>WNGS01164447.1:4425499-4437220 GCA_020271785.1 Procambarus virginalis | reverse complement strand
AACTTATCCATTGGGCGAGCCACGAGCAGGCTGCCTCGCACTCTCACGCCCCAGCATTCACATACTGCCCTCAGTAACGTTATAGAGAAAGTGTATAATCAACTAGAAAGAAAATAATTACGATAAAATGGAAAAAGGAGCCGGGGTGAAAGAGGAAGTGGGCGGGGCGACCCGGCGTCGGTGTACAGAGATTTGGCAGTTAACACTGTACCAAAAAGTGGCGTGTAATGATGGATTGAGCACACCGAGTGTTCTCTGTTTTTCGGCAGCCTGATGCTAATGTACGTAACTCTCTTGTTATACAGACTGTCTTATGTAACTCTGCTATCATACACCCTCTTTCACGGGATATCAAAGCGTTATGAAGTTAATCTATAACATCTGAAATAGGGCAGCGGAAATTTTATTCAGTGCACGCATTCAAGAAAATATAACGAATTTGCTTGAGAGGTTCTTGTTGGTCACCTCTAAACCTTATCATGTAACATTAGAGGAAGCCTTTCTTGGTCATACTGATCATTAATTGTACATGACAGCGATTAACAGGTGGTGATGCATAATTCTGAACCCGCATTACAGAGCTGCAGACGTAGTACACGTTGGGGTAAATGTCTGCACGTTCACCACTTTACTGAGACTGGCAAAAAGTTGCCTTAACCACAACTTCAGGGCAAGAGAGACACGATGACAGGAACTGATTCTCACTTAAAGTAACATTCTTGAGTCAGTCATCAGTCTGGCAGTTATCTCCTGTCACACCTGTTAATCACACGAAAAACTGGCAGACACTGCAGTTTCCGCCCACCACATCTATCAACCTTTACAAAGACATTTACAAGTTGTGTCCTTGAACTTAAACAAAATATCAATAGTATGATATTATTAAGGCCTTGACTTACTTTTCAAATTTAGCATCTTAAAATTGTATTAGAAAAATCAGAAAGGTTCAAACAGCTTCACAACTTACAGTAATAACTTCCATAATAATTTATTACAATGCTCAACAATTGAATTTCCGTCGTCGGATTAACAACTCCGCTTACTAAAGTCATTCAAATATATTAATTTCTGTGCCATTCTTCAATAGAGAAGAAGCCTCATACGCTAGACAGACATAGGCTTTCATTACTGGAATTAGAAATAAATAATTTAAATTTTGTTAAATTTGTAATAATCCACGTAGGTACACTTACCACGGACCTACTAAAGTGATCGTAACAATAACAATATCATAATTACTCAACCCATCCACATACTCAAATATGTTTTAGACAACAACACACAAGCTTATGAACTGTTTAAACATTAGCCTCTACCAAAGGGCAGAATTACTCGATGTGGCAAGAGTGGTTTTGGATGTTACGATATCCTATCTTACTATAGATCGATCCGCCCCTGACTAGTCCCATCCCCACCCGACTGGGTACATTTCCTGTACTGGGTACTGGGCTGGGTACGGAGAAGACACCTCCCCCCGACTAGACACGCATCCCCGCTGGAGTAGAACCATCCCCGCTGGTGTAGAACCATCCCCGCTGGAGTAGAACCATCCCCGCTGGTGTAGAACCATCCCCGCTGGTGTAGAACCATCCCCGCTGGAGTAGAACCATCCCCGCTGGTGTAGAACCATCCCCGCTGGTGTAGAACCATCCCCGCTAGAGTAGACCCGTCCCCGCTGGAGTAGAACCATCCCCGCTGGAGTAGAACCATCCCCGCTGGTGTAGACCCATCCCCGCTGGAGTAGACCCGTCCCCGCTGGAGTAGAACCATCCCCGCTGGTGTAGACCCGTCCCCGCTGGAGTAGAACCATCCCCGCTGGTGTAGACCCATCCCCGCTAGAGTAGACCCGTCCCCGCTGGAGTAGACCCATCCCCGCTGGAGTAGAACCATCCCCGCTGGAGTAGAACCATCCCCGCTGGAGTAGAACCATCCCCGCTGGAGTAGACCCATCCCCGCTGGTGTAGACCCGTCCCCGCTGGAGTAGAACCATCCCCGCTGGAGTAGACCCATCCCCGCTGGAGTAGACCCGTCCCCGCTGGAGTAGAACCATCCCCGCTGGTGTAGAACCATCCCCGCTAGAGTAGACCCGTCCCCGCTGGAGTAGAACCATCCCCGCTGGAGTAGAACCATCCCCGCTGGAGTAGAACCATCCCCGCTGGTGTAGAACCATCCCCGCTGGAGTAGAACCATCCCCGCTAGAGTAGACCCGTCCCCGCTGGAGTAGAACCATCCCCGCTGGTGTAGAACCATCCCCGCTAGAGTAGACCCGTCCCCGCTGGAGTAGAACCATCCCCGCTGGAGTAGAACCATCCCCGCTGGAGTAGAACCATCCCCGCTGGTGTAGACCCGTCCCCGCTGGAGTAGAACCATCCCCGTTAGAGTAGACCCATCCCCGCTGGAGTAGACCCATCCCCGCTGGAGTAGAACCATCCCCGCTGGAGTAGAACCATCCCCGCTGGTGTAGAACCATCCCCGCTAGAGTAGACCCGTCCCCGCTGGAGTAGACCCGTCCCCGCTGGAGTAGACCCATCCCCGCTGGAGTAGAACCATCCCCGCTGGAGTAGAACCATCCCCGCTGGAGTAGAACCATCCCCGCTGGAGTAGAACCATCCCCGCTGGAGTAGAACCATCCCCGCTGGTGTAGAACCATCCCCGCTGGAGTAGAACCATCCCCGCTGGTGTAGACCCATCCCCGCTGGAGTAGACCCATCCCCGCTGGAGTAGAACCATCCCCGCTGGTGTAGACCCATCCCCGCTGGTGTAGAACCATCCCCGCTGGTGTAGACCCATCCCCGCTGGAGTAGACCCATCCCCGCTGGTGTAGACCCATCCCCGCTGGTGTAGAACCATCCCCGCTGGTGTAGACCCATCCCCGCTGGAGTAGACCCGTCCCCGCTGGAGTAGACCCATCCCCGCTGGTGTAGACCCATCCCCGCTGGTGTAGAACCATCCCCGCTGGTGTAGAACCATCCCCGCTAGAGTAGACCCGTCCCCGCTGGAGTAGAACCATCCCCGCTGGAGTAGAACCATCCCCGCTGGTGTAGACCCATCCCCGCTGGTGTAGAACCATCCCCGCTGGTGTAGACCCATCCCCGCTGGAGTAGAACCATCCCCGCTGGTGTAGACCCATCCCCGCTGGAGTAGAACCATCCCCGCTGGTGTAGACCCATCCCCGCTGGAGTAGAACCATCCCCGCTGGTGTAGACCCATCCCCGCTGGAGTAGACCCATCCCCGCTGGAGTAGACCCATCCCCGCTGGTGTAGACCCATCCCCGCTGGTGTAGAACCATCCCCGCTGGTGTAGAACCATCCCCGCTGGTGTAGAACCATCCCCGCTGGTGTAGAACCATCCCCGCTGGAGTAGACCCATCCCCGCTGGAGTAGACCCGTCCCCGCTGGAGTAGAACCATCCCCGCTGGTGTAGAACCATCCCCGCTGGTGTAGAACCATCCCGCTAGAGTAGACCCATCCCCGCTGGTGTAGACCCATCCCCGCTGGTGTAGAACCATCCCCGCTGGTGTAGAACCATCCCCGCTAGAGTAGACCATCCCCGCTGGTGTAGACCATCCCCGCTGGTGTAGAACCATCCCCGCTGGTGTAGACCCATCCCCGCTGGTGTAGACCCATCCCCGCTGGTGTAGAACCATCCCCGCTGGAGTAGAACCATCCCCGCTGGAGTAGAACCATCCCCGCTGGAGTAGACCCATCCCCGCTGGAGTAGAACCATCCCCGCTGGTGTAGAACCATCCCCGCTGGAGTAGACCCATCCCCGCTGGAGTAGACCCATCCCCGCTGGTGTAGACCCATCCCCGCTGGTGTAGAACCATCCCCGCTGGTGTAGAACCATCCCCGCTGGAGTAGACCCATCCCCGCTGGTGTAGACCCATCCCCGCTGGTGTAGACCCATCCCCGCTGGTGTAGAACCATCCCCGCTGGTGTAGAACCATCCAAGCTGGAGTAGACCCATCCCCGCTGGTGTAGACCCATCCCCGCTGGTGTAGAACCATCCCCGCTGGAGTAGACCCATCCCCGCTGGTGTAGAACCATCCCCGCTGGAGTAGACCCATCCCCGCTGGAGTAGACCCATCCCCGCTGGAGTAGACCCATTCCCGCTGGAGTAGACCCATCCCCGCTGGAGTAGACCCATCCCCGCTGGAGTAGACCCATCCCCGCTGGAGTAGACCCATCCCCGCTGGTGTAGAACCATCCCCGCTGGAGTAGACCCATCCCCGCTGGTGTAGAACCATCCCGCTGGAGTAGACCCATCCCCGCTGGAGTAGACCCATCCCCGCTGGAGTAGACCCGTCCCCGCTGGAGTAGACCGTCCCCGCTGGAGTAGACCCGTCCCCGCTGGAGTAGACCCATCCCCGCTGGAGTAGAACCATCCCCGCTGGAGTAGACCCGTCCCCGCTGGAGTAGAACCATCCCCGCTGGTGTAGACCCAACCCCGCTGGAGTAGACCCGTCCCCGCTGGAGTAGAACCATCCCCGCTGGTGTAGACCCAACCCCGCTGGAGTAGACCCGTCCCCGCTGGAGTAGACCCGTCCCCGCTGGAGTAGACCCGTCCCCGCTGGAGTAGAACCATCCCCGCTGGAGTAGACCCGTCCCCGCTGGAGTAGAACCATCCCCGCTGGTGTAGACCCAACCCCGCTGGAGTAGACCCGTCCCCGCTGGAGTAGACCCGTCCCCGCTGGAGTAGAACCATCCCCGCTGGAGTAGAACCATCCCCGCTGGAGTAGACCCATCCCCGCTGGAGTAGACCCGTCCCCGCTGGAGTAGACCCGTCCCCGCTGGAGTAGAACCATCCCCGCTGGAGTAGACCCATCCCCGCTGGAGTAGACCCATCCCCGCTGGAGTAGACCCATCCCCGCTGGAGTAGAACCATCCCCGCTGGAGTAGACCCATCCCCGCTGGAGTAGACCCGTCCCCGCTGGAGTAGACCCGTCCCCGCTGGAGTAGACCCATCCCCGCTGGAGTAGACCCGTCCCCGCTGGAGTAGAACCATCCCCGCTGGAGTAGACCCGTCCCCGCTGGAGTAGACCGTCCCCGCTGGAGTAGACCCATCCCCGCTGGAGTAGACCCATCCCCGCTGGAGTAGACCCATCCCCGCTGGAGTAGACCCATCCCCGCTGGAGTAGACCCGTCCCCGCTGGAGTAGACCGTCCCCGCTGGAGTAGACCCATCCCCGCTGGAGTAGACCCGTCCCCGCTGGAGTAGAACCATCCCCGCTGGAGTAGACCCGTCCCCGCTGGAGTAGAACCATCCCCGCTGGAGTAGACCCGTCCCCGCTGGAGTAGAACCATCCCCGCTGGAGTAGACCCGTCCCCGCTGGAGTAGAACCATCCCCGCTCGAGTAGACCCATCCCGCTGGAGTAGACCCATCCCCGCTGGAGTAGACCCGTCCCCGCTGGAGTAGAACCATCCCCGCTGGAGTAGAACCATCCCCGCTGGAGTAGACCCATCCCCGCTGGAGTAGAACCATCCCCGCTGGAGTAGACCCATCCCCGCTGGAGTAGACCCATCCCCGCTGGAGTAGACCCATCCCCGCTGGAGTAGACCCATCCCCGCTGGAGTAGACCCATCCCCGCTGGAGTAGACCCATCCCCGCTGGAGTAGAACCATCCCCGCTGGAGTAGACCCATCCCCGCTGGAGTAGACCCATCCCCGCTGGAGTAGACCCGTCCCCGCTGGAGTAGAACCATCCCCGCTGGAGTAGAACCATCCCCGCTGGAGTAGACCCATCCCCGCTGGAGTAGAACCATCCCCGCTGGAGTAGACCCATCCCCGCTGGAGTAGACCCATCCCCGCTGGAGTAGAACCATCCCCGCTGGTGTAGAACCATCCCCGCTGGAGTAGACCCATCCCCGCTGGAGTAGACCCATCCCCGCTGGAGTAGAACCATCCCCGCTGGAGTAGACCCATCCCCGCTGGAGTAGACCCATCCCCGCTGGAGTAGACCCATCCCCGCTGGAGTAGAACCATCCCCGCTGGAGTAGACCCATCCCCGCTGGAGTAGACCCGTCCCCGCTGGAGTAGAACCATCCCCGCTCGAGTAGACCCATCCCCGCTGGAGTAGACCCATCCCCGCTGGAGTAGACCCGTCCCCGCTGGAGTAGAACCATCCCCGCTGGAGTAGAACCATCCCCGCTGGAGTAGACCCATCCCCGCTGGAGTAGAACCATCCCCGCTGGAGTAGACCCATCCCCGCTGGAGTAGACCCATCCCCGCTGGAGTAGAACCATCCCCGCTGGAGTAGACCCATCCCCGCTGGAGTAGACCCATCCCCGCTGGAGTAGACCCATCCCCGCTGGTGTAGACCCATCCCCGCTGGAGTAGACCCATCCCCGCTGGAGTAGAACCATCCCCGCTGGTGTAGACCCATCCCCGCTGGTGTAGACCCGTCCCCGCTGGTGTAGAACCATCCCCGCTGGAGTAGACCCATCCCCGCTGGTGTAGACCCATCCCCGCTGGTGTAGACCCGTCCCCGCTGGTGTAGACCCATCCCCGCTGGTGTAGACCCATCCCCGCTGGTGTAGACCCGTCCCCGCTGGTGTAGACCCATCCCCGCTGGTGTAGACCCATCCCCGCTGGAGTAGACCCGTCCCCGCTGGTGTAGACCCATCCCCGCTGGTGTAGACCCGTCCCCGCTGGTGTAGACCCATCCCCGCTGGTGTAGACCCGTCCCCGCTGGTGTAGACCCATCCCCGCTGGTGTAGACCCATCCCCGCTGGAGTAGACCCATCCCCGCTGGATAGGGATGGTACACACACCCGGGGCGCCTAGTGGCTGAGTGGACAGCGTTCTGGATGTGTAGATCTAGGGACCCGGGATCGATCCCGAGCCATGACGGAAACAGATGGGCAGAGTTTCTTTCACCCTGATGCCCCTGTTACCTAGCAGTAAATAGGTACCTGGGAGTTGACAGCTACTACGGACTGGATCCTGGGGGGAGGGGGGGGGGGAAGAACCGTGAGGAAAGAGACTGACTGTGTGAGGACAGTGGGATGGGCGGTGGAGGTGAAACAGCTGGGTGAGCATTGCAGCCTAAGGGGACTGGTAGAATAACTAGCTTTTGCTGTATTTTGACGAGGCGGAGCCTGGTTGAACAGTTACGGGTAGATGGAACTGTCATGACATACAATAACCATAGGTTAGGATACAATAGGATGGGTTGGATTAGATTAGATTAGTCATTTCTGGAGTTACGTTAAGACAGGTTACGTTACGTTATTTTGGGCTAGGATAGGTTGGTCAGGGTCGTTTACCTTTCAGAAACAACTGGAGGCAGTGTTAAGAACTATAGTGTCAAGCCTCGGACCGTGTGATGCTCAATTATCTACTACTGAACATTGTAATCATTAATTAGGAACATGTTTCCTAAACTCACGAAGTTTGCTGCAGATGCCAGTTGCCAGGCAGAATTATAATATATGGATTTAAAACATATGGCATTGTAATACTTATGGAGTAACAAATAAAAATGGGCTTTCTATATGGCTTGTAGGGAACATACCACCGAAAACAGTGTGTCTGTCTGTCTGTCTTTAAGGATAGGTATCTGAGCACAGTTGAAATTCTTTACCCCAGCATCTCTCCTTGTCTATATGACTTTGTCTGTCCCTCTGTTGGTCTCTATATGTCTGCCTCACTCTCCACCTCTATCTGTCTGTCTCTCTTTTTAATCTCTTTCTCACTACTTCGTCTTAAATTGGATACGTAATGTGTGGCAATATGCTTTAAACTTTTAAAATAACAAGATGCTTTATAAATGCCTAGTAACTTAAAGAACGATGCGGTATGTACTTATTGACAGCCGTGGGTTGACGGGGCGATGGTGGTGGGGCGATAGTGGTAAGCCGTGGATTTGTGGGGTGGCTGGAGGGCTGATGGATTGACAGGATGGGCTAGTGGGTGGCATCAGCCAGTATGGGTTGTGTCGGCAGCTGTGTGGGTGCCAGTGTAATGGTGGATAGTTCCAGCTGGGATTGGCGATGGGTGAGGATGGCGGGGCTAGGCTGAGATGGCAGTGGTGGCGAGGGTGGCAGGTGGGGTAGGGTGGGGAGGTGGAAGTCCCTGGTACAGGTGAGTGATTGGCCCTGGGAAAGAGGCGAGGCTGGTGATGCTGGAATCAAATAAGCGCACCGCTAAGGGGCAGAAGCCCCTGTTGCTATGACCCCCCCCCCCCCCCCCACCATCGCCCACAGCAAGCATGGCATAAATTGTTCAGCACAAAATAAATTTGTTGATACAACCGCGCGCATCTATGCTTGCTAAATCCAGACAGCACAGACAAGTTAGTACACAATGCACGTGCTAATTGGAAAATAGTTACTTTTGGGTGTTATTGGGCCCAAAATTTATTGCTGATCATCATGTTGAAGAACAACTGCCGCTGTGTGAATGTGAGACGTTGCAAGTTGCAAAGGAAATCCTTAAAAGGTTAAGTTTTCCGCTACAGCCGTACACAGACTGTGTTTATGCCTTCTGGCCTTGGTGCTGTGTGGTCGTCACCACACCTTCCCGGCCTCCAGGGTGACCTTGGTGCTGTGTGGTCGTCACCACACCTTCCTGGCCTCCAGGGTGACCTTGGTGCTGTGAGGTCGTCACCACACCTTCCTGGCCTCCAGGATGACCTTGGTGCTGTGAGGTCGTCACCACACCTTCCTGGCCTCCAGGGTGGCCTTGGTGCTGTGAGGTCGTCACCACACCTTCCTGGCTTCCAGGGTGACCTTGGTGCTGTGAGGTCGTCACCACACCTTCCTGGCCTCCAGGGTGGCCTTGGTGCTGTGTGGTCGTCACCACACCTTCCTGGCCTCCAGGGTGACCTTGGTGCTGTGAGGTCGTCACCACACCTTCCTGGCCTCCAGGGTGACCTTGGTGCTGTGAGGTCGTCACCACACCTTCCTGGCCTCCAGGGTGACCTTGGTACTGTGAGGTCGTCACCACACCTTCCTGGCCTCCAGGGTGACCTTGGTGCTGTGTGGTCGTCACCACACCTTCCTGGCCTCCAGGGTGACCTTGGTGCTGTGAGGTCGTCACCACACCTTCCTGGCCTCCAGGGTGACCTTGGTGCTGTGAGGTCGTCACCACACCTTCCTGGCCTCCAGGGTGACCTTGGTGCTGTGAGGTCGTCACCACACCTTCCTGGCCTACAGGGTGACCTTGGTGCTGTGAGGTCGTCACCACACCTTCCTGGCCTCCAGGGTGACCTTGGTGCTGTGAGGTCGTCACCACACCTTCCCGGCCTCCAGGGTGGCCTTGGTGCTGTGTGGTCGTCACCACACCTTCCTGCCCTCCAGGGTGACCTTGGTGCTGTGAGGTCGTCACCACACCTTCCTGGCCTCCAGGGTGACCTTGGTGCTGTGAGGTCGTAACCACACCTTCCCGGCCTCCAGGGTGGCCTTGGTGCTGTGTGGTCGTCACCACACCTTCCTGGCCTCCAGGGTGGCCTTGGTGCTGTGTGGTCGTCACCACACCTTCCTGCCCTCCAGGGTGACCTTGGTGCTGTGTGGTCGTCACCACACCTTCCTGGCCTCCAGGGTGACCTTGGTGCTGTGAGGTCGTCACCACACCTTCCTGGCCTCCAGGGTGACCTTGGTGCTGTGAGGTCGTCACCACACCTTCCTGGCCTTCAGAGTGACCTTGGTGCTGTGTGGTCGTCACCACACCTTCCTGGCCTCCAGGGTGGCCTTGGTGCTGTGTGGTCGTCACCACACCTTCCTGGCCTCCAGGGTGACCTTGGTGCTGTGTGGTCGTCACCACACCTTCCTGGCCTCCAGGGTGGCCTTGGTGCTGTGAGGCCGTTGTTAACTATTAACAAGAGGCAGAGTTGGAATATATTTAGAATGTTATAAACTGTAGTTTAAGATGAAGTGTTTGAATATTTTATTTTACAATGGAGAATGTCAGGTGGTCAAAGACTTGATCTGACCCTTCAGGAGTGATCCACAAGGCCCAACACCACCATGCACAGGGAAGGGGCCATGGACCACCACACAGGGAAGGGGCCATGGACCACCACACAGGGAAGGGGCCATGGACCACCACACACAGGGAAGGGGCCATGGACCACCACACACAGGGAAGGGGGCCATGGACCACCACACAGGTCCATGGGTTGGGTTACATTAATGTAATGTAACCCAAGCAAATGTAATGTAATGAAGATAGGGGTAGGAAGCAGGAGACCAGATACAAGGTATCATTTGGGAGATGAAATACTTCAAGAGTCAGAGAGAGAGAAAGACCTGGGGGTTGATATCACGCCAGACCTGTCCCCTGAAGCTCATATCAAGAGGATAACATCAGCAGCATATGCCAGGCTGGCTAACATAAGAACGGCCTTTAGAAACTTGTGTAAGGAATCTTTCAGAACATTATATACCACATATGTCAGACCAATCCTGGAGTATGCGGCTCCAGCATGGAGTCCCTATCTAGTCAAGCATAAGACTAAACTGGAAAAGGTTCAAGGTTTGCCACCAGACTAGTACCCGAGCTGAGAGGTATGAGCTACGAGGAGCGACTGCAGGAATTAAACCTCACTTCGTTGGAAGACAGAAGAGTTAGGGGGGACATGATCACCACATTCAAGATTCTCCGGGGAATCGACAGGGTTGATAAAGACAGGCTGTTTAACACAAGGGGCACACGCACTAGGGGACACAGGTGGAAGCTGAGTGCCCAAATGAGCCATAGAGATATTAGAAAGAACTTTTTTAGTGTCAGAGTGGTTGACAAATGGAATGCATTAGGAAGCGATGTGGTGGAGGCTGACTCCATACACAGTTTCAAGTGTAGATATGATAGGAGCCATTAGGCTCAGGAAACTGTACACCTGTTGATTGACGGTTGAGAGGCGGACCAAAGAGCCAGAGCTCAACCCCCGCAAGCACAACTAGGTGAGTACAACTAGGTGAGTACAGGGAAGGGGCCACGGACCACCACACACGGGAAGGGGCCATGGACCACACCCACAGGGAAGGGGCCATGGACCACCACACAGGGAGGGCCCATGGACCACCACACACAGGGAAGGGGCCATGGACTACTACACACAGGGAAGGGGCCATGGACCACCACACAGGGAAAGGGCCACGGACCACCACACAGGGAAGGGGCCATGGACCACCACACAGGGAAGGGGCCATGGACCACCACACAGGGAAGGGGCCATGGACCACCACACAGGGAAGGGGCCATGGACCACCACACAGGGAAGGGGCTACGGACCACCACCAACCGGGAAGGGGCCATGGACCACCACACACAGGGAAGGGGCCATGGATCACCACACGGAAGGGGCCATGGACCACCACACAGGGAAGGGGCCACGGACCACCACACAGGGAAGGGGCCATGGACCACCACACAGGGAAGGGGCCATGGACCACCACACGGGAAGGGGCCATGGACCACCACACAGGGAAGGGGCCATGGACCACCACACACAGGGAAGGGGCCATGGACCACCACACAGGGAAGGGGCCATGGACCACCACACGGAAGGGGCCACGGACCACCACACACCGGGAAGGGACCATGGACCACCACACAGGGAAGGGGCCATGGACCACACACAGGGAAGGGGCCATGAACCAACAAACCGGGAAGGGGCCATGGACCACCACACACCGGGAAGGGGCCAGGACACCACACAGGGAAGGGGCCATGGACCACCACACACCGGAAGGGGCCATGGACCACCACACAGGGAAGGGG
>WNGS01164447.1:4378935-4420676 GCA_020271785.1 Procambarus virginalis | reverse complement strand
GGTCCTTAGGAGGATGTTAGTGCCCCTGGCCAGTAGGATGCCCCTGGCCAGTAGGATGCCCCTGGCCAGGAGGATGTCCCTGGCCAGGAGGATGCCCCTGGCCAGGAGGACGCCCCTGCCAGGAGGATGCCCCTGGCCAGTAGGATGCCCCTGGCCAGGAGGATGCCCCTGGCCAGGAGGATGCCCCTGGCCAGGAGGATGCCCCTGGCCAGGAGGATGCCCTGGCCAGGAGGATGCCCCTGGCCAGGGCCAGGATCCCCAGCTCCTGCAGGCCACTGTAGCGCCGGCGGCATTACCACATTTCTGTGACTGCTGCGAGATGTGTGTTTTGCTGACTTAGCGAGATGACTGACTCTGCTCCTTTTTTGTCTCTAGTGTAATATTCTCTTCCGGTCTGTTGACGAACTGCGCACATTATGACTTCCGCTTGATGCTTACGTTGCCAAGGCCACACAGGAAGTTGCCATAATCACCTTAAACTTTGCCACGATCACGCCCCATGCTGCTAGTATATTGAAGTTGGCAATATTACAGTCACACTCGGTCACAAGCTACAATTGTCAAGATAAAACTTAAACGTTCGCTTGGACATATATTGGGATGCTTCAGTTGCTAAGGTCAGGTCACTGGGATGGTGCAGTTGCTAAGGTCAGGTCACTGGGATGGTGCAGTTGCTAAGGTCAGATCACTGGGATGGTGCAGTTGCTAAGGTCAGATCACTGGGATGGTGCAGTTGCTAAGGTCAGATCACTGGGATGTTGTAGTTGCTAAGGTCAGATCACTGGGATGGTGCAGTTGCTAAGGTCAGATCACTGGGATGGTGCAGTTGCTAAGGTCAGATCACTGGGATGGTGCAGTTGCTAAGGTCAGATCACTGGGATGTTGTAGTTGCTAAGGTCAGACCACTGGGATGGTGCAGTTGCTAAGGTCAGATCACTGGGATGGTGCAGTTGCTAAGGTCAGGTCACTGGGGTGTTGTAGTTGCTAAGGTCAGATCACTGGGATGGTGCAGTTGCTAAGGTCAGATCACTGGGATGGTGCAGTTGCTAAGGTCAGATCACTGGGATGCTGTTGTTGCTAAGGTCAGATCACTGGGATGCTGTAGTTGCTAAGGTCAGATCACTGGGATGGTGCAGTTGCTAAGGTCAGATCACTGGGATGCTGTTGTTGCTAAGGTCAGATCACTGGGATGCTGTAGTTGCTAAGGTCAGATCACTGGGATGTTGTAGTTGCTAAGGTCAGATCACTGGGATGTTGTAGTTGCTAAGGTCAGATCACTGGGATGTTGTAGTTGCTAAGGTCAGATCACTGGGATGGTGCAGTTGCTAAGGTCAGATCACTGGGATGTTGTAGTTGCTAAGGTCAGATCACTGGGATGCTGTAGTTGCTAAGGTCAGATCACTGGGATGGTGCAGTTGCTAAGGTCAGATCACTGGGATGTTGTAGTTGCTAAGGTCAGATCACTGGGATGTTGTAGTTGCTAAGGTCAGATCACTGGGGTGTTGTAGTTGCTAAGGTCAGATCACTGGGATGCTGTAGTTGCTAAGGTCAGATCACTGCGATGGTGCAGTTGCTAAGGTCAGATCACTGGGATGTTGTAGTTGCTAAGGTCAGATCACTGGGATGCTGTAGTTGCTAAGGTCAGATCACTGGGATGCTGTAGTTGCTAAGGTCAGATCACTGGGATGCTGTAGTTGCTAAGGTCAGATCACTGGGATGCTGTAGTTGCTAAGGTCAGATCACTGCGATGGTGCAGTTGCTAAGGTCAGATCACTGGGATGTTGTAGTTGCTAAGGTCAGATCACTGGGATGTTGTAGTTGCTAAGGTCAGATCACTGGGATGCTGTAGTTGCTAAGGTCAGATCACTGGGATGCTGTAGTTGCTAAGGTCAGATCACTGGGATGCTGTAGTTGCTAAGGTCAGGTCACTGGGATGCTGTAGTTGCTAAGGTCAGATCACTGGGATGGTGCAGTTGCTAAGATCACGTCAATGAGAAGCTGCAATTACAATGGCCAAGTCACCAAGATTCTATATTCGCTGTTTCAATTATTTGAGTATCATCCTAAAGTATTTACAAAAATTAAAACTTTAACAAACTATGTATGATTTTATTAGATAGTGGTACAGCTTGACAGATTAATTATTTACATTTCCAGTATTTTAGACAATCGTTCAAAACTTCCAGTTTTACGCAAGTTAGGTTATTACCTTGTTAAGGAAGACACTGAACGACCCTCTTAGAGCGAGAGTTACTGCAAGTGTTCCCTTGAAGGTGTAAATACTTCACTAAGTTTGTGGTCTTTATGAACATGTTGGTACCTCTGTACTCCTCTTCCTAGAGGCAAATTGCTCATGGTCTTAGGCAAGTTGCTCATGGTCTTAGGCAAGTTGCTCATGGTCTTAAGCAAGTTGCTCATGGTCTTAGGCAAGTTGTTCATGGTCTTAGGCAAGTTGTTCATGGTCTTAGGCAAGTTGCTCATGGTCTTAGGCAAGTTGCTCATGGTCTTAGGAAAGTTGCTCATGGCCTTAGGCAAGTTGTTCATGGTCTTAAACAAGTTGTTCATGGTCTTAAGCAAGTTGTTCATGGTCTTAGGCAAGTTGTTCATGGTCTTAGGCAAGTTGCTCATGGTCTTAGGCAAGTTGCTCATGTTCTTAGGCAAGTTGCTCATGGTCTTAGGCAAGTTGTTCATGGTCTTAGGCAAGTTGTTCATGGTCTTAGGCAAGTTGCTCATGTTCTTAGGCAAGTTGCTCATGGTCTTAGGCAAGTTGTTCATGGTCTTAGGCAAGTTGTTCATGGTCTTAGGCAAGTTGCTCATGTTCTTAGGCAAGTTGCTCATGTTCTTAAGCAAATTGCTCATGATCTTAGGCAAGTTGCTCATGTTCTTAGGCAAGTTGCTCATGCTCTTAGGCAAGTTGCTCATGGTCTTAGGCAAGTTGTTCATGTTCTTAAGCAAATTGCTCATGGTCTTAGGCAAGTTGTTCATGGTCTTAGGCAAGTTGCTCATGCTCTTAGGCAAGTTGCTCATGGTCTTAGGCAAGTTGCTCATGGTCTTAGGCAAGTTGCTCATGGTCTTAGGCAAGTTGTTCATGGTCTTAGGCAAGTTGTTCATGGTCTTAGGTAAGTTGTTCATGGTCTTAGGCAAGTTGTTCATGGTCTTAGGCAAGTTGCTCATGGTCTTAGGCAAGTTGTTCATGGTCTTAGGCAAGTTGTTCATGGTCTTAGGCAAGTTGTTCATGTTCTTAGGCAAGTTGTTCATGGTCTTAGGCAAGTTGTTCATGGTCTTAGGCAAGTTGTTTATGGTCTTAGGCAAGTTGTTCATGGTCTTAGGCAAGTTGTTCATGGTCTTAGGCAAGTTGGGTGGTCCGTCAACCCCTGCTGAGTACACACTATGACTAACCATCCTGTGAGATGAGACATTTTTAATATCATTGGTAGCTTATTCACTCTTGTGTTACCTTCACAAGATATCCTCACACTGCACCCAGAGTTTGCCAGTGTAGATCACATGCCTCTGGATGACTAACCATTCTGTCATGGGAATGTTTACCATCACGTAGCTAATTCTTGACACACTCTACTCTCCTTCATATAGTCAAGTATAGCTCCACAAATGCTGATGGATCTTCCTATAAAAAAGTGAATTCAGTATTATATTTTTCTGTGACAGGAAGATATATATATATATATATATATATATATATATATATATATGTATATATATATATATATATATATATATATATATATATATATATATATATATATATATATATATATATATATATATACCATTTCAACTTTACAACTTGTGACAAGCAGCCTTGTACCCTGCATGTAATCAATATTGTAACTTTTTTGTGTAATGACATATATATATATATATATATATATATATATATATATATATATATATATATATATATATATATATATATAGGGGAGACGGAGGGTCAAAGGGAGTAGGGTGATGTTGGAGGAGAGGGAAGGAGAGAGGGAAAGAGGCGAGGAGATGGGAGAGAGAAGGGGGGATGTTGAGGAGAAAGGTGGAGACGGTGGGATAGGAAGCAGATTCGGAGAATGTATGTTTTATACAGTTTCTGACGCCTAAAGGCCTTTATAACGTATGTAAACTAGTACAACACCAGCAACATCTGTCAAGGGAGGAAACTGCTTTCCTTGAGACAGTATATCACAGGTATACTGACCTCAGGATGGCCACACAGTTCCTCATACCCGGCCACTCAACCAAGAACACAAGGAAAAGGAAAATCCTCTCTTCGCTCCACTGCTGTTACACGAAGGTGTTAAAAAGTTGGCAGAAGGTCTCCAGTACACATATAATATCCACGACTATCCCGTTATCACAAGGACGACACAAACAGCGGCCCTTCTCGACACTCACGGACTCAGTATAGCTAACCAGAAGCCCATAGATTACTCGTATCAAGCTTCCCAAAATGCCCAGGACCTTAATTACGGCCCAGAAAAAATTCTTTTCCTCTAAACCATTGTCCTTCGTTTGCCTGTGATCCCAGTACAACCAGCACTGGACACTGTGGTTCCCAGCTCTCTACTTCACCTATCCAACCTACAGCCACTAAAGTACAGGCGCAAAAAGTACACCTTGCAGTCTGTTATCAGTGGCGTAAACGCTCCCGCTACAAAATTTTGGCACTCAATTTCTGAACACCAGAGCTTGGGGGGAACACATCCGTGCTTGATATTCCTTGATATTCCTGCACGAGAAGTTTGGTGATAAAATGTTCGGCGCTGAAGTATGTCTCGAGCGCGTACTGGCACGAGTAATTACTGGAACACACATACAGTAATAAGACAAGTTTACATTAGTGCTTAGCTTCCATGACTGTGCCAAAACTTATCTGAGGGAGTCTCCTGCGGACACCTGTTTCGTTTATCAAATGCGCCTGCTGATCCCAATGCATATGGTGATGATAATTGTACATGGGAACACATAAGAACACATATACGACAAATGCTATTTGTCGTTTAGCGTAAGACCTTTCGTCTATAACAGGGGTCTCCAAACTATGGCCCGCGGGCCACATCCGGCCCGCCACATAATTTCATCCGGCCCGCCAAACAAATCCCTGTGTGGTGTCCTTGAAAAAATAATTATCGTACGAATGGCATCGCAGAATTATTCAAAGCTGGGGCTGCTGACTAGTGGCGCTCAGCCCGAGTCAGTTTTCCTCTCTCTCGATAGTGTGACGCACAGATACTAGTACTGGTAGGTATGTGTTGTGCATTACAACCAATCAGTTGTGTATAACTGTATATTGTCGGGATGGAGGGCGAGTGGGGCTTCGCTGCTTCTGTTTCAGGGAGCACAAACACTGTACAATATTCTTTTCTCTGTACTTTGACAATACCTTTATCTTAGTTAAACCTGATTTTAATGAAATTTTGAAGTCAAAACGACAGTATCATTCGTCACACTAATTTGGTTGCATAAAACTAAAGGCAGGAATCTATTTAGTTTACCCTAATTTTTTCCAAAAAGATATGTTTTAATTTTTCCATGTTTATACTTTAATATTTGAGGAAATTAAATTACTGGCACTGATTTGTTTTTTGTTTTTTTTTCATTTTTTATTCCTTCGGCCCGCATAAATATGGGAAATATATAATGTGGCCCTTACATTGAAAAGTTTGGAGACCCCTAGTCTATAATGAGATTAACTGCTGGAGATAATGCACCTCAACTGGGACGTTACCTCTGACAAATGATCATCGGTCCCGCTAGGTTAGATAGGTTGAACAAGGTTTGAACACTTAGGCTATGGTTGGGTAAAAGCACTTCAAATTAGGAGCTTCTTAAATCGTGTGAAAGGACAGGCTGGAGGAATCACAAGTCCTGGAAGACCACAATACTACCCACAGAGGCTTGGAAAAAAGGCGAAGATGGTTTGATAATCTTTGCGTAGTACTTATCAAATTCACTTGAAACCCTAAGTACAATATAGCACATCCGAGGGTGTTCGCGATCTCAGTTTTTATAAATTGTAGTTAAATTGTAGTACACACGTTACCCAGGATCTTCTGTTGCGAAATGTATGTTGATTATCCTCTATTATGGTAATATTTTCCGTAAATTTTACGAGGCTCTCCCTAATAATGGTTTCCATAATGGTGCCTAGCGCTGATGTTGTGGTAATTGGTCGATAATTCAGTACGCATTTCCCGTCTCTTAAATACTGGCGAACCATTCGGTAGTTACCAGCTGTTTCGTACTTTCCTGACTTTGTAATTTGTTATACAGATTCACTGAAGGAAATGCTATTTGTCGTTTAGCGTAAGAATTATGACTTAACCCAGGATTTGTTTATATTCAATAGTAGTAACTATTTAAAAACTTGTGTATATTTCGTTAATGTTTAGTGTAGCCTCTTCCAGACCTGTTCGTAAGTGCTTGCGTACCTGCTTCGTGAATCTGGCTTCTGGAAAGACCTTTTGGGACCACGAGGCGCTTTTTCTACTATGGTGCGTGTTTGGGACCACAGTGCGTTTTTGTTCCATGTTGCATTTTGGGACCACGGTGCGTCATGGGGACCACAGTGCGTCATGGGGACCACAGTGCGTCATGGGGACCACGGTGCGTCATGGGGACCACAGTGCGTCATGGGGACCACAGTGCGTCATGGGGACCACGGTGCGTCATGGGAACCACGGTGCGTCATGGGGACCACAGTGCGTCATGGGGACCACAGTGCGTCATGGGGACCACAGTGCGTCATGGGGACCACGGTGCGTCATGGGAACCACGGTGCGTCATGGGGACCACAGTGCGTCATGGGGACCACAGTGCGTCATGGGGACCACGGTGCGTCATGGGGACCACAGTGCGTCATGGGGACCACAGTGCGTCATGGGGACCACGGTGCGTCATGGGGACCACGGTGCGTCATGGGGACCACAGTGCGTCATGGGGACCACGGTGCGTCATGGGGACCACAGTGCGTCATGGGGACCACAGTGCGTCATGGGGACCACAGTGCGTCATGGGGACCACAGTGCGTCATGGGGACCACGGTGCGTCATGGGGACCACAGTGCGTCATGGGGACCACAGTGCGTCATGGGGACCACAGTGCGTCATGGGACCACAGTGCGTCATGGGGACCACAGTGCGTCATGGGGACCACAGTACGACATGACGACAGTACCACACACACACACACACACACACACACACACACACACACACACACACACACACACACACACACACACACACACAAGGAATCATTCAGAATCTTGTACACCACATATATAAGACCAATCCTGGAGTACGCGGCCCCAGCATGGAGCCCGTACCTTGTCAAGCACAAGACGAAGCTGGAAAAAGTCCAAAGGTATGCCACTAGACTAGTCCCAGAACTAAGAGGCATGAGTTATGAGGAAAGGCTGCGGGAAATGCACCTTACGACACTGGAAGACAGAAGAGTAAGGGGGGACATGATCACAACCTATAAAATCCTCAAGGGAATCGACCGGGTAAACAAGGATAAACTATTCAACACTGGCGGGACGCGAACAAGGGAACACAGGTGGAAACTGAGTACCCACATGACCCACAGGGACGTAAGAAGGATCTTTTTCAGTGTCAGAGTAGATAACAGATGGAATGCATTAGGCAGTGATGTGGTGGAGGCTGACTCCATACACAGTTTTAAATGTAGATATGATAGAGCCCAGTAGGCTCAGGAACCTGTACACCAGTTGATTGACAGTTGAGAGGCGGGAGCAAAGAGCCAAAGCTCAACCCCCGCAAGCACAAATAGGTGAGTACACACACACACACACACACACACACACACACACACACACACACACACACACACACACACACACACACACACACACACACACACACACACGTAAAGTAAGGAAGGTTTACCAGCGAGCGCCACCTCACCATTGTTATACATCAACCTTTGCTCTCTTCTTGCTTATTTGGTATTTAATAAATTCGTTAGAGCTGGCTGATGCAGATAGTTATCTCACCGTGATTGTGTTCAAAATGTTTTACCTACCTTACACTCCCTCTGTAATTTTACGTAATTTGCATAATACTTTCGAGTTTTCTGCCAATTAAAGTTTCTTACTTGCAATCATCTTTGGCCAAATTATAACCCCCTAAATGTTGCTATTCACTGTTGAATAGTTTTTCATTACTTATTTAGGGATGTTTTCCCTCTTGGCGGACTGTATTTAGCCTTGAATCAGCCCAACAGATCCTCGTCATTGCTTACAGTTAAAACCTGATACATTTATGCTACCAATACAGTGATGCATCTCTTGAAACTTTACTTTTCTCTAATATGGTATCATTCAATGGTTCTTCTGAACATACAAATTGACATTGCTAAAGTAAACGTTATTACTTTTTTGTTCAGCGACTTCTAATTAATACATTAAGCTTCAAATCGGGAACAAGTACATTGAAAACTTTCAAACATTTTAAGAAAATTAACAATTCACTTGTGAAGGCATACTCCATCGTGCTGATTAACATAATCTTCTCATCACCTAATATATCGCTACAATATACATCAGGATAATTAGGCTCACAGCAATTACAATTCGATTATATAATGAATTTAATGTTATTAAAAATAATAGTTTTAATAATTAAGTGGTTAATACGCGCCTAGCTATATTATATTATAGTAGAAGGAAGTATTGTGTAGCCTCACGGTCCGCAGGCAAGGAATCTCAGGCCTCACCGTCCGCAGGCAAGGAATCTCAGGCCTCACCGTCCGCAGGCAAGGAATCTCAGGCCTCACCGTCCGCAGGCAAGGAATCTCAGGCCTCACCGTCCGCAGGCAAGGAATCTCAGGCCTCACCGTCCGCAGGCAAGGAATCACAAGCCTCACCGTCCGCAGGCAAGGAATCTCAAGCCTTACCGTCCGCAGGCAAGGAATCACAAGCCTCACCGTCCGCAGGCAAGGAATCTCAAGCCTTACCGTCCGCAGGCAAGGAATCTCAAGCCTCGCCGTCCGCAGGCAAGGAATCTCAAGCCTCACCGTTCCAGGCAAGAAATCACAAGCCTCACCGTCCGCAGGCAAGGAATCACAAGCCTCACCGTCCGCAGGCAAGGAATCTCAAGCCTCACCGTCCGCAGGCAAGGAATCTCAAGCCTCACCGTCCGCAGGCAAGGAATCTCAAGCCTCACCGTCCGCAGGCAAGGAATCTCAGGCCTTACCGTCCGCAGGCAAGGAATCTCAGGCCTTACCGTCCGCAGGCAAGGAATCTCAGGCCTTACCGTCCGCAGGCAAGGAATCTCAGACCTCACCGTCCGCAGGCAAGGAATCTCAGGCCTCACCGTCCGCAGGCAAGGAATCTCAAGCCTTACCGTCCGCAAGCAAGGAATCTCAGGCCTCACCGTCCGCAGGCAAGAAATCTCAGGCCTCACCGTCCGCAGGCAAGGAATCTCAGGCCTCACCGTCCGCAGGCAAGAAATCTCAGACCTCACCGTCCGCAGGCAAGGAATCTCAGGCCTCACCGTCCGCAGGCAAGGAATCTCAGGCCTTACCGTCCGCAGGCAAGGAATCTCAGGCCTCACCGTCCGCAGGCAAGAAATCTCAGGCCTCACCGTCCGCAGGCAAGGAATCTCAGGCCTTACCGTCCGCAGGCAAGGAATCTCAGGCCTTACCGTCCGCAGGCAAGGAATCTCAGGCCTCACCGTCCGCATGCAAGGAATCTCAGGCCTCACCGTCCGCAGGCAAGCAATCTCAGGCCTTACCATCCGCAGGCAAGGAATCTCAGGCCTTACCATCCGCAGGCAAGGAATCTCAGGCCTTACCGTCCGCAGGCAAGGAATCTCAGGCCTTACCGTCCGCAGGCAAGGAATCTCAGGCCTCACCGTCCGCAGGCAAGGAATCTCAGGCCTCACCGTCCGCAGGCAAGGAATCTCAAGCCTCACCGTCCGCAGGCAAGGAATCTCAGGCCTTACCATCCGCAGGCAAGGAATCTCAGGCCTTACCGTCCGCAGGCAAGGAATCTCAGGCCTTACCGTCCGCAGGCAAGGAATCTCAGGCCTCACCGTCCGCAGGCAAGGAATCTCAAGCCTCACCGTCCGCAGGCAAGGAATCTCAGGCCTCACCGTCCGCAGGCAAGGAATCTCAGGCCTCACCGTCCGCAGGCAAGGAATCTCAAGCCTCACCGTCCGCAGGCAAGGAATCTCAGGCCTCACCGTCCGCAGGCAAGGAATCTCAGGCCTCACCGTCCGCAGGCAAGGAATCTCAAGCCTCACCGTCCGCAGGCAAGGAATCTCAGGCCTCACCGTCCGCAGGCAAGGAATCTCAAGCC
Organism: Procambarus virginalis; assembly: GCA_020271785.1. Classification (NCBI taxonomy): domain Eukaryota; kingdom Metazoa; phylum Arthropoda; class Malacostraca; order Decapoda; family Cambaridae; genus Procambarus; species Procambarus virginalis. The sequence goes on along the minus strand of WNGS01164447.1, from coordinate 4,410,343 downwards.
TCACCGTCAGTTTGTTTCTCGGCGTTTACTTGAATCGTAAAATTATAAAAATCTGGATAAACACATATTGAAGCGTGTACGATAAAAGTCAACGTGCGGGAGGAGTGATGCCGTGTCTGGATTTCCATACACTACGTTTTTTCTCTTTATTAAATGATATACAGTATGTCATATATACATTAACTTACAAAGATAATACCATATTTCATATAGTTTATATAATTCTCAGTGAACCAATGTTTCATATCACAGAGCAAGAGACTTAAACTCCAAATGTTGTTTTCAAACAAAGAAAACTGGCTACAAAGTTTAGCAGACAGTTTTCTTTGCTGGCAACGTGCTACAAAGAAATGCCGTAAACGCCTTATCCGCTGACAGTTTTGTTTGCTTGGCAACTTTCCTAGTTTTCAACAGACGTCCAAAATCTCATCACATCTAATCGACAAACCAAGTAAAGATCGAGAAGACGAAATTTTTGTCTGTTATGGACCAAACTTTACCTACAACTGCATGCTATGTTGTCCACTTAGTGTATGGAAAACCCAGACACGACATCCCTCTCCCTGCACGATGGCTTTTATAGGACCCTCTTCAACACGTGTTCACCCACTTTTCTGTTATAATTGAGGTGAGGAGAGTAGAGAAGGAAAGCATTAAGATAGCTATTTATGTAAATAGTAAATATCATTCTTATTTATGTACATTTTATTGAGACAGAACTATGAACACGAACGTTAATTCATTACTGTATTTTAATACATTGAGGTGAGGGTTAAGCGAGGCTGGGATGGGCTGCCGGCTTAGTCTGTTATTATCAACGAAGTAAAACCTACACTATAAAAAACTAACACATATAAGCCGGCTTACCCCTAGTCTAAAAAAAATATTTTGTAATACAGATGCATTAGTGAGTAAATCCAGCGTCAGGTTTACCCGGATAAGCTCCTAGAAACATTACAGATTTATTGAACTGTCGCATAAGTCTAGAGGGATCAGGACTTTAATATAATAAAAAAAATATATATTCGTAATTATATTAATAAGCTCTCTGGCTTAAAAAAAAATTGTTTATTTGATTACTTTCTAACTAGATCTACTGTGCGATTAACAGTATAATTCAACTAACAGATTATAATAATAATAATAATAATAGCCTAAGGCTCAGGGTTAAAAAAATTCTTTTGAATAATGTTGTCATAAAATATTTGTTAAAACATTTTCTGGCATCACGTTCTGATAACATCAATGAATCATCATTTACGCTTTTCATATTTTTTTCTGTGCATCACTTGATATTAATGGAGTGAAGGTGAAGGAAAGACCAAATATATCGTTTAACAGCACCTTGATAAAGGGTACAGGTTTCATCCGAAAAAAAGATTTAATAATAAACGAACATGTATACCCAATACGTGTATATATGAATTGGGTCTTTCCTTCACCTTCATTCATACACTGCGGTATTGTACTAAGTTTCTCCATTAAAGGATTGTTATACGAATATATGTAATACTTCAAAGACTTATTGGTCAAATAATAAAATATTGTCCGCAACGGAACATTGAAAGACTTGTCAAAATTCAACAATCATTCATGTATCTCACACAAAAAGCTTCCAAAATCCGTCCCAGAGTTTAGATTGAAATAAACTTGAACAATGGTAAGGGATGGTATGAATTCTTTACACTTGAAATGTTTCGAGTCCTTTATTACTTGTTGTCTATCATGATCTATTTTTGAAATTCAAGATCCAGCAGAGCTCTCTGTGACAAATGTCTCCACCAAGACAAGTTTTTGCTATCCTGATAATCTAGTTCCATGAACCCATACTCCGAATATAATCACGTTCAATCCTAGTAAATGTGCTGCAATTTTGACAAGTTTTTACACTCCTACACGTGTTGAAATAATCTATTGCCGAATGATATTTTGCCAAAATTAGAAAATCTAGGAAGCCTATGAAACATAAAAGTAGTAGAAAATGGATTAAACGGGCCGGGAGTAGAGGTGAACTCGATTCATAATTTGAAAAGTAGATATGATAAGGAAATAGGTTGGGGATCATTACATTAGACAATCGGCGTCTGAAAGGATCAAGTCCAAGTGCTAAAACTCGATCCTGCAGACACTAATAGGTGAGTACACACATATATGATAACAGCGGAAGAATCTATGTTAATATCGTTACCTGATAAGTTTAGACGCATCATCAAAGGGAGCCGGTCGGCCGAGCGGACAGCACGCTGGGCTTGTGATCCTGTGGTCCCGGGTTCGATCCCGGGCGCCGGCGAGAAAGAATGGGTAGTTTCTTTCACCCTATGCCCCTGTTACCTAGCAGTAAAATAGGTACCTGGGTGTTAGTCAGCTGTCACGGGCTGCTTCCTTGGGGTGGAGGCCTGGTCGAGGACCGGGCCGCGGGGACACTAAAGCCCCGAAATCATCTCAAGATAACCTCAAGAAACTGCACGGTTATCCTAGTGTCAGTAATTAACATCTGCACACAATATGGCTAATGTGTTCCTAAACTGTCTTGGTTAGTCAGACAGGCTTCGGGATGTTTTTGTTCAGTGTACCTAATGATCACAGATGTACCTAATGTGCAGCCTTACAGGGTGCACATTATGTTATAAAACAAATACGGATATTACCAACTCCGCTGGCTAGGATGCGACTCTTTGGGCTTGACGAGGAACTGTTTTATTAGTTTACCAATTAATACCGACATTGAAACGGGTATCCTAGTCAAAGCATAGAATTTAAAGTGAATATATGCCAAGATGAGATTAGCGTATAAGATTAAAAATATTTTGAATGCACCTATGTATGTTTTGTTTTCATTGGTTGTTAATACGTGAAACATAAAAATCTAAACAAATTTCATATATAGTGTTCATGGATATGAGACAAAAAACAGTAACTATTTTCTATAAGCAATTACTTTGGATAATATTTCAGTATTCGTAAATATATACTGATTTCTGTTTTTGATTTTATGAATCGAATAACAACATCTACGTTTCATTGCATCAGCCTCTACTCGAGACATGTGTAGGTCATTCACATCCACGTAAAAAGTGATAGGCAAAAACATCTCTTGCCTTGGGGCTTGCAAACCACTGCTGGCCAACTTATCCATTGGGCGAGCCACGAGCAGGCTGCCTCGCACTCTCACGCCCCAGCATTCACATACTGCCCTCAGTAACGTTATAGAGAAAGTGTATAATCAACTAGAAAGAAAATAATTACGATAAAATGGAAAAGGAGCCGGGGGTGTAAGAGGAAGTGGGCGGGGCGACCCGGCGTCGTGTGTACAGAGATTTGGCAGTTAACACTGTACCAAAAAGTGGCGTGTAATGATGGATTGAGCACACCGAGTGTTCTCTGTTTTTCGGCAGCCTGATGCTAATGTACGTAACTCTCTTGTTATACAGACTGTCTTATGTAACTCTGCTATCATACACCCTCTTTCACGGGATATCAAAGCGTTATGAAGTTAATCTATAACATCTGAAATAGGGCAGCGGAAATTTTATTCAGTGCACGCATTCAAGAAAATATAACGAATTTGCTTGAGAGGTTCTTGTTGGTCACCTCTAAACCTTATCATGTAACATTAGAGGAAGCCTTTCTTGGTCATACTGATCATTAATTGTACATGACAGCGATTAACAGGTGGTGATGCATAATTCTGAACCCGCATTACAGAGCTGCAGACGTAGTACACGTTGGGGTAAATGTCTGCACGTTCACCACTTTACTGAGACTGGCAAAAGTTGCCTTAACCACAACTTCAGGGCAAGAGAGACACGATGACAGGAACTGATTCTCACTTAAAGTAACATTCTTGAGTCAGTCATCAGTCTGGCAGTTATCTCCTGTCACACCTGTTAATCACACGAAAAACTGGCAGACACTGCAGTTTCCGCCCACCACATCTATCAACCTTTACAAAGACATTTACAAGTTGTGTCCTTGAACTTAAACAAAATATCAATAGTATGATATTATTAAGGCCTTGACTTACTTTTCAAATTTAGCATCTTAAAATTGTATTAGAAAAATCAGAAAGGTTCAAACAGCTTCACAACTTACAGTAATAAACTTCCATATAATTTATTACAATGCTCAACAATGAATTTCCGTCGTCGGATTAACAACTCCGCTTACTAAAGTCATTCAAATATATTAATTTCTGTGCCATTCTTCAATAGAGAAGGCCTCATACGCTAGACAGACATAGGCTTTCATTACTGGAATTAGAAATAATAATTTAAATTTTGTTAAATTTGTAATAATCCACGTAGGTACACTTACCACGGACCTACTAAAGTGATCGTAACAATAAAACAATATCATAATTACTCAACCCATCCACATACTCAAATATGTTTTAGACAACAACACACAAGCTTATGAACTGTTTAAACATTAGCCTCTACCAAAGGGCAGAATTACTCGATGTGGCAAGAGTGGTTTTGGATGTTACGATATCCTATCTTACTATAGATCGATCCGCCCCTGATAGTCCCATCCCCACCCGACTGGGTACATTTCCTGTACTGGGTACTGGCTGGGTACGGAGAAGACACCTCCCCCCGACTAGACACGCATCCCCGCTAGAGTAGACCCATCCCCGCTGGAGTAGAACCATCCCCGCTGGTGTAGAACCATCCCCGCTGGAGTAGAACCATCCCCGCTGGTGTAGAACCATCCCCGCTGGAGTAGAACCATCCCGCTGGAGTAGACCCATCCCCGCTGGAGTAGAACCATCCCCGCTGGAGTAGACCCATCCCCGCTGGAGTAGACCCGTCCCCGCTGGAGTAGACCCATCCCCGCTGGAGTAGACCCATCCCCGCTGGAGTAGACCCATCCCCGCTGGAGTAGACCCGTCCCCGCTGGAGTAGACCCATCCCCGCTGGAGTAGACCCATCCCCGCTGGAGTAGACCCATCCCCGCTGGAGTAGACCCATCCCCGCTGGAGTAGACCCGTCCCCGCTGGAGTAGACCCATCCCCGCTGGAGTAGACCCATCCCCGCTGGAGTAGACCCATCCCCGCTGGAGTAGACCCATCCCCGCTGGAGTAGACCCGTCCCCGCTGGAGTAGACCCGTCCCCGCTGGAGTAGACCCGTCCCCGCTGGAGTAGACCCGTCCCCGCTGGAGTAGACCGTCCCCGCTGGTGTAGACCATGCCCGCTGGAGTAGACCCATCCCCGCTGGAGTAGACCCGTCCCCGCTGGAGTAGACCCGTCCCGGCTGGAGTAGACCCATGCCCGCTGGAGTAGACCCATCCCCGCTGGAGTAGACCCATGCCCGCTGGAGTAGACCCATGCCCGCTGGAGTAGACCCATCCCCGCTGGAGTAGACCCGTCCCCGCTGGAGTAGACCCGTCCCCGCTGGAGTAGACCCATGCCCGCTGGAGTAGACCCGTCCCCGCTGGAGTAGACCCATGCCCGCTGGAGTAGACCCGTCCCCGCTGGAGTAGACCCATCCCCGCTGGAGTAGACCCGTCCCCGCTGGAGTAGACCCGTCCCCGCTGGTGTAGACCCATCCCCGCTGGAGTAGACCCATGCCCGCTGGAGTAGACCCATCCCGCTGGAGTAGACCCATCCCCGCTGGAGTAGACCCATGCCCGCTGGAGTAGACCCATCCCCGCTGGAGTAGACCCTCCCCGCTGGAGTAGACCCGTCCCCGCTGGAGTAGACCCGTCCCCGCTGGAGTAGACCATCCCCGCTGGAGTAGACCCATCCCCGCTGGTGTAGACCCATCCCCGCTGGTGTAGACCCATCCCCGCTGGAGTAGACCCATCCCCGCTGGAGTAGACCCATCCCCGCTGGTGTAGACCCATCCCCGCTGGTGTAGACCCATCCCGCTGGAGTAGACCCATCCCCGCTGGAGTAGACCCATCCCCGCTGGAGTAGACCCATCCCCGCTGGAGTAGACCCATCCCCGCTGGTGTAGACCCATCCCCGCTGGAGTAGACCCATCCCCGCTGGTGTAGACCCATCCCCGCTGGAGTAGACCCATCCCCGCTGGAGTAGACCCGTCCCCGCTGGTGTAGACCCATCCCCGCTGGTGTAGACCCATCCCCGCTGGAGTAGACCCATCCCCGCTGGAGTAGACCCATCCCCGCTGGTGTAGACCCATCCCCGCTGGTGTAGACCCATCCCCGCTGGAGTAGACCCATCCCCGCTGGAGTAGACCCATCCCCGCTGGTGTAGACCCATCCCCGCTGGTGTAGACCCATCCCCGCTGGAGTAGACCCATCCCCGCTGGAGTAGACCCATCCCCGCTGGAGTAGACCATCCCCGCTGGAGTAGACCCATCCCCGCTGGAGTAGACCCATCCCCGCTGGTGTAGAACCATCCCCGCTGGAGTAGACCCATCCCCGCTGGAGTAGACCCATCCCCGCTGGTGTAGAACCATCCCCGCTGGAGTAGACCCATCCCCGCTGGTGTAGAACCATCCCCGCTGGAGTAGACCCATCCCCGCTGGAGTAGACCCATCCCCGCTGGTGTAGACCCATCCCCGCTGGAGTAGACCCATCCCCGCTGGAGTAGACCCATCCCCGCTGGAGTAGACCCATCCCCGCTGGTGTAGACCCGTCCCCGCTGGAGTAGACCCATCCCCGCTGGAGTAGACCCATCCCCGCTGGATAGGGATGGTACACACACCTGGGGCGCCTAGTGGCTGAGTGGACAGCGTTCTGGATGTGTAGATCTAGGGACCCGGGATCGATCCCGAGCCATGATGGAAACAGATGGGCAGAGTTTCTTTCACCCTGATGCCCTGTTACCTAGCAGTAAATAGGTACCTGGGAGTTGACAGCTACTACGGGCTGGATCCTGGGCGGAGGGGGGGGGGAAGAACCGTGAGGAAAGAGACTGACTGTGTGAGGACAGTAGGATGGGCGGTGGAGGTGAAACAGCTGGTGAGCAAGGCAGCCTAAGGGGACTGGTAGAATAACTAGCTTTTGCTGTATTTTGACGAGGCGGAGCCTGGTTGAACAGTTACGGGTAGATGGAACTGTCATGACATACGATAACCATAGGTTAGGATACAATAGGATGGGTTGGATTAGATTAGATTAGTCATTTCTGGAGTTAGGTTAAGACAGGTTACGTTACGTTATTTTGGGCTAGGATAGGTGGTCAGGGTCGTTTACCTTTCAGAAACAACTGGAGGCAGTGTTAAGAACTATAGTGTCAAGCCTCGGACCGTGTGATGCTCAATTATCTACTACTGAACTTTGTAATCATTAATTAGGAACATGTTTCCTAAACTCACGAAGTTTGCTGCAGATGCCAGTTGCCAGGCAGAATTATAATATATGGATTTAAAACATATGGCATTGTAATACTTATGGAGTAACAAATAAAAATAGGCTTTCTATATGGCTTGTAGGGAACATACCACCGAAAACAGTGTGTCTGTCTGTCTGTCTTTAAGGATAGGTATCTGAGCACAGTTGAAATTCTTTACCCAGCATCTCTCCTTGTCTATATGACTTTGTCTGTCCCTCTGTTGGTCTCTATATGTCTGCCTGACTCTCCACCTCTATCTGTCTGTCTCTCTTTTTAATCTCTTTCTCACTACTTCGTCTTAAATTGGATACGTAATGTGTGGCAATATGCTTTAAACTTTTAAAATAACAAGATGCTTTATAAATGCCTAGTAACTAAAGAACGATGCGGTATGTACTTATTGACAGCCGTGGGTTGACGGGGCGATGGTGGTGGCGATAGTGGTAAGCCGTGGATTTGTGGGGTGGCTGGAGGGCTGAGGATTGACAGGATGGGCTAGTGGGTGGCATCAGCCAGTATGGGTTGTGTCGGCAGCTGTGTGGGCGCCAGTGTAATGGTGGATAGTTCCAGCTGGGATTGGCGATGGGTGAGGATGGCGGGGCTAGGCTGAGATGGCAGGTGTGGCGAGGGTGGCAGGTGGGGTAGGATGGGGAGGTGGAAGTCCTGGTAAAGGTGAGTGATTGGCCCTGGGAAAGAGCGAGCTGGTGATGCTGGAATCAAATAAGCGCCCGCTAAGGGGCAGAAGCCCCTGTTGCTANCTTCACGAAGGTAAGCATAACAGCCTCTAAAAACTTCACCATTACCGCGGAGGAACAATGCCCACTTTAACAAGCTTCAGAAGAATGGCGTGAATAATATGAGCGTCGCACGGTGACAGACAGCGTCGCACGGTGACAGACAGCGTCGCACGGTGAAAGACAGCGTCGCACGGTGACAGACAGCGTCGCACGGTGACAGACAGCGTCGCACGGTGACAGACAGCGTCGCACGGTGACAGACAGCGTCGCACGGTGACAAGACAGCGTCGCACAGTGACAGACAGCGTCACACGGTGACAAGACAGCGTCGTACGGTGACAGACAGCGTCGCACGGTGACAGACAGCGTCGCACGGTGACAGACAGCGTCGCACGGTGACAGACAGCGTCGCACGGTGACAGACAGCGTCGCACGGTGACAGACAGCGTCGCACGGTGACAAGACAGCGTCGCACGGTGAGACAGCGTCGCACGGTGACAGACAGCGTCGCACGGTGACAGACAGCGTCGCACGGTGACAGACAGCGTCGCACGGTGACAGACAGCGTCGCACGGTGACAGACAGCGTCGCACAATTTCCAATCGACTTGAGAATGGTCCAGGACGGACCGAATCGTCGTCGTCCCTTCACCTTCTAGTGTGTGGTCTGGTCAAAAATACACTAACGCCATTACCCAAGGCTCCAAACTTATCACCACTAAGGAAGGCTTCACCATAGACCAACACGTCTGCTAGAGCTCTATGATGCAGATGTAAAATAAATATATATAGACAGATAAGATCGAACAGCTATTTTATAAAAAAAGACGAGATTATAGTAGAAAAATAAAGTTAGAAGTAAAGTAAGAGCAGCAGTCACATCTCCCGCGGCGCTATGTGACTGGTGCTGTTCTTCCTAGACTTCTCAACTCTTGACAGTATTATTAGATGTCCCAGAGCCGTCTTCCTGGTCGCCCGTCACCGCCCATCCGTCACCTGTCATCTCTCTGGGCTGTCTAGCAAGCCCTCTGCTACCTTACAGGGCTCTTTAGCTTTCCTTCTGTCATCTTGCAGCCTGTTATTTCTCAAAGATATCTAGCCATTATAGGCTATTATCTACTCATCTCGATATCCGTCTGACGAAATGTGTGTGTTCATCGTCCTTAAGGCTATCTTGCTAGCATCAAATTAGTATCTCACACAAACAAAGTTCAAGACCAATTACACCAAAAAGGGTAATATGAAGATCCCATAAAATAGCCAATTACGACCAATGTCTCAAAACAAAGAGTTTAATTCATTTTAGACTCTATAATTGTGTGTAGATTATGCTGCCTGTGTGTGGACTCTACGAGGGGCACTTGCAAATGTTACCTCTTTACTCGTCCCATTCGCTATTTTATAGCAGAAAATTAAACCCTATAGAACGTCACGAGAGTCTATTTACTGCTTTTTCTGAGTGGTAAGTGAGCCCTTGCTGCGTCAGCTACTGGCGTCCCGGGCAGGTAAGGCTGCCTTACCGCCAGTCTTGAGCGGACTATAATTATGGTAAATACCTGGTAAAACGCGTACTTTTGTTGCCTCTAACACTTCGTAATTATTACGATTTCGGCACATACTTTACACTTAAATTCGCCAATCACTTTGATAATGAATTATATGCACGTCAAAGAGTTTAGCACAGTGTGGTGCAGTCATCCACAGGATAACACGTGTGATTTACGCATGCAAAGACCTGTAATGGAAGGTGCTACAGGATACAGCCGTACTTAACACATGTTGAGTCCTCCTTAGGTAAATGTTGGGGGAGGTGTTACGCCCTACACCTCTACAATACACGCGCCATACATCTATACCCTGTACATGAGCATTTCCCTACGCTCTTCCAACAAACTCGTCAACAATACATTCATCTGTGCTCGGTTTCCGTCTTCATATGTCACCGTGATCAACGCAACGAGGTCCTTAGGAGGATGTTAGTGCCCCTGGCCAGTAGGATGCCCCTGGCCAGGAGGATGCCCCTGGCCAGGAGGATGCCCCTGGCCAGGAGGATGCCCCTGGCCAGTAGGATGCCCCTGGTCAGGAGGATGCCCCTGGCCAGGAGGATGCCCCTGGCCAGTAGGATGCCCCTGGCCAGGAGGATGCCCCTGGCCAGGAGGATGCCCCTGGCCAGGAGGATGCCCCTGGCCAGGAGGATGCCCCTGGCCAGGAGGATGCCCCTGGCCAGGAGGATGCCCCTGGCCAGGAGGATGCCCCTGGCCAGTAGGATGCCCCTGGCCAGTAGGATGCCCCTGGCCAGGAGGATGCCCCTGGCCAGGAGGATGCCCCTGGCCAGGAGGATGCCCCTGGCCAGGGCCAGGATCCCCAGCTCCTGCAGGCCACTGTAGCGCCGGCGGCATTACCACATTTCTGTGACTGCTGTGAGATGTGTGTTTTGCTGACTTAGCGAGATGACTGACTCTGCTCCTTTTTTGTCTCTAGTGTAATATTCTCTTCCGGTCTGTTGACGAACTGCGCACATTATGACTTCCGCTTGATGCTTACGTTGCCAAGGCCACACAGGAAGTTGCCATAATCACCTTAAACTTTGCCACGATCACGCCCCATGCTGCTAGTATATTGAAGTTGGCAATATTACAGCCACACTCGGTCACAAGTTACAATTGTCAAGATAAAACTTAAACGTTCGCTTGGACATATATTGGGATGCTTCAGTTGCTAAGGTCAGATCACTGGGATGGTGCAGTTGCTAAGGTCAGATCACTGGGATGTTGTAGTTGCTAAGGTCAGATCACTGGGATGTTGTAGTTGCTATGGTCAGACCACTGGGATGTTGTAGTTGCTAAGGTCAGATCACTGGGATGTTGTAGTTGCTAAGGTCAGATCACTGGGATGTTGTAGTTGCTAAGGTCAGATCACTGGGATGTTGTAGTTGCTATGGTCAGATCACTGGGATGTTGTAGTTGCTAAGGTCAGACCACTGGGATGCTGTAGTTGCTAAGGTCAGATCACTGGGATGCTGTAGTTGCTAAGGTCAGATCACTGCGATGGTGCAGTTGCTAAGATCACGTCAATGAGAAGCTGCAATTACAATGGCCAAGTCACCAAGATTCTATATTCGCTGTTTCAATTATTTGAGTATCATCCTAAAGTATTTACAAAATTAAAACTTTAACAAACTATGTATGATTTTATTAGATAGTGTTACAGCTTGACAGATTAATTATTTACATTTCCAGTATTTTAGACAATCGTTCAAAACTTCCAGTTTTACGCAAGTTAGGTTATTACCTTGTTAAGGAAGACACTGAACGACCCTCTTAGAGCGAGAGTTACTGCAAGTGTTCCCTTGAAGGTGTAAATACTTCACTAAGTTTGTGGTCTTTATGAACATGTTGGTACCTCTGTACTCCTCTTCCTACAGGCAAGTTGCTCATGGTCTTAGGCAAGTTGCTCATGGTCTTAGGCAAGTTGCTCATGGTCTTAAGCAAGTTGCTCATGGTCTTAGGCAAGTTGCTCATGGTCTTAGGAAAGTTGCCCATGGTGTTAGGCAAGTTGTTCATGGTCTTAAGCAAGTTGTTCATGGTCTTAAGCAAGTTGTTCATGGTCTTAGGCAAGTTGTTCATGGTCTTAGGCAAGTTGCTCATGGTCTTAGGCAAGTTGTTCATGGTCTTAGGCAAGTTGTTCATGGTCTTAGGCAAGTTGTTCATGGTCTTAGGCAAGTTGTTCATGGTCTTAGGCAAGTTGCTCATGGTCTTAGGCAAGTTGTTCATGGTCTTAGGCAAGTTGTTCATGTTCTTAGGCAAGTTGTTCATGGTCTTAGGCAAGTTGTTCATGGTCTTAGGCAAGTTGTTCATGGTCTTAGGCAAGTTGCTCATGGTCTTAGGCAAGTTGGGTGGTCCCTCAACCCCTGCTGAGTACACACTATGACTAACCATCCTGTGAGATGAGACATTTTTAATATCATTGGTAGCTTATTCACTCTTGTGTTACCTTCACAAGATATCCTCACACTGCACCCAGAGTTTGCCAGTGTAGATCACATGCCTCTGGATGACTAACCATTCTGTCATGGGAATGTTTACCATCACGTAGCTAATTCTTGACACACTCTACTCTCCTTCATATAGTCAAGTGTAGCTGCACAAATGTTGACGGATCTTCCTATAAAAAAGTGAATTCAGTATTTTCTTCTGTGACAGGAAGATATATATATTATATATATATATATATATATATATATAATATATATATATATATATATATACCATTTCAACTTTTCAACTTGTGACAAGCAGCCTTGTACCCTGCATGTAATCAATATTGTAACTTTTTTGTGTAATGACATTTTAAAATAAAGTTAGATAAGTATACACACATACCAAAAGAATAGGGTGGTAGGAGAAGAAAATATCAAAGTGTTCAGTGAGGATCCACAAGGTCTTCTCTGAGTACTCTTTATTTTCTTCTCCGAGGCTATGGGTCCCTACACTTGCACCAGAGGTGGTACCCCTTATATATATATATATATATATATATATATATATATATATATAATATATATGGTGTGTGGTGTGGTGTGTGTGTTGTATATCACGAAATTAAACACGTGATTTAAAATGTGACAATGAAGAAAAATGAAACAGGAATTTCCTTAAGTACTTCGTATATTAATACATCTTCAGAAGGAGTTCTCCTTCTGAAGATGTATTAATATACGAAGTACTTAAGGAAATTCCTGTTTCATTTTTCCTCCGTGGTCTGACATTGTCATAATATATATATATATATATATATATATATATATATATATATATTATATATATATATATATATATATATAGGGGAGACGGAGGGGTCAAAGGGAGTAGGGTGATGTTGGAGGAGAGGGAAGGAGAGAGGGAAAGAGGCGAGGAGATGGGAGAGAGAAGGGGGGATGTTGAGGAGAAAGGTGGAGACGGTGGGATAGGAAGCAGATTCGGAGAATGTATGTTTATACCAGTTTCTGACGCCTAAAGGCCTTTATAACGTATGTAAACTAGTACAACACCAGCAACATCTGTCAAGGGAGGAAACTGCTTTCCTTGAGACAGTATATCACAGGTATACTGACCTCAGGATGGCCACACAGTTCCTCATACCCGGCCACTCAACCAAGAACACAAGGAAAAGGAAAATCCTCTCTTCGCTCCACTGCTGTTACACGAAGGTGTTAAAAAGTTGGCAGAAGGTCTCCAGTACACATATAATATCCACGACTATCCCGTTATCACAAGGACGACACAAACAGCGGCCCTTCACGACACTCACGGACTCAGTATAGCTAACCAGAAGCCCATAGATTACTCGTATCAAGCTTCCCAAAATGCCCAGGACCTTAATTATGGCCCAGAAAAAATTGTTTTCCTCTAAACCATTGTCCTTCGTTTGCCTGTGATCCCAGTACAACCAGCACTGGACACTGTGGTTCCCAGCTCTCTACTTCACCTATCCGACCTACAGCCACTAAAGTACAGGCGCAAAAAGTACACCTTGCAGTCTGTTATCAGTGGCGTAAACGCTCCCGCTACAAAATTTTGGCACTCAATTTCTGAACACCAGAGCTTGGGGGGAACACATCCGTGCTTGATATTCCTTGATATTCCTGCACGAGAAGTTTGGTGATAAAATGTTCGGCGCTGAAGTATGTCTCGAGCGCGTACTGGCACGAGTAATTACTGGAACACACATACAGTAATAAGACAAGTTTACATTAGTGCTTAGCTTCCATGACTGTGCCAAAACTTTTCTGAGGGAGTCTCCTGCGGACACCTGTTTCGTTTATCAAATGCGGCTGCTGATCCCAATGCATATGGTGATGATAATTCTACATGGGAACACATAAGAACACATATACGACAAATGCTATTTGTCGTTTAGCGTAAGACCTTTCGTCTATAATGAGATTAACTGCTGGAGATAATGCACCTCAACTGGGACGTTACCTCTGACAAATAATCATCGGTCCCGCTAGGTTAGATAGGTTGAACAAGGTTTGAACACTTCGGCTATGGTTGGATAAAGCACTTCAAATTAGGAGCTTCTTAAATCGTGTGAAAGGACAGGCTGGAGGAATCACAAGTCCTGGAAGACCACAATACTACCCACAGAGGCTTGGAAAAAAGGCGAAGAGGGTTTGATAATCTTTGCGTAGTACTTATCAAATTCACTTGAAACCCTAAGTACAATATAGCACATCCGAGGGTGTTCGCGATCTCAGTTTTTATAAATTGTAGTTAAATTGTAGTACACACGTTACCCAGGATCTTCTGTTGCGAAATGTATGTTGATTATCCTCTATTATGGTAATATTTTCCGTAAATTTTACGAGGCTCTCCCTAATAATGGTTTCCATAATGGTGCCTAGCGCTGATGTTGTGGTAATTGGTCGATAATTCAGTACGCATTTCCGTCTCTTAAATACTGGCGAACCATTCGGTAGTTACCAGCTGTTTCGTACTTTCCTGACTTTGTAATGTGTTATACAGATTCACTGAAGGAAATGCTATTTGTCGTTTAGCGTAAGAATTATGACTTAACCCAGGATTTGTTTATATTCAATAGTAGTAACTATTTAAAAACTTGTGTATTTCGTTAATGTTTAGTGTAGCCTCTTCCAGACCTGTTCGTAAGTGCTTGCGTAACTGCTTCGTGAATCTGGCTTCTGGAAAGACCTTTTGGGACCACGAGGCGCTTTTTCTACTATGGTGCGTGTTTGGGACCACAGTGCGTTTTTGTTCCATGTTGCATTTTGGGACCACGGTGCGTCATGGGGACCACAGTGCGTCATGGGGACCACAGTGCGTCATGGGGACCACGGTGCGTCATGGGGACCACGGTGCGTCATGGGGACCACAGTGCGTCATGGGGACCACGGTGCGTCATGGGAACCACGGTGCGTCATGGGGACCACAGTGCGTCATGGGGACCACAGTGCGTCATGGGGACCACAGTGCGTCATGGGGACCACGGTGCGTCATGGGAACCACGGTGCGTCATGGGGACCACGGTGCGTCATGGGGACCACGGTGCGTCATGGGGACCACAGTGCGTCATGGGGACCACGGTGCGTCATGGGGACCACGGTGCGTCATGGGGACCACAGTGCGTCATGGGGACCACAGTGCGTCATGGGGACCACGGTGCGTCATGGGGACCACAGTGCGTCATGGGGACCACAGTGCGTCATGGGGACCACAGTGCGTCATGGGGACCACAGTGCGTCATGGGGACCACGGTGCGTCATGGGGACCACAGTGCGTCATGGGGACCACAGTGCGTCATGGGACCACAGTGCGTCATGGGACCACAGTGCGTCATGGGGACCACAGTGCGTCATGGGGACCACGGTGCGTCATGGGGACCACAGTGCGTCATGGGGACCACAGTGCGTCATGGGGACCACAGTGCGTCATGGGGACCACAGTGCGTCATGGGGACCACGGTGCGTCATGGGGACCACAGTGCGTCATGGGGGACCACAGTGCGTCATGGGGACCACAGTGCGTCATGGGACAACAGTGCGACATGACGACAGTACCACACACACACACACACCACACACACACACACCACACACACCACACACACACACACCCACACAAGGAATCATTCAGAATCTTGTACACACATATATAAGACCAATCCTGGAGTACGCGGCCCCAGCATGGAGCCCGTACCTTGTCAAGCACAAGACGAAGCTGGAAAAATCCAAAGGTATGCCACTAGACTAGTCCCAGAACTAAGAGCATGAGTTATGAGGAAAGGCTGCGGGAAATGCACCTTACGACACTGGAAGACAGAAGAGTAAGGGGGGACATGATCACAACCTATAAAATCCTCAAGGGAATCGACCGGGTAAACAAGGATAAACTATTCACACTGGCGGACGCGAACAAGGGAACACAGGTGGAAACTGAGTACCACATGACCCACAGGGACCAAGAAGGATCTTTTTCAGTGTCAGAGTAGATAACAGATGGAATGCATTAGGCAGTGATGTGTGGAGGTGACTCCATACACAGTTTTTAAATGTAGATATGATAGAGCCCAGTAGGCTCAGGAACCTGTACACAGTTGATTGACAGTTGAGAGGCGGGACAAAGAGCCAAAGCTCAACCCCCGCAAGCACAAATAGGTGAGTACACACACAAACACACACACACACACACACCCACAACACACACACACACACACACACACACGTAAGGAAGGGTTACCAGCGAGCGCCACCTCCCCATTGTTATACATCAACCTTTGCTCTTCTTCTTGCTTATTTGGTATTTAATAAATTCGTAGAGAGCTGACTGATGCAGATAGTTATCTCACCGTGATTGTGTTCAAAATGTTTTACCTACCTTACACTCCCTCTGTAATTTTACGTAATTTGCATAATACTTTCGAGTTTTCTGCCAATTAAAGTTTCTTACTTGCAATCATCTTTGGCCAATTATAACCCCTAAATGTTGCTATTTCACGTTGAATAGTTTTTCATTACTTATTTAGGAATGTTTTCCCTCTTGGCGGACTGAATTTAGCCTTGAATCAGCCAACAGTTCCTCTTCATTGCTTACAGTTAAAACCTGATACATTTATGCTACCAATACAGTGATGCATCTCTTGAAACTTNGCCACGGTGCAACAGCAGCAGCAGCCTGAGGCCGGCCACGGTGCAACAGCAGCAGCAGCAGCAGCCTGAGGCCGGCCACGGTGCAACAGCAGCAGCAGCCTGAGGCCGGCCACGGTGCAGCAGCAGTCAGAGGCCGGCCACGGTGCAGCAGCAGCAGCCTGAGGCCGGCCACGGTGCAGCAGTAGTCAGAGGCCGGCCACGGTGCAGCAGCGGCAGCCTGAGGCCGGCCACGGTGCAGCAGCAGCAGCAGCGGCGGCAGCCTGAGGCCGGCCACGGTGCAGCAGCAGCAGCAGCAGCGCAGCCTGAGGCCGGCCACGGTGCAGCAGCAGCAGCCTGAGGCCGGCCACGGTGCAGCAGCAGCAGCCTGAGGCCGGCCACGGTGCAGCAGCAGCAGCCTGAGGCCGGCCACGGTGCAGCAGCAGCAGTCTGAGGCCGGCCACGGTGCAGCAGGACAGGTAGCAGGAAGAGGGCACTTACGAAGAACAAAAAGATCTCTGCCTGTACGTGAACAATTTGCTTCGTTTCAGGAGCTGGTGATGCGGAACTTCCCCGCCCCGTCTGCATACCTCAGCTGGAACAGGAAAGCGGTTGACGGGGGAATGAGGGGGGTCGTTGTCACCATTTACCTCTACTAGTGCAAAACCTACTTGCCAGTAACCACTACTGTCAACAATAGCGCCTCCACCACAAATAACACCAATCACCACAACCACCGGCATCATTACATCCACCACTACTACCAACAACAACAAGACCCCGTCGCCACCACCACCACCACCACCACTCACCGCCGCCATCACACCTCAGTGTTCCGCTGAGGAAACTAATTTTTAATCCAAGGCTGCGTGTTTTTCCCTGCGTCCCAAGGAGTGCCTTGTTCCCACTAGACAGTTGCCAACTTTTGGTATATGGAGAGGCGTTAATAAGACTCTGTCGTTGGTCCTTGTTACCACCCGCCTCAGTACGCTCTTCTCAGTGGATAATTCAACCAGAATGTGTACTCCTACGTGTATATATTATACATATAATTTTCTAGCTGTAAAATTTAGATAATTGACAACATAAATACATAGAACAAGAGTTGTGATAGGTCACCTTAAGTTACGTTACAATAGGCCTAGAGTGGTTTAGTTTGGTATTATCTTACTGTTTGCATATTACTTCCAACACTTGGTCCAGGATTCATTAAGCATTTACGCAATCACTTACGAAACCTGTACATTTTTCTCAATCATGGCGGCTTTGCTTACATTAATATACTTTACAAGCTTTGAAACTTCATAACCCAAGGCTATTATTCTTATAAAAAACCTCATAGTGTTTCGAAGCTCAAACTGTCTTATAAGTGCTCAATTTATAAGCTCTATTGTAGCAAGCCGCTATGATTAAGGAAAGATGTACAGGTTTCGTAAGTGGATGCACAAATCTTTGATGATTCCTGGCCCTAGGTGTTTACTATGAACATGACAACCTGTAGAATGTGCAAGTCGCAGTATATAGTTTTCTTGACAAATAATACTACATTTGTGATGGTCGATTTATTTAAAATTTCAAGGTTTAACCTATGTAAAATTAATCGGAATAAGGTATTGTAAACTGAACAGGGTTTTGTGTTATGAGAGAATAATTCCCCAGAAAAGGGTTTCATTTAACCGAGCCAGCATTAGCAGGAGGTTGCCGGCGGAGCCTAGCGCAGCCCAGTGGTGTCAACTGTTGACGTGTGGCAACTGTGCAGAGTGGAAAATATTGACCTGTCAAAACAGCAAAGATTAAAAAAGCATAAATTGTTCTTTTTTAATGAGTCATTTTAATAGGTCAATCTGCTGTTATTTGACGTGCCTATCTAAGTAATATTACCAAACCCAACATCAATATTGTATCCAGTGACAGCAATTTACAATACGTGCTACGCTAAGGTCCATGTAAGTTGCAATCTTACAAATTAAAACAAAATCGTAGCCTACTAAATCAAACACGCTGGCTAATGATCCCTTGTCGCAAGACCAGTGTGATGGGGATTTTTAGCAATACGTAGCTAGTTTTTTGATACGCTGAACTACCTTTCATAGTCTAGGGCAGCTGCACAAATGCACATGTACCTAAATGTGTAAACAAAAAATGGTCCTTCGTGGCAAGACCACACATAGCCGCACACGCTGATACGTCACCAGTGAGAAACACAACGTCGTCAGTATGGGAGTGGAGGCGACGCAGACGGCAACACTTGCTTCAGCAGCCTTACAAGTGAACTTAACATCTGACTTGGGAGCTGCACCTTGACACAGGTAACTCACTCAGGGTTTATGGGGCCAGCTGGGCTTAGCTTGTGTAAGCTCCTCAACCGGACATAACTACTCTTAACTCGTCACATAAAACAAAGAACGAAATATTTATATAAAAATATATATATTTGTCAGCACTTAAGGGCGTTCCTATTTACCTGGTAGCCAGGTCAACGAGCGTGTTCAGTGTGTGTTGTTATGGGTGAACACCGAACCACACATTCTTCTTCCGCCTCTACACCTTCCCACACACACATATATATATATATATGTGTATATATATATATATATATATATATATATATATATATATATATATATATATATATATATATATATAACATATATAATTGTGTGTGTGTATATACATATATAATAAGATTAAATGCGTTAAAACAGGAATCATTCAAGAATTTTCAGAAAAGGACTAAATCCTAGTCTATCTTACCTCTGGAAAAACGAAACAAGTTTCATTTTGTAAATTGCAAAAGCAGCTCAACATACTAGAGACCGAAATGCAGAAAAACTAAAGTCGTCATATATTTCTGCTAATGGAAATAATCCTTGCAAGCAACACACACGCGACCTAAAGTGCACTCAGGAATGATAAACATGAAACAGGGAGGCAATAACTCTAGGGTTGTGCGGGTGCCCGAGCACAGGCTACAGGAGGCGTCACGCGCCACAACCCATCCCATACACAATACTTTGTGTAACTATGTACACATACTTACATAGACGTAGTGAACAATTAGATAGTAGAATTTGGTACTATTCACTTTATAGAGGCCGAAAAAATAAAGCTAAAAACCAAACTTAAATATTCCTAGACAAAGTATAGCACATATATATGAACTATATACATGCGCTCGAATAGCATGTATTAGGCTTTCGAAGGTTAGGTTAAGATTTCTTTGCAACATCAATACAAAAACTTTTCTGCAGGCGAGGAGTCACAATAACGTGGCTGAAGTATGTTGACCAGACCACACACTAGAAGGTGAAGGGACGACGACGTTTCGGTCCGTCCTGGACCATTCTCAAGTCGATTGAGAATGGTCCAGGACGGACCGAAACGTGGTCCGTTTCGTCCCTTCACCTTCTAGTGTGTGGTCTGGTCAAAAAACTTTTCCGGTTTGTCCAAATTCAATAGTATCGATTTCTACGTTCTAATTGATTTTTACATCACTATATGTAGGATGGTCCTCATCGTTGGCCGACCCTTCACACTCCCGCCATAACCACGCTTTACACCACCATCCTCCAGCAACTGTCACCAAGTTACACACACAAATCACAATAGCGTGATGCTTCAAATGAACAAATCCACAAGGACCGTGATGAGGGTTCGAACCTGCGTCCGAGAGGATTAAGGCGCGTCTGGGATCCTCTCGAACGTAAGTTCGAACCCTCATCACGGCCGTTATTCATTAAATGAACATTTAATTCATTTAATTTCTTTTCAAAATTGCCGAATGCGTCTTTTTGATCGGCCATAGCTTGGACGAGCCAAGCCTGAGGAATTGTATTTTCTCAGCCCGTCCTCGCATACGCAGATCCAAGCTCGTTAATCCAGCCGCCAAACCCCCTGTTTATTAATGAAAAGTGGTTTACACACGACTCACAACTGATGACGTCCGAACACTTCCGGAACAAATGCTTCGCTCACGTCCTCTGTTCGAACCGCAATTCTATAAATGCTTCACATACGTCCTTCAACCTATGCGTAACTATTCATAACATTTTTATATAAGAATATTAATTTATATATGAGGACAAACCAATGTTTAATACACAGTATGTTAAAATGACAAATGTGTCTGGGGAGGCGAGGCGCGGCTTTCAGTAGCCTAGTGTGAGGACGGGTTGGCTGAGACTGTTGTAGAGTAATTTGCAGGAAATAACATACTGTTAATTCTTAAGACACTCTTGCGATATTTCTTTAAGACTGAAGTTATACACACGGCACAAGACACGCAGAACACAAGCACACATACAACCATAACACAAGCACACATACACCATAACACAAGCACACATACACCATAACACAAGCACACATACAACCATAACACAAGCACACATACACCATAACACAAGCACACATACACCATAACACAAGCACACATACAACCATAACACAAGCACACATACACCATAACACAAGCACACATACACCATAACACAAGCACACATACACCATAACACAAGCACACATACACCATAACACAAGCACACATACAACATAACACAAGCACACATACAACATAACACAAGCACACATACAACATAACACAAGCACACATACAACCATAACACAAGCACACATACAACCATAACACAAGCACACATACAACATAACACAAGCACACATACAACATAACAAGGAGTCTGACGTCACGCTGTTATTTAGAGACAATATGGCGCCCACGTTGACGTATTATACACATTCCTCAGAATATGTGACAGTAATATGCTCTCCACTATTGTACCGTATAGCTGTTCGTATTTTTTAATCAAATAGTCCATCGTTCTCTCGGCTTCGTTTCACAGTCAGTCTCAATTACGCATTTCAACGTTAAAAAAAATCAGTATTAACAGCTTTATTAATCAATTTCTAAAAATCTGGAAAGGAATGTAATTGCAAACTTTGAGTGCGATCATTATGTAGCCATTCAATATGAACAAGCACTCGTGCAAGGGAAGCATGCCTGTCATACTACCTACTGAGTTGACTGTTTCTGTAATTTGCCAGCAACTTGACGACGACAGTGTTAAGTGAAGAGGCTGCCAGTTAATTAGAAATGTTAAATACTTTTTTAACTTTATTAATTAATATACAATATAAATATTCATATTTACATCAATTTACAAGGAAAAATACTACATTTATATATTTTATATAATTCTCAGTAAACCAAATTTCCATATCATGACCGAGCATGAGACGCAAACCACTAATGTCTGTCTCGCAAGAACTTCAATATTCTGACTACTGGGTAACCTTCTGCCTGCCTATCAACACACACAAAATGTACTGCTGAAGTTATAGTTGTGTTAGAGAGGGTAGTGTTGTTGTGTATTAATGATGGTAGTGTTGTTGTTAATGATGGTAGTGTTGTTGTTAATGATGGTAGTGTTGTTGTGTATTAATGATGGTAGTGTTGTTGTTAATGATGGTAGTGTTGTTGTGTATTAATGATGGTAGTGTTGTTGTTAATGATGGTAGTGTTGTTGTTAATGATGGTAGTGTTGTTGTTAATGATGCTAGTGTTGTTGTTAATGATGGTAGTGTTGTTGTTAATGATGGTAGTGTTGTTGTGTATTAATGATGGTAGTGTTGTTGTTAATGATGGTAGTGTTGTTGTAATGATGGTAGTGTTGTTGTTAATGATGGTAGTGTTGTTGTTAATGATGGTAGTGTTGTTGTTAATGATGGTAGTGTTGTTGTGTATTAATGATGGTAGTGTTGTTGTTAATGATGGTAGTGTTGTTGTTAATGATGGTAGTGTTGTTGTTAATGATGGTAGTGTTGTTGTTGTGTTAGTGTGAGGGGGGGTGTTGTTGTGATAGTGTAGGGGGGTGTTGGTGTGTTAGTGTGGGAGAAGGGATGGTGTGTGACAAGAGGAGGGGTGACCTGGGTAACGTGACAAAGATAACGAGCAGCGTGACAAGAGTAATATAAAATGTTACCTTCTAAAAACAGAAATTCCCACCGTAGTGCAGCGAAAATTCCCACGTGTTCTCTTGCTGAGGTCGTCTTAGAAAGGTAAGCGCTCAACCTCAGCGACCACCTTAGAAGCAACGAAGAAACCACCTATTACGGACGGAGGTATACTGGTATAGGGGTGT
Source organism: Procambarus virginalis (assembly GCA_020271785.1). Lineage (NCBI taxonomy): Eukaryota > Metazoa > Arthropoda > Malacostraca > Decapoda > Cambaridae > Procambarus > Procambarus virginalis. Next base: position 4,387,504 of record WNGS01164447.1, on the reverse strand, counting down.
TTAGGTCCTTTCTTGCCAGGGACGAGGCTGTGCGCGCGGTCACCCATCCCACTGCTAGCCAGACCAAAAGATGATTGGTGTGCACTTCATACGTTGCTGTTCGTCCACGGTAAATTGGTTCATATCCCCCAGCTGGAAGGTGTATGTAGGCCCCGTTGTCAAGGCCTCCGTCACCCCTGCAGGCGGACACGACATTGGCCAGTAGCCTAATGTTTCAACATTCACTACGGGGCTGGGGCCAGATTCACGAAGCAGTTACGCAAGCACTTACGAACCTGTACATCTTTTCTCAATCTTTGACGGCTTCGTTTGCAATTCTTAAACAGTTAATGAGCTCCGAAGCACCAGGAGGCTGTTTATAACAATAACAACAGTTGATTGGGAAGTTTCCATGCTTGTAAACTGTTTAATAAATGTAACCAAAGTCGTCAAAGATTGAGGAAAGATGTACATGTTCGTAAGTGCTTGCGTAATTACTTCGTGAATCTGGCCCCTGGAGCATTGATTTGTTGGTCATGGGTAAATCATGACCTGATTTTTTTTTTTACTTTAAAGCACACCTTTAGCATTAAATTATTATTAAAAAGAGTCGGTGAAATAATTACGTTCTTTAAAATAAAAATGCAGTTTACCTTCACCTGCGATGAATTCAAATCTGACATGTCTTCGAAAATTATTACCCCAACTGGGGATAATTTATGGCTGTTTCGCCACATAAGTTTCTTGAGGCGTACGTCGGCGGACGCAGCGGAAGATCAAGTCTGAGTGCCCGACACCACTTTAGACACTCAGACTTCCATCAGGAAATCAGACATTTCCCAAACTTTCTGGTGTTTGTGTGCTGATCTCTTTCTTACCGTTGATACCATTCGGTAAGACACAAACTTCAAATATTTAAATATATTAAAAACTTCACGACCAGTCATAACGACCTAACTACCTTAACACCTCCCAACCAGTAGCCTACTGCCAACACGGCTTCACATTTGCCAGAGACGGGTCCTCGGGATGGTCTTCAGCAGGGAGTGGCTGGTGTAGGATGGTCTTCAGCAGGGAGTGGCTGGTGTAGGATGGTCTTCAGCTGGGAGTGGCTGGTGTAGGATGGTCTTCAGCAGGGAGTGGCTGGTGTAGGATGGTCTTCAGCAGGGAGTGGCTGGTGTAGGATGGTCTTCAGCAGGGAGTGGCTGGTGTAGGATGGTCTTCAGCAGGGAGTGGCTGGTGTAGGATGGTCTTCAGCAGGGAGTGGCTGGTGTAGGATGGTCTTCAGCAGGGAGTGGCTGGTGTAGGATGGTCTTCAGCAGGGAGTGGCTGGTGTAGGATGGTCTTCAGCAGGGAGTGGCTGGTGTAGGATGGTCTTCAGCAGGGAGTGGCTGGTGTAGGATGGTCTTCAGCAGGGAGTGGCTGGTGTAGGATGGTCTTCAGCAGGGAGTGGCTGGTGTAGGATGGTCTTCAGCAGGGAGTGGCTGGTGTAGGATGGTCTTCAGCAGGGAGTGGCTGGTGTAGGATGGTCTTCAGCAGGGAGTGGCTGGTGTAGGATGGTCTTCAGCAGGGAGTGGCTGGTGTAGGATGGTCTTCAGCAGGGAGTGGCTGGTGTAGGATGGTCTTCAGCTGGGAGTGGCTAGTGTAGGATGGTCTTCACCTGGGAGTGGCTGGTGTAGGATGGTCTTCAGCTGGGAGTGGCTGGTGTAGGATGGTCTTCAGCAGGGAGTGGCTGGTGTAGGATGGTCTTCAGCAGGGAGTGGCTGGTGTAGGATGGTCTTCAGCAGGGAGTGGCTGGTGTAGGATGGTCTTCAGCAGGGAGTGGCTGGTGTAGGATGGTCTTCAGCAGGGAGTGGCTGCTGTAGGATGGTCTTCAGCAGGGAGTGGCTGGTGTAGGATGGTCTTCAGCAGGGAGTGGCTGGTGTAGGATGGTCTTCAGCTGGGAGTGGCTGGTGTAGGATGGTCTTCAGCAGGGAGTGGCTGGTGTAGGATGGTCTTCAGCAGGGAGTGGCTGGTGTAGGATGGTCTTCAGCTGGGAGTGGCTGGTGTAGGATGGTCTTCAGCAGGGAGTGGCTGGTGTAGGATGGTCTTCAGCAGGGAGTGGCTGGTGTAGGATGGTCTTCAGCTGGGAGTGGCTGGTGTAGGATGGTCTTCAGCTGGGAGTGGCTCGTGAAGGATGGTCTTCAGCAGGGAGTGGCTGGTGTAGGATGGTCTTCAGCAGGGAGTGGCTGGTGTAGGATGGTCTTCAGCAGGGAGTGGCTGGTGTAGGATGGTCTTCAGCAGGGAGTGGCTGGTGTAGGATGGTCTTCAGCTGGGAGTGGCTGGTGTAGGATGGTCTTCAGCAGGGAGTGGCTGGTGTAGGATGGTCTTCAGCAGGGAGTGGCTGGTGTAGGATGGTCTTCAGCTGGGAGTGGCTGGTGTAGGATGGTCTTCAGCAGGGAGTGGCTCGTGAAGGATGGTCTTCAGCAGGGAGTGGCTGGTGTAGGATGGTCTTCAGCAGGGAGTGGCTGGTGTAGGATGGTCTTCAGCAGGGAGTGGCTGGTGTAGGATGGTCTTCAGCTGGGAGTGGCTGGTGTAGGATGGTCTTCAGCAGGGAGTGGCTCGTGAAGGATGGTCTTCAGCAGGGAGTGGCTGGTGTAGGATGGTCTTCAGCAGGGAGTGGCTGGTGTAGGATGGTCTTCAGCAGGGAGTGGCTGGTGTAGGATGGTCTTCAGCAGGGAGTGGCTGGTGTAGGATGGTCTTCAGCAGGGAGTGGCTGGTGTAGGATGGTCTTCAGCAGGGAGTGGCTGGTGTAGGATGGTCTTCAGCAGGGAGTGGCTGGTGTAGGATGGTCTTCAGCAGGGAGTGGCTGGTGTAGGATGGTCTTCAGCAGGGAGTGGCTGGTGTAGGATGGTCTTCAGCTGGGAGTGGCTGGTGTAGGATGGTCTTCAGCAGGGAGTGGCTGGTGTAGGATGGTCTTCAGCAGGGAGTGGCTGGTGTAGGATGGTCTTCAGCAGGGGGCCGTCTGGTAAGAATGTCACTGTCTGAGGACCAAGCACAATATGTTCTCAAGAACATCACTCCGCGCGATCATTCACTCCTGTGATGATCCGCATCAGGAAGTTGTTGGCCCAACAGGTTGATACACGGGAGATCAGGTCAACTGATCACATGAAGGCTCTGGCACACAGTTGGCTACAGGCTCATCCTCTTCCTTGTATGATTGTTACCTAATGTTGTTAATGAATAAAGACAATTCCTACTGATGTATGTAACTGACTCATGATATAAATGGGTCTCTAGGAGTTGGTTTGAACTGAGCTGAGGAAGGATAACAGCTCTTGCTTGCAGTTTCACTAAGTATGTTATTTGACAGCCTTTACTAACCCTAGTCTTAGTTAAAAAAAAAGTATATTATCATTATTCAGTATGATCAGAAATGTTATTTTCCTGTTGCTCCACAGACCAGACGTTCCCTGATAACATCGTGGAGGAGGCCGCCTCCCTCACACATGTCCTATCGTACTGGCGTCCTCAATGATATTTACAAACTCTTAATATATTCCTTTTTACAATGTCTTTTGATAATTACTTCGTTTATTATCTAAACTATTGTTAGAGGTTCTCCTTCAAGACCGACCCGAGGTCGCCCCTCTGAGCTGTCACTTGAGACTGTCACCCAGTTGTCATCCGAGGTCAAATGAGCTGTTACATGACGTCTTCGCCAGTTGCTTCATAAGGTCACCTGTGGTTGATAAGGTCGCCACGTGTGGGTAGAGCCCCGACGGTGATGGTCGCCGCGTGTGGGTAGAGCCCCGACGGTGACGGTGGTGGGAAGGTGCAAGAGTTACCTGTCACTTGATCAGCACAGGTGAAGGTAAAAGCTTGCCTAAGATCCGTTACCTTGTTGGTGAGGGCGCACTAAGTAATCATGTGTGCTCAAGACATTGGTGTAATCTCAAAGATGGTGAGGAACTCTCATTCCAAGTCTAGAAGGAAAGAGTATGCCACAGGCACGAGACAGCTTTCACACCTGGTCTTCGTTACTAAATCCTATGTAATACATTACGAAGACCCTCCCCCCCCCCCTCAACCTAACGAAAGCCATGCCGACTGGTGTTTAAGATTGTAATTGTCGGTGAACAGTGCAGGTGAGAAAGGGGGTTTTGGCGTGATTGCTGAGGGAAGACAGCATGTTGTTGTTGTTTTAGATTTAAGTACCTAGAACGAAATGTCCATGTAGCACGGGCTATGGTAAGCCCGGAATAAAGGAAGAGAGCAGTAAGGGCCGAGTAGTGTTGTTGGTGCCACAACGCTTCCACCTCAAACTTCACCAGCCAGGAGGGAGTTACGACACACTCGGCAGTACCAGGCCCTCAGTCGGGGCCACAAGCTCACATTTTATATGTTAAGGTAAGGCAATACCTATGCTCCCAACTGCATCCCCCCCCACCACACACAATTTTGGCCATTAATGATTGTATACAATTACAGCATTCGCTGATTATACACACACGCAGACTACAGTCACACCCAATTATTAAGTGTACAATCATGCACGCATACATGACAACCAGACACTGCACACCCACACCTCCATACTGTCAATAACTATACACAATCTGGCCATCAACAAGACAACATTTTTATAACGAAGTAATGCTAATTAATAAAGTTTCTTTTTGTTTATAAAGATATACGAACAGCTTAGTAGTGACTGACGGCCAGCGGAGAGTAACAACTCTCGCCCAGCCAGCTGTCTCACTGATTACCTCAAGATTTCCTATGACCATATTTAACAAAATAAATAGATTATAATACAAATTACTAAAAATGGTTACCCACACCTACAAGGAGACTGTTCTTGTATATGACATTACAACAGGAACCGCCGAGCGCTCTTTCTGTATATTCATATAAAACAAGAAATATTGCAATACATAATGCAAAGTTAATGATATTTGAATGCATACAGAGGGTCTATATATAGTTTATCTTAGTGAATTAATGAAACATTTGAGTCATTAGCGAGTCGGACTCAGCGCGCAAGTTTGGGCCCGGTGGGAGGGACCGGTGGAAGGGGCCCAGTGGGAGGGACCTGCGGAAGGGGCACCTAATAAACACCACTGGAGAGTTACAAGAGGCAGGTGTCCTAATGGCCACACTACACACTACCGCCAACGCTCCCTCCCACTGCACTCGCAGCTAATAACAGTACTTGTCTCTGCACAACCCAACTACCGGGCCATTACTGCCCATTTACTAAGAAGTGTGGATGATAACGATTACGAAAATGTAAACCGGCGCTTGGGTATCCATAATTTACTCATCACATTGCCTGTAATTTGGTAGTCACAATACGCACATCTGGGGCCACTTACCAGCCACACAGGAGTAAATATGACCCGCGAGACGGGACAGGCAGAGCGTCAACAACTTACTTGACAAGTGTGGCGGGCAGGTCACAGGCGCCGGCCCGGTTTTCCTCGCTCACGTGGTGTTAGAGGGACGACTTATCTATTTCTCGGCGGGTCGCACACCCCCTCTGGCCTCTGGGGCACGCTCAGCAACTAGCCAAGCTTCAACTAGAACTGCCCGCTAGCCACTCTGGACTATGGCACATGTGAGTAGTGTGAGGATGTTATTTGTCACTACCATCACACTTGGAATAGTCACTCATATTTTCTCGTATAAGAAAACAATCTATAATTGCTAGAACACAGGTTAGGGCAGGACACCACCGGGCACCTGACAGGAAGTGAAGGGGGGTCAAATTATAGGGGGGGGGGGAAGGGAGACAGGGCACGTGCTGGTACCGTGAGGTTGACACTGTGCCAACGCGCATGCGGAGAACCACAACGACTTGACCACCTCTGCTACCCTTAATTCGGACCAGCCGTAGCGTGGGCGTGCGTGGGCGTGTTGGGGGGACGCGAGGACGGCAACAGGGCGCTGCGGTCGCGGCGGAGCGTCGGAGGGACTCAGGAGCTGCGTGTTGACAGTGGGGCCGCCGAGGCGAGAGTGAGTTGCTGCTCCGCCATCCCTCGCCGCCAGCCACGCTAATCAATTACCCGTCACCCCACACACTCCCCACCACGACGCCCTCCAACACTATGCAACACCTAACACATTGCACCTGTGATGCAACACATTCATAACGCTAAATCTCTGATGTATCACCTTCCTAACACTGCACGTGTGATGTATCACCTTGCTAACACTGCACCTGTGATGTATCACCTTGCTAACACTGCACCTGTGATGTATCACTTTCCTAACACTGCACGTGTGATGTATCACCTTCCTTACACTGCACGTGTGATGTATCACCTCGCTAACACTGCACCTGTGATGTATCACCTTCCTAACACTGCACCTGTGATGCCTCACCTTCCCAACACTGCACCTGTGATGTATCACCTTCCTAACACTGCACCTGTGATGTATTACCTTCCTAACACTGCACCTGTGATGTATCACCTTGCTAACACTGCACCTGTGATGCCTCACCTTCCCAACACTGCACCTGTGATGCCTCACCTTCCTAACACTGCACCTGTGATGTATCACCTTCCCAACACTGCACCTGTGATGTATCACCTTCCCAACACTGCACCTGTGATGCCTCACCTTCCCAACACTGCACCTGTGATGCCTCACCTTCCCAACACTGCACCTGTGATGTATCACCTTCCTTATGCTACGTGATATCAAATGTATTATTTACAATATAACAAACGTGGCAACCAAGACTGTGAGATGAAAGTCCGGAAGAAACAATGGATGACACTGTAGTCACTGCAGAGGTAAAAAAATCACTTAAAAGAACTGGATGTAGCAAAATCGTTGGGTTTAATTCTCACCATGGCTGTTGAAGGAGGATGCAGAAGTACTTTGTCACTCCCCATCTAAAATGCTCAATAAAACGCCGAAGACTGGAAATCTCCCAGAATTATGGAGAAAAAAGTAAATGAAGTCCTAATATTAAAATAAGGGGCAGACAGAACGCATTAAATTACAGACCTTGTGACTAACAAGTATTCCTGTAAAGTGCTGCAGAAAGTAATCGGACTGAAAGTGAAGGAGCACTTGGAAAGGATGAAAGTTGGTAATGAAATGGCAGCATGGATCTACAAAGGAAAAATCGTACCTGGCAAATTGACCGAGTTACTAAATAAGACAAGAAAAGATAGCTGGGTAGACTGTATTTTCTTAAGATTGCCAACTAGCCTCTGACACGTGAAAGGTTGAGGTACAGGATGGAGAAGGAGGCTTGTATAACTGGGAAAACACTGAACAGGATAAGGGATTACCTGAAGGACAGTAAGTAAAGTCACAGTCAGAGAGGTGGTCCTCCAGTGAGCTGGAGGATTGTAACAAGTGGAGTCCCTCTAGGCTCACTTCTGGAGCCGCTGCTGTTTCTAATTTATTTGTGAACGACCTACCCGTGGGAGCGAGCTTGTACATGTCAACGTTTGTGGATGACGCAAAGCTAATGAGAAATATGAAATCAGAGGACGACTGCAGATGACGACCTTGACGACAAGACGACCTTGACAAATTCCTATCGAAGGCAACTAAGTCATTGCTGGAATGCAATCCCAAGAGTTTAGGTAACGAAGATGGAAAAAGAAGAAAGGAGAGCAGATAACATCTACACCCCAAGTGGAAGGAAACTAGAGGATTCGGAGAGGGAGAGAAATCTAGGAATGGAAATAATTTCAACACTCACCCTGGAGGCTCACCACCACCAACATGGTAACATCAGCAACATATGGGACGCTGGCAGACATTAGAACGTCGTTTAGAAACCTAAATATGGACTTGTTTGAGGCAAATATACCAGTATTTGTTAGTCTAGTATTGCAATATGCAGCAACGGCATGTTATCCACACCGTGGCAAGCACATAACTGAAAATTACAAAGATTTGTATGAAGATTGGTGCCAGTGCTTCTAGTAGATATATTCTATATATATATATATTATATACTGTATATAGATCGTTCCTTGGCTCTGCGCATCTATCTCTGCTGGGCCCTATCCTTTGTCCTCTTTACTTCCTCCACTTCTTCCTGCCACTGTCTAATAAACCCTGGGTTTATGATATTCCCGCCTACCTTTTTCCCCCTAACTGTTGCTATGAAACTCTCGGCCTCCTTGCATTTTCCATATGACTTTGTCCATCATGTCTTGTACTGTTTTTCCTCTAGGTTGTTCCTCCCACTGCACTTCTCCCTGATATTCCCTTATCCTCCTGTAATCCCATTTCCTATAGTCAACTTTCCTTTCCCAGACTTATCTCGTGGTCACAATTTTAAGGTCCATCGTGTAGTCAAAGACTAGGACACAATGGTTACTGGCTCCTAATGGTATTTAATGTTCCAAATTTTCGATGTCTTCCTCGTTCTGGATGAAAATGAGGTCTAATAGGCTCGGTGTATCCCTTCCTTTTTCCCCTTTTCCCCTTGTCATGTTGGGTTAGGAAATTCCTGTCTACAACTTCCATTAATTTTGCTCCCCACGTTTCTTCCCCACCATGGGGACTCCTTGATTCCAAATCGATCCGCCCGTGATCTAGGTCCCCCATGAGCAGCAGTTTCGCTCTCATT
>WNGS01164447.1:4370427-4372439 GCA_020271785.1 Procambarus virginalis | reverse complement strand
GTTACCATGAACATGAAACATTGTATTCATCACCATAATGAATCAGAGAACGATGAGTAACGACCCTTCCTTACCTTAGCATTCTGTATCTTTACATTAGATAAGAAGTGTGATGACAATTGTAGATGCTATATGGGAAAGTATACAAGATAGGCTAGCGGTAAATGCCAGTTTATTTGAATTGTTATTTGTATTTATTCAGCGAGGAAGAACAGTTGCTGCTAAGTGTCTTAAATCGGCAAGTGTTTCAAAGGCTAAGCTAATTCAAATTTGCTGAAGACATTAAGGTGCCAGCCTATTTAATTACTGTTAGTTTTATTGCAGAGGTAGTCACTTTTCTGCGACCAGTAAGCATTTATTTGCTGTGCTTAAAACCCCAGTTTTGACAATGTTCTATTTTAATTATTTATTTATGTGACTAGGCGTCGCCCTTTTAATATTTAAATTAGAGTACCTTTATCATTAACATAAATAGGAATGTGAAATAAGAACGTGTATGATGGGGCTTGGCAGTTGGTGTAATAAAGGTACCTGGACACGTTCATGGTTCAAGTTAGTGGAGTCTATTAAAGCTCTTGGGATTTGCTGGTGTAAAACATATGGAACAACATTGGTTACGAATTGGCAAGTACTATGTAGAAATATAATAGCTACGCATATGTTGTCAAATAGGAAAGTAACCCTGTTTCAGAAGGCTGTAATAATCAATTGCAAAATTTTGTCTAATGTGTGGTATATGTTTCACATTGACAAGAAAAGTGCCATGGAGATTGACAAAACTATTTTTAGATGTGTATGTTACGGTAGATACCAATTAAACGGACTACTGCATATAAAGGTACGAGAAACGGTGCAATAAGAATACTGAATGTGTACCATAAGTCATTGGCTATATTATTTGTTATCTTTGGAAAAGAGATAATGCAAAGAAATAGTGTAAATACGCTAGGACATTATTTTTGTAAATTACGTGTTAGCTACTTGATACATACCTGTATGCCAGAGTATACTGATCATGCCTTTATTTCGCCTCACTTTTATTCATGTACAATTGACATTCTCAGGCGGATTTGTAATATTGAAGGTCTTTTAATGATGAACAGTAAACAAGTGTATGATGTTCTGCTCCCACATATAGTTCCTAGAGTAGAGGAGGCATATCCACTCCTTAACTGACAAGTAATATGGGCAAACCTTCCTGTTAAATTGCTTGCCCCAAAACAACGTGAGCTATTGTATCGCTATATTCATGAGACCCTCCCTACTAATGACAGGTTGTTGATGTTGGGCATTAAGGACAACAATAGGTGTGACCAATGTACTGAAATTGAGAATAATATGCATATATTTTATTTCTGTAAGCAGAAAGTTGTTTTTGTAAACTGGATTACAGACACTCTTAAAGCTTTATGTGGACCAAGTATTAGAGTGGAGTTAATGAGGTTTTTAATGTTTCATATTGACATAAAATGCAAGAAAAATTAAGAATACAATAATTATGCTACTTTCTGATTACATTTTTTGTGTATGGATAGGTAAGAAGGAATGTTACTCAGTAGACATAATATTGAAGTTCTTGCGAGGCAGGATCAAGTATAACATTTGGGGTTATATAACGTCTCATGCTCAGTGATATGGAAAATTGGTTTACTGATAATTATATAAAATATATATAAATGTAATAATTTACCCCTGTAAATTGATGTAAAAATAATCTCAAACTGTAAATCATTTAAGGAATAAAAAAAGTATAACATTTAGGTGTTTAAAGTTCATAATCTGTGATAATATGAAACAATTGTTTATTGAGAATTATACTACTGTATATGTAATGTAGTATTACAATTTTGTATTATAAATATTTATTATTTTGTATTACAATTGTAGTAAACCAAGTTTCCTTGTAAAATTGATGTATATATGATTTATATTGTATATTATTTAAGATAAAAATAAGATATAGGTAGACATTTTACAGAGATAAATACACTTTTCATGAATGTAAATAATTT
>WNGS01164447.1:4360427-4365427 GCA_020271785.1 Procambarus virginalis | reverse complement strand
TTTCATAAACAATGGCAATAAAGTTGAATCCAAGGCACTCTTTCCACTTTAATGGAAGTGAATAGGAGCCCATTATGTCACGTACTCCACCGTCTAGATGGGATGAGTGATAGGTGAGGCCGGCCGCAGGCAGCGGCAAACAAGGCAGTTCGGTAGTTTGTACAACACCAGCCAGGAATGGCCCAGAAAAACTTGTATACTGTCTGGCGACCAGGACCGAAACTCGTGAAGCAGTTACGCAAGTAGTCACAAAACTGTTCATCTTCTCAACCTTTGGCTTTTATTACCAAATTTATAATCCCCGAAGCACCAGAGGTTGTTTATAACAATAATATTTGATTAGGAAGTTTTGATGCTCACAAACTGTTTAATAAATGTAAACAACGATGCCAAATATTGAAAAGATGAACAGTTTACAAGTGCTTGCGTAACTGCTTGATGTATCTTGGTCCAAACCACTACACCAATATTAATCACCGATTTGACCCTGTCAGAGTGATTCTTCGATCCCAGTCTTGGAATTTTCTACTCCAGAACAATGTCTTGTTCTGACTATTGTATGGAACTACACACAGGAATCACAATAGCGTGATGCATCAAATGAACAACTCCACAAGGGTCGTGACGAGGGTTCGAACCTACGTCAGAGAGGATCCCAGAGGCGCCTTAATCGACTGACCTAGGTTCGAACCCTCGTCACGGCCCTTGTGGATTTGTATGGAACTACTTCACTCATTATTTAGTTTTTTGTTTTAATTTTGTCGCGACAGGCAAGTTTACCTGGCAGTCTGTCATCGTGTGAGTGAACATTACACAAAAGCTACATGTGTAAGACCCTCAGAAGCAAGAACACTCGTCTCTTGTATTGGCACAAGCCACCTGTCCTCTTAAAAATAACGTCGTTTTTGGCCGTTTACCCGTATGGCCGAAATTGGACGTAATTTGAAAATGAAAAAAAAATGAAAATAAATTTGGGATTTTTTTTTTTCAACAACAGTAAGTTAAGGGTCCTCTGATAGGTTAGGTGGGCAGGAATTCTCATACAGTTTCAAATTTGTGTGAAAACTGTTAATTGAAAGTTTCCTCTCCTAACCTTTTCGAGTAGGCCGGACGACTCAAACAGAAAACGGAACAGTACGTCACTTTCGTGAGCCGATTTCATTTCAAATTACGTCCACTTTTGGCCATAGCGCGCATACGCGCGAAAAGTGACGTTATTTTTAAGAGGACGGTTGTTCACCTGGTTGCGCTTATCTGGCCAAAAATCCAGTAGTAATTTAGATCTCCAGTTTGTACAGATGTTTGGAGAAGAGTTAAAACTGTTGGCCTCCATTATGAGGTAAGCCTGAGTGTCGTGCTCACACGCTGCCTCGCACTATTACTATCGATGTGCCGAGATTTGTTTCCTCAAATGCCGACAAAACAATGGAAAATCCTCCTGATGCGCTCGTGATGGTTAGGGCGGAGGGAAATAACCCCAAGTTTCCTTAAGGCCGATAATGGTGCGTGTTTACACAGGAAGGACAGTACTAAGGGCGCCAGAGGCATAGTTGTTCATTACCAGCCATCGACACAACCATGCTGATTGCCGTTTTTCGTGACTGGTGGAGGCGTGAGCGACCCCAAAAGTTATTTCCTGTGGGAGAGTGGCTGGGAGGTGGGCGTGTCAGTATCTGGGAGGTGGGCGTGTCAGTACCTGGGAGGTGGGCGTGTCAGTACCTGGGAGGTGGGCGTGCCAGTACCTGGAAGATGGGTGTACCAGTACCTGGGAGGTGGGCGTACCAGTACCTGGGAGGTGGGTGCACCAGTACCTGGGAGGTGGGTGTACCAGTACCTGGGAGGTGGGCGTACCAGTACCTGGGAGGTGGTGCACCAGTACCTGGGAGGTGGGTGTACCAGTACCTGGGAGGTGGGCGTACCAGTACCTGGGAGGGGGTGCACCAGTACCTGGGAGGTGGGCGTACCAGTACCTGGGAGGTGGGCGTACCAGTACCTGGGAGGTGGGCGTGCCAGTACCTGGAAGATGGGTGTACCAGTACCTGGGAGGTGGCGTACCAGTACCTGGGAGGTGGGCGTGTCAGTACCATCATGAAGAACATCAAGCGCGATACATTAAGCTTCCCGTGGCCTCTAACTTAATATTACTACAACAATTCCTGTAGGTAATCAGACGTGAGACTCAGAGGAACCTTTCTGAAGGCTAAATGATGTCCACACGAAACCCGTGCATCAGTGAGAGTAGGAGGGCCGGGGAAGTCATAGGTATCATGTCTGGCGGCATTATGACCAAGCTCTCACCCCCACGGGTGGCTCAGTCAGCACCACGTGCTCACTTCCCAAGCCTCATCGTGCAACTGACTGAATTGCGTAGTGCCACACCCTGATTGCGGGTACGGGGGAGAGAGGTCACGCACGCAACTTACCATTAATACACCACGCATTGAAGCACTTTATTCCCCCCAGGGGTGAAAAACTTCGTATTCTCCTGCCTGCTTCTTGTTCAAGTCTCTGCCAGTCTCCTGCATCACTGCTCTCTGCCTCCAGTCTCGATCTGTTTGCTATATCTCGGCACTTTCATAGAAGTTTGAATGAAATTACTGCCACTCTACCAGAAGCCAATTAGCAGAGTGCCTTGGCGCGCTTATACTTGGTTCCCAAGAGTTGGGAACTCTTGGTCTTGGTTGGCTGGTGGTCTGGTCAACAAGAACAATAACAGGCCATCTACATCAGCCGCTGACCTTCCCTTCCCGCCATGGGTAGCAGGAAACACACTCCTCACACCTAGGCCTATACTGACTACCTTCTGCCTGTCCGACGATGGTTCAAACACTCATCCCACACCTGCCTCATCTTACAGCCCCTCGGCGTATGCCTGGAAGAATGAGCCTGACTGCTATTCGTTCCTCTTCCAGCTAGAGGGAAGCTAAGATTTTATCAGACTGGAGAATCGCTTCGTCGGCCTGGGAGTTGGGGAGCCTGAGCAGCGGTGTGGGGGTCTGGTGCACCACTACTGAAAGTTTTAATGGGGTGAGAATGATAGTGGTATGGTTGGTGGGGCGGCCAGCCTCCCTTCTGTCCACTGTCCAGTGAGCCTCCCTTCTGTCCACCGTCCAGTGAGCCTCCCTTCTGTCCACCGTCCAGTGAGGCTGCCTTCTGTCCACTGTCCAGTGAGCCTCCCTTCTGTCCACCGTCCAGTGAGCCTCCCTTCTGTCCACCGTCCAGTGAGGCTGCCTTCTGTCCACTGTCCAGTGAGCCTCCCTTCTGTCCACCGTCCAGTGAGCCTCCCTTCTGTCCACTGTCCAGTGAGCCTCCCTTCTGTCCATGTCCAGTGAGCCCCCTTCTGTCCACCGTCCAGTGAGCCTCCCTTCTGTCCACCGTCCAGTGAGTCTCCCTTCTGTCCACCGTCCGTCATCCCTCCCTCTACCATTCCTCAACAATTACATGGAACACTTTACCAGAGTATGCGCATGTATACGTATACTCATCTCCTGCACCAGATGATAGCAGTTACTATCACAATTACTATCCAATTCTGTATTAATTTTCCTTAACGTTATAACTCTCTCTAAAAGCGAGGTTAAATAATGTTAAGGAATGTTATTTACACGTACGACAACATGTCAGACGCCACGAGGCATCACATTATAGAACTACAATTTTGTTCCAAAAGCTGAGCATATAAATTACTGATCTAAATTTCAGACGTTCCCTGCAGTTAATTTTTTCCTGAGCGTCACGCTTCGCGCCGTCTCTAAGCTCCCAAGTACCCTGTTGGGCGAGGCTGCACAAGCTTCGTAACACATGCGCGTTCTTACTGCACAACTACTCCACACACACGACGTTAACCATACACACTTCACACTACACACTGTCCAACACTGTACACCTCATTCACACACATCCTGCGCACAAAAGCAAATTACAATGAATTGTTGGAACATGCATAAGGAGAGCGTAGAATTGGTACTTGAGGCTATACAGGTGTAACCAAAGGATTGTATATGAGAGAGCGAACGGCGATGTAGTGACCGTAAGGAGTCATAATACCCGACCACCCGCTCACATATATTTGTGTAATCGCCTGCTTCTTAACTATGGTGTAGAGTTAACACACTATTACTCTGGGCGAGGTGCTGGTGCTCGCCCCAACCACCAGCAACCGTTGCTGGCATGGAGGGTGGAGGGATGTATGGCTATGAGTGAGTGTGTGTGTGTGTGTGTGTGTGTGTGTGTGTGTGTGTGTGTGTGTGTGTTGTGTGTGTGTGTGTGTGTGTGTGTGTGTGTGTGTGTGAGCGAGAGAGAATATGTACACACCTAGTTTGCTTGCGGGGGTTGAGCTCTGGCTCTTTGGTCCAGCCTCTCAACCGTCAATCACCTGGTGTACAGGGTCCTGAGCCTATTGGGCTCCATCATATCTACACTTGAAACTGTGTATGGAGTCAGCCTCCACCACATCACTGCCTAATGCATTCCACCTGTTAACTACTCTGACACCAAGAAGATCTTTCTAACGTCTCTGTAGCTCATTTGGGTACTCAGTCTCCACCTGTGTCCCCTTGTTCGTTTACCACCCGTGTTAAACTGTTTGTCTTTAAGTGCGTGTGTGTGCGAGAGAGAGACAGAGAGAAGGTGCAGCAGCCTGAGCGGCCACGGTGCAGCAGCAGCAGCAGCCTGAGGCCGGCCACGGTGCAGCAGCAGCAGCAGCCTGAGGCCGGCCACGGTGCAGCAGCAGCAGCAGCCTGAGGCCGGCCACGGTGCAGCAGCAGCAGCAGCCTGAGGCGGCCACGGTGCAGCAGCAGCAGCAGCCTGAGGCCGGCCACGGTGCAGCAGCAGCAGCCTGAGGCCGGCCACGGTGCAGCAGCAGCAGCAGCCTGAGGCCGGCCACGGTGCAGCAGCAGCCTGAGGCCGGCCACGGTGCAGCAGCAGCCTGAGGCCGGCCACGGTGCAGCAGCAGTCAGAGGCCGGCCACGGTGCAGCAGCAGCCTGAGGCCGGCCACGGT
>WNGS01164447.1:4335001-4350369 GCA_020271785.1 Procambarus virginalis | reverse complement strand
TACATACACGATATCATGGATAATGTTTCATATACATATTCATAATACAATGGACATTTATATAAAGTACATGATCACGTATACTCTGTACAGTCTCACGTCAACACATACATACAAGAGCATGTAGAAACAGCCTCATATTCACGACACAATCGTGAACAGCCATTTAATTACTCCACCTCCTAATGTATACCTCAATGTTAATATACGAGGTAGTGAATACTCACGTGGACTAATCATGAGGTTGTTATATACTATGCGGCCCATGTACACATAGTGTGTATACACGAGGTCCTGCCTCGGAGGTGTGTACATCAGGTAGTTAATATATGAGGTTGGACAAATATCAACTGTCCATGAATGTTTATCAAGCTCTTGTAAACTTAAGGACGTACAACTGTAAAGCCGTGTACACAAGATGTCGTATACACAAGGCCTAGGCCCCTGGCTAAATATTACATTAGAACTTCTTTTTACCTTCTGGGGTTTACGGTTTTTAGCACGGTCAAAGTTGCCAGGTCAGAGTGCAGTGGCAAAACTGAAGTGCTTTACTAAGCAATCCATCAACTACTTTAGTGCCTTGTTTTCACCTGTTGCTCACGGTACTACGTTATTTATGAGAGGAGAATGTACTCAATGCTTTCGAAGCATGTGAATCATTAATGTCCCCCATCTTCTCTTTCATGCGACATGCTTTATGGTGTTACAATATTTTTTAAGTTACGCTAGAAGGCTCTGCGTGTTCCGAGTAGACGGTGACTGACCAAGTCATGTTCATATTAAAAAAGAGCAAGTAGAGTGAGTGAGTATCTAAGTGTAATTGCATGCCGAGCTACGCTCGCGGTGTCCCGTCTTTGTCATATGACGCTTTGACACTACAGACTGTTTTTGGCATCTTTCACGTTCCTTAAACTTGTTACAAGCTTCTACAACTTTGTTCACAAAAAGAGAACTTTCGTCTGCTTTTTTCTGCTTTTTTTTCTTAGGTTTGATTCACAACTTCTTACAGTTACACGTTTCAAAAATTCCTCCTTATCTATTTTGTCAATGTCTGTTACTATTTTGTAAGTGGTGATCATATCGTCTCTTTTTTTTTTGTTCCTATCTTATGGCTTTGGAATGTTTAACGCCTGCGCCTCTCCTCGTAGCTCATGTTTTTAAGTTCCGGGAGGCATTCAGTAACATGTTTTTGCACTCTTTCTAATTTTTGTGTATTTGAGATACTGACACCACTCCACTGCTGCATATTCTAACTTTGGTCTCGCCTTTTTGTACGAACTATTGTACGAACAGTCTTTAATATTTATATTTCCCTATATCTAAAGGCGGTTCTGGAATTTGCTTGTGTCGCGAAGGCTGCACTCACAATATCCTTTGTGTGATCCTGTGGTGACAGCTCACTATCCTGTACCAGTCCTAGATCTCTCTCCTTGTCTGTTTTTAATGTATTTTTCACAATTTGTAGGTTAAGTGTTGCCTGTTCCTCCTATTCCACATTCCATTCCATTACGTGACATTTGTTTTCGTCGAATTCTCTCTGCTGTGTGTTGCTGCACTCCCTTGTCTAGGTCAACTTGGAATTAAACCTCGTGTTGCTGAAAGACACAACTCGAGAGATGTGATAACTAAAATGACCTATTAAATATACAGCCCCAGACAATTCAAGTGTTAGGGGGACACATGGAGAAACTAAGTACCAGAATGAGGCACATAATAACTAGAGAGAAATGGTGAACAAATGGTATGTGCTAAGAAGCGAGGTGGTGGGAGCCAACTTTATACACATCTATCGAGGACTGATAGATGTGTATCGATTAGGTATACAGTATATATCTATCTGCACAAGTAGATATGACAGCTCA
Source organism: Procambarus virginalis (assembly GCA_020271785.1). Classification (NCBI taxonomy): domain Eukaryota; kingdom Metazoa; phylum Arthropoda; class Malacostraca; order Decapoda; family Cambaridae; genus Procambarus; species Procambarus virginalis. The sequence continues at coordinate 4,348,507 of WNGS01164447.1, read as the reverse complement.
ATAGGCTCTTATCTGTACACCTGAAGGCAGAGCCGGGATCAAAACGCTCGAGATCACTTCCACGAGCACAGGGTGGTGCACGAGTGTACCCTGGCTGCACCTTCCCCTTCACCAAGTCTCCCGTACCAGTGGCTAGGTACAACACCGGTACACAGGTACACCTAAGTACACGGATACACAGGTGTAACCCGCCCTACAGCGACCAGCACCAGGTGGCCAAGGACACAACACACATACAAGAAAAGTGATGAAAAGTGTGTTCCCGGGTGAGGGGAGGAGGGGGGCGGGGGCTGGTCTAAGCCTCCACACCCCAACACCAGATTTATGGCTTGGAGAAAAAGGAAACTGCCGTTAGAAATAAATACATATATCTTTAACGAAATATCGAATTTAGAGCAACAAGGAGTATAACTTGTTTTCCTGGCTGTAAGTATACAAATTACATTGTAAATATACTATAATAATGTGTAAATAAGAGTAAAATTGCTAAAGAATGACATCGGTATTCATTAATAATAAAAATAATCCACTTCCGTTTATCCTATCATCAACTATACAATATACAGCATACATGATGAATCCGTGGTACCACACAAGCAGTCACCCACCGCTTATTAAGACCAGGTATACACTAGCTTATTCCTCGTTTGCCATATGTATATATTACATACAAATACTGTACATTCACTTTATACTTCCAAACCACTTCCACTCAGCCTTGTCCCTTACCGCATGCTAAGGGTTGTCCACACACACTCCTCACCTCTCTCCCACACGGCGTGTAGTCCCACCTTCTCTGCCTCTCATCCTCTTCGTCTTGCCCTTATATTCACTATTCACCACTCTAGCATCTTCCATTCGTTCCACATTGCCGAATGACCGTAACACGAGTTCCTTGACCTTGCTGTTTACCGACTCTTGAATTCCACATCTTCCCGTCATATTTCTTGCTCAATCCACTCTTATGCCACACATGTTCTCAGATTATTCTTTAACTGCTGCTCTTTTTCTTACGTTCCAACTACACCACCGTCTTGGCAGTCCCACCAATGTCACGCAGAACTCTAGCCACACCTATTCCTACCTTGTTTTTCCTAGCCATTTAACCAGCCACTTTCCTCATCACTGAGTAGTGAGGATCTCTAGTCATAATGGCTTGGCACCTCTCAAAATTACCTTGCCTTCCTCACCACCGCGTGCACAACTACCGCTTAGCAGTGCCACATCCCGGGTGTTTAAGGTGATCGGCCACTTCCAGCACTTCACCATTTCTACGTTTTTCACACACACATTCACTCGCGGCTGAGTTGACAGCGCTCGGGAGTCGTAGTACAAAGGGTTCGATTCCCGGCCGAGGCAAAAACAAATAGGCAGATTTTTTTCCACCTGATGCGTTTGTTCACCTAGCAGTAAATAGGTACCTGGGACTTACGACAGCCGTTACGGACAGCTTCCTGGGAATAGTGTAAGATAAATATATGTAGTAAACATAAGAAAAAATAAATCGAGTATAAAGGCGGGGTCCAAGAGCTAATAGCTCGATTCTGTAGGCACAAATAGTAACTAGTTTTCTTTTCTCTTCACCGCAACTCTACTCCCATATTCACTCTCCTCTCGCATCTAAATAATATATTTTCATAGTCCCCGTAACTCTCACAATTATAAGAGCTACTATCTGCATAACGCATAGTTAGCATGGTTTAGCTACCCCTGGCTCCATACACTAGGTTTACTCCAACTAACAATATTAGCTTCACGCCCTCGTCACCCCATTCATTTGTGTACTGAAGAGCTACACAACCATGATGCATTCCATCATTAATAGGAAAGCAGTCACCCAATACATCATTAACTATTACACGCACTGCCATCTTGGCAAATGTGAAAATGTTCACAGAATATACCAGTGCTTCAAAAACTTATGTCTTGCTCATCAGCGTCTTACGTCCTATTATTAACTGTCACCTGCTACTTTGCACCCTCGCATGTTTTCTCTACAAGAGCCTATTCAAACATCTTATCTTCATACAAGTCTTCCACCATGGAACCCTTCTTGTCCAATGATAATTTTCTTTACTTTCCAGTACTCTTCCCATTACTATCCTGTTATACATAATGCCCACTTCACTACGTAAAATAATGTCCAGTTTTCATATCTTATGCCCTTCGCACATAAGCAAGTACAAATACGGTCACATTAGCACACTCCTAAATTTTCAAGCATTCTCATCGCCTAATATAATGTTTTAATATATCTTTCATATTCGTCATGCTCCTATTTTCCAATCTTGCCTTCTCTCGGTATCAATAAAATCCATTTATCATCCACATGGACCCTCTGTTCTCGGGGAATGAGGGAAGGGGGGTGGGGGCAAGGAGGCAAAACTACAACCTTCTGAACCTTCCCAGAGATCCCGTACACTAGCCGACAACATTCCATACCCACGTACATGCTATACAAACTGAAAACCACTATCGTGGTTATCAATATTACATCCACCTGCACTTTCAGGAAATATAACCCATGTGGATGAAATATGTATTCCCACAATAGCGTGGTCTACAGTACATGGACATGGGGATGGCATGGTACCGGTGTTCCAAAAAGGTTTATAAAGCGGGTCGAGACTTATTGCAAAGGTTACAAGCATCGGGTTGCAAGATCATCCTTTCACGTTGAGTCGCTGTTCAACGTTCTCGAATGAGACTTCGAATGATTGACAGTTTATTGGGATCCAGTTTGTACTCTGGTTGACATCCATAAAAACGTACTTAGGAAACTGCTGGAAGTATATACTGAAGAGGAACACTTCCCGGGCCCTGGTGATCTCGTGTACAAACAAGTGGTTGCTATCGCAAAGAGTTCCACCTTTGGCGTCTTATAAGGGAATTTTTACATGGGCACTATTGAACAGAAAGTCCTTGTTACATAGACCTAAAACCTGACGCTTATTGTTGGTACGTTGATAACATTCCTACAGGTACCAGACAATAAACTTGCTACACCTTAAGACTCATTCGAGCGATGTTTCATGAGATGTTTCACTTAGGAGATGGAGAGTAAGGAAGGCTGCCTTTTCCTAGATGTAATACTCTCAAAAGAATGGTTAGGGGGGGGGGGGGGGGTAGAAATAGCCTAAGCTACTCTATCCCTTTGAGATGTATTTTTTTAGGTAAATCGTATAAGGCAAATCGGCCTTGCATAGTAGGCTGAGAAGTGCATTCTGGCTACTAAGTACGTATATATATATATATATATATATATATATATATCTATATATATATATATATATATATATATATATATATATATATATATATGCGGAAAATCCATACTCAGGGTATGTATGCATACTCAGGGCTGTATACCCCAAAAAGGATTTTTGGATTTCTCGTTTGAACAAGCCAAGCGTACTTTTTATGATCACGTCCCCAAGAGGAATGAGAAATTATTAAATCATTGTGGTACCTTATGCGAGTGGACTTAAAAAACTGTCTTTCGATTTTTAAGAAACTTAATAAATTTGGTGTTCACTAATCGTACGATCAAATCCAATTAATAAAAAACTCCCCTGATACAGCAGGTGCGTGTATTGATTTTTTTCCCTGCAATGATTGTGATTTTGTGTTACCTTGGACAAACACGAAAGTCCTTACAATTGCGGTTGTCACAAACATGCTTATAGTATTAGAACTGCCCAAATGTCTAATGCATTGTATCTGCACACGAGTTTATGCGATCACAATATTAACTGGAATTCGGCGAAAAGCATTACCAATTGTGGTGGTTTCGTGGAACGGAATTTGATTGAGTCTGCTCTAATCAGTCAGTGTCCAAATCTTCTTAACGTTAGTACTGGTATGTACAAACTTGATCCAATTTTAAGTTATAATATTGCACAACAGTTTAAGAGGCTTACAACTCTGATAGAGAGGCTTACAATGTCTCATTACGATTTTATATTCATATATTGTGCGTTCATGAGGCTTTTCTTTAATCTTTCATCCTTATTCTCAGACCGCTTAATCCTCTTTGACCATTCTAAGCTAAGCTTTACCTGTTTCTGGTTAATTCTTTCCCTAGAGATGGGTTGGTCAGGTTCTAGGTGTCGGCCTGTATCCTCTCTCTTTCTCCTCTAGTCAGTCTGGTGTTGACAAAGGCTTTAACAGGCCGAAAGTCCACTTCCTTTCATATTTCTCTGTGGATTTTCCGCACAAAATGATCAGTGTTTTGTAATCGTCAATTGCATATATATATATATATATATATATATATATATATATATATATATATATATATATATAGGTTCGGTCATATACCTAATACCTAACCAATACCATATACCTAACCAACCCTACCTAACCTAACCTATCTAAACCTAACCTAATCTAACACAACTACGTCAATAATTTATGTTCCTAATATAATCTAATAATAATAATAATTAAAATTAACTAATTGGAAACAATTTATTGAAAATAAAGAGTCACTCGGCCTATTAGGCAAATCGGGCCTTGCATAGTAGGCCAAGAAGTGCATTCTGGCTACTAGGTACGACATATATATATATAATATATAATATATATATATATATATATATATATATATATATATATATATATATATATATATGTAAACAAGCCTGAAAGGTCCCCAGGACTAGATACAACTGAAAACTCACACCCCAGAAGTGACTCGAACCCATACTCCCAGGAGCAACGCAACTGGTATGTTCTGGGGTGTGAGTTTTCAGTGATATATATATATATATATATATATATATATATATATATATATATATATATATATATATATATATATATTATACTTTTTCCTTCAGCTTTCACTGGGGAAGGAGCCCCAGAACTAGTTCATCAGTTAAACTTACATCCGTGGTCACTTGCCTTCGGTCAAACATCGATCATGTATGCTAAGGAAATAATTCTACTCTCGTCCACAATTAGTCCAACTTAGAAATGTTCAACAACTTGTCAAGAACCCAAATATTTTAATTAACTCAACGCCCAACGTATAAACGAAACGGGATTCAGACGTCTAAATTATATACCGGTTTAACCTGAAATATTAAATAATTTGAATAGCCTTTACTACTTGCGTTTTTAAACCCGTGTCGTAATACCTCACAAACACAGGTTCTAGGAGATAGGAAGTTTGCAAGCGTATAGAGCACCTGGGGCCTCGAGACACCTGCCGGTGATTGTGTGGGAGCCACAAGGAATAACTTTAGAGGGAAAGGAAGGAGAACGCGCCAAGCCATTACGACTATATAGCACTGGGAAAGGGGTCAGGACAATTATTTGGGGTGGGACGGGAGTGAAGGAATGGTGCCCCTTGGATGGTCGGGGAATGAACGCCGACCTGCATGACGCGGACTTTAGAGGGAGTACTTACCTTATTGATGTTCATGTTCTGGGTGTTGGTGTACTGGTCGAAGCCCAGCATGCAGTCCGAGTAGCCATTCTCCGTCTTGATACCCGAACCGGGCTGCCCGCAGAACTGACCGATGTTTCCGATATTGCCAATATTCCCGATGTTGCCGATGTTTTCACGGTACCACGGATACATCTTGACGGTTTATGCAATAACCAATTTACAGATTTGTAGTTTCCGGTTCACAATAACAATCCACTATTTAACACTTAATATGTACACAATAAAATTATGTCACTGTATTTCAAAAAGCTAAAAATTTATAGTAATATATTATATATATAATACACTGATTTTCAGTTTTTTCACTATCTCACACAAACACTAACAAAACACAAGTCAAAGTTTTCGCTAACACGTTTTCCGCCGAAAGAGAGCTACACAGGGCGCTTCAACATGGGGTTATGCCAGGTAAGCAGCTGCTGGTGCCGGGGCCTGTGCTTTGGAACTGCTTGCATCAAAAGTATTAACTTAGATGCACTGGCCTACTCTGGACCCGTAAGGTCCTGGCTTTGAGGGCTTTTTCTTGAGGGAAATGTATTTGCTGTTGTGCCCTCGTTGGTTGCAGGGGTCCTATACCCACTTGCTGGGTGATTAATGTACACCCTTTTTCTAGGTCCTTCCACGCTGTAGATATTGGATCCTTGCTTGGTATGGGGCTGCCACCTGCTGAAGGATTCCAGGACTTATTGTATTATCCTTCACTTACTAGAGGTCCATGCGCCTGCTGTCGGCTCTCCGCCTGTTTTGAGGTCCAACAATTACCGCTCACCACCGCCTGCAACAAACAATTGCCACATTAGTTACAATCGCCAGAATGAAGCAAATTTATAATACATATAATCTAGTCATGCATTAAAAAAATTAAGGGTATAAACAGTGGCGCGCGGTTGTAGGAAACGCGCTGCTGATCACCGCCGCTTACTAGGGACACTTAATATTGTGAACTAAGTTAGTAGTACCTAGCCCCATCAACACAAGCTCTTTGCTGAATGAAATATTACTATTATTTAGATGCGATTTTCCCCAACAAAAAACTTTTTAAATGTGCAAATATTTCATAACTAAGTTTGTAAATTATTGACATAAATGCATCTCTCCAAAAAAATACTACGAGAATATTCAGTGTCCTGTGCAGCTGCAAGAAATTTAAAGCTCTTAGTTTCAGAGCTCAAAACAATAAAAGCTTAAAATGCACAGTCTTTACTTTTGTCCTTGTCAGCAGTAAACAGATACCCCGGATATGTTGAAGGCAATGATAAAACGTGCTATTCAAACTAGGTACTATAGACCAGGTCATAAACTCAAGAAGTGGTCTTTCAGAGTGATAAATTTTTGGCAGCCATTTATACTGGAAAATGTAAAACGACAACTGTGCTAAACATTAAAAATACAAGACAAAATTCCACAAAACCCTGAACATTCAATAGGCTTCCCCAGCCCAAAAATGATACCTCAACCAAAGGCCTACAGCAGTCAGATATATCCAGGTCAAACCCCTCCACACTGCTTCAGTGTCGTGTAATCAATAACAAAAATTAGCCTAACATTACGTTTTATTGCTTTCCTATATGTACGAACCACACCTGTATATATATATATATATATATATATATATATATATATATATATTATATATTTGCACACACACTACCATTATATATATATATATTATATATATATATAATATATATATATTTTATATATATCTATATATATATATATATATTAAATATATATATATTATAATATATATACTGCACACACACTACCACCTATATATTATATATATATATATATATATATTATATATATATATATATATATATATATATATATATATTTTACACACACACCACAGATTATATACACAATAAATTGGTGAGGATAGCTTGAGCTACCTCATCCCTTTGTGTGTATTTTACCTCAATAAACTTATTTCAATTTCAATTTTCAATTTCACAATAAATTACACATCACAAACCATAAGCATATTACCGAATATTCGAAGTGATAAACATAACCATTCTTCCTTTACACATGCAGTATGTTGTTACCCGACGTACACACAAATACTTTTATGACTAGGTACACAAGACCATTTGCAATAGACATTCTGACAATTCAACAAAAGGTTACAATCTTGGTGTAAAATTCTTATCTCTGCAGAATATCATCAATCTTTCCGTTGTGACGCATCCAGACTATTTGTTCAGGAACAGTCATTATCTCAGTGTTTCTATATACATTAATCAACCGGGAAGAAAGTAGAAATCGGTACTACTGAACTTTGACAAACGAGAAAAAGATTTTCTACTCATGTTACAAAACTAAACTAACCTAACCTTCCTAGGCCTAATAAACTGCCCGAGGCCTAATGTGGTACATATATGTGCTATACTACGCTTTGGATTATTTAAGATTTTTTTTCTCTTAGCCTCATCTTTTTCAGATTATAAAGTGAATCGTACAAAGTTCTACTATCCAATTGCTTAGTATGTCAATGTTTGTACTATAGTGCACATAGCTACAAAACCTACTATCTAAACAGGAGGATGGGTTGGATGTTGGGGCGTAGACGATGAGTTGTAGAATTGTTAGAATAGCATTATTACTGGCTGGCAAGATTGGCTTTGGCCAGCAGGAGATGGACAGATCTTCGCCCCGTTTGAGTTAAGACTGCACCAAACATGGAAACCAAGAGTTGTGGATTACAATGCTTTCCCATATATATAAAACCAAATTTTGTTTAATATTTTAGGAGTCGAATTTTGACCGTTGGGATGAGCAGATGTGTTTGTGGAGCCCTCCGCTGCTACTGACGTGTTTGTCGTTGCTATCGGCCGTCGTGTTGACTGATGAGCCTGTAGCCTAACGCTGGAGGTTGATAAATGTGCTATCATGGGGCTCCTACACACCTCCACTCAGGCGGAAGGAGTCCCTAGGACTCACGTTCACTTGTATCACTGATTATGCCCTTGTCTGCACGATGATCTTCGATGTGCTACAGATAAAGATGGACGAAATATTTGGTTTTCAATTACTGCCAGGAAACAGTGGTGGTGAAATTTTAAAACAATGTGGCGTTTTCAGAGTTTCTAAAGAAGTATGATGATGACATTATCAATCTACCTAATGGAAAGGATCGGTGCAAGTGATTAATTTGAGCAAGACTAATGTTCGTTTCAATAAATATACCTATGGATCAAGAAAAGGGTGTTTCAATGGTACAAGAACAGTAAAAATGGAACTTCACCGTGATATTCCTTCATCAGTGTCAGTAGCGGGTCAATATATTAAATTTATGATATTCCTTCATCAGTGTCTGTAGCGGGTCAATATATTAAATTTATCTACAGTGGACAACTGAAAACTTGTTTTAAGTGTGGGTGTACTGGCCACTTGGCTGCGGCCTGCCAGGTGGAGGCAACAGAACGTATCAACATTTTTCGTGAACATGATTTTCCGCCATTAATGGAGGGCAGTGTACCAGGAAATGAACCCACTGTGGTAAGTCCTGCAATTCCAGGTGGGATGGATGAAGTAACCCAAAACTCTGTACGTGAAACGTCTGTGGAAGTGACTCCCAGTGCGAGTGAGGACGGTGCAGGTAACGTGAGTCAAGACGATATAGAGGAAGCAGACAAGGGCAGTGCAGGAGACACTGCCCAGGACGCTATAACTGCTGTCACCCAACCTGGTGAGGGTGAGGTAAGCCAGGAGAATGTATATGTGGGCACCCATAACCTAGTCAGTGCAGCTGCGATGCTGAAGATGGTGTTGACCCTGGCGAGGTGACGATAGAACAGGTGATTGGTTGCCAACTGGATGTAGAGGATGACCCCGTGCGTGATAGTGACGAAGAAATGTCTGTGCAGAAGGCAACTCCACCCTCTTCTATAGGGTCTCGTAGAAAGGGTAAGGGTCGTGAAAGCTGGTTATGTAACCTGTCGTGTGAAGGCACGTGAAAAAAAATTGACAGATTATTGAACTGAAACGTATGAAAGACTGTGCCGCTAAATTAAGTCTGTGAAAAAATTGAACACGTGGTTGCCATTGATGCTCACCGTGAACAAGGTCACGAAGAGTTACCGAAAAGTTGCGAGGACACAGTACAACCGGTGAGTGGTGATAAAGTTAAAAATCACAACGATATTGCGTGGTGGGATATTGTTGAACAGAATTGAGCCATGAAGGAAAATATTAAAATTTAGATTTCGAAAATGGAAAGATGACACTTAATGTACAGTGAGATAATGACTGATAAAAAAACTCTCAAAATCACATCCGGGAAGCCTATTATTTTTTTAACTGTGCTACTTTAAATATTAATGACCTCATTGTAGAATCAAACAGTTGCAACTAATATCTTTGTTTAAATATCATAAATTGGATGTGCTTTTAGTGTAAGAACACAATGCACTAGATGTTAAAGAAACCTGATGTGCTGCTTGATTATTTTGAAATCCTAATAAATCCTACGAACCTGTTGAAAGGTGGTACCATGATATTATTTGCTAAACAAGCCCACATAAAGGTTCTTAATACCGAAATGGATGATAATGGTAATGTATTATATGCAAGGATTTCCTTTCTTGAAACCATAATTCCTCTGCTTAATTTAATAATGTATATGTTCCCTCTGGCACCCGCAAGAAGAGAGTTGAGGGATTGTTCTCTAAGGAGTTTATTTATTTATTTATTTTTTAAAGTGTCCAAAAGAAAGAGGAAAGAAAATATGGCCTTTTAGGAATTACCATTTTAAATGAATTAACATACTGCGGGAGAAATATCTGAAGGACAGGATTGTATGTTATGTACGAGGTGAATTAGAGAAATTGTACACAAAAATGGACATAGACCAAGGTATGGAAAAGTATTCCTTGGAAATTGTACACGGGTTTTAACCCAGATATGGGAAACTGGTTACTGAGATTTTGTGATGTATAAATGTAGTACTTCCCTTGTAAATTGAAGTAAATATGATCTTTGTATTGTATATTATTAAAAAAAATACGTATTTTAAATATATATTATTAAAGAAAAGGTCTTATGTCGGCATAGGGGAAAGAGACGGCTGGTTGTGTTGGCACTGGGGGGAAAAAAGATAAGCCGTACTGTTGGCAAAGTGGGAGAGAGATAGCTGGTTGTGTTGGCACGGTANAATCTGGAGAGAAGAGACTTCGTGACAACCCATCAATATGGGTTCAGGGAGGGTAAATCTTGCCTTACAGGCTTGATAGAATTCTACGATCAGGTGACAAAGATTAAGCAAGAGAAGGATGGGCGGACTGCATTTTTTTTGGACTGTCGGAAAGCCTTTGACACAGTACCCCATAAAAGGTTGATGCATAAGCTGGAGAAACAGGCAGGAGTAACTGGTAGGGCGCTCCAGTGGATAAGGGAGTACCTAAGCAATAGGAAGCAGAGAGTTACAGTGAGGGGTGAGACCTCAGACTGGCGTGAAGTCACCAGTGGAGTCCCACAGGGCTCTGTACTTGGACCTATCCTGTTTCTGATATACGTAAATGATCTCCCAGAGGGTATAGACTCATTCCTCTCAATGTTTGCTGACGACGCCAAAATTATGAGAAGGATTAAGACAGAGGAGGACAGCTTGAGGCTTCAAGAAGACCTGGACAAGCTGCAGGAATGGTCGAACAAATGGCTGTTAGAGTTTAACCCAAGCAAATGTAATGTAATGAAGATAGGGGTAGGAAGCAGGAGACCAGATACAAGGTATCATTTGGGAGATGAAATACTTCAAGAGTCAGAGAGAGAGAAAGACCTGGGGGTTGATATCACGCCAGACCTGTCCCCTGAAGCTCATATCAAGAGGATAACATCAGCAGCATATGCCAGGTTGGCTAACATAAGAACGGCCTTTAGAAACTTGTGTAAGGAATCTTTCAGAACATTATATACCACATATGTCAGACCAATCCTGGAGTATGCGGCTCCAGCATGGAGTCCCTATCTAGTCAAGCATAAGACTAAACTGGAAAAGGTTCAAAGGTTTGCCACCAGACTAGTACCCGAGCTGAGAGGTATGAGCTACGAGGAGAGACTACGGGAATTAAACCTCACTTCGTTGGAAGACAGAAGTTAGGGGGGACATGATCACCACATTCAAGATTCTCAGGGGAATCGACAGGGTTGATAAAGACAGGCTATTTAACACAAGGGGCACACGCACTAGGGGACACAGGTGGAAACTGAGTGCCCAAATGAGCCACAGAGATATTAGAAAGAACTTTTTTAGTGTCAGAGTGGTTGAAAAATGGAATGCATTAGGAAGTAATGTGGTGGAGGCTGACTCCATACACAGTTTCAAGTGTAGATATGATAGAGCCCAGTAGGCTCAGGAACCTGTACACCTGTTGATTGACGGTTGAGAGGCGGGACCAAAGAGCCAGAGCTCAACCCCCGCAAGCACAACTAGGTGAGTACAACTAGGTGAGTACACACACACACACACACACACACACACACACACACACACACACACACACACACACACACACACACACACACACACACACACACACACACACCAGCTTGAGGAGTGTAAGCCAGGAGAAGCATGTGAGCGCTAGTGAGCCGTCGACGACACTGGGCAGGGGAAGTGACCCATTATCCACACAGCTCATCCACCCATTGACAACCCCTCCCCCTTTTTGTTACAGATTACCCGCGGACACTTCACCGCTCGCATGCAAAGCACTTAGCGCTAATTTCGTGGTCATTACTGCTAGTTATGTCGACAAGAAAGGACAGGATACATGGGCTTCAGTCCTCGCTAACAATGCACTCGCGCCAGCGAATAAAAAAACGTGCGAACGTACACGTTCAGGTACGCACCATCAGGCTGGAAGTTGCGGCACAGGCTATGCCAACAGGTCAGAGGAACAAGCTCTCTCATCAGTGGACACACAAGATACGGCCGACATGCTCACCACCTACAAAACACATGAATGGAGACGGTAGACAGGAACACACACTTCCAGTTAAGTACCCAAATGAACAACGGGGATATCGGAAATCACTTTCGTCATAAACTTCATTAATTAGTCGAGGAACACTGCATATTCCATAAGTAATTATGACAGGAATCCAAAAGATTCGCAAGCAGGACTAAAGTCGAGGCTCAACTAGGTGAGTACACACAGCATCATTTTATAAAATTTGCGCATTTGGATTTGTATGCTTTCCTATTTTAATCCCTTTTTAATAATATTTCTATTTTTGTTATATATCCCTTGCGTCCGCTGAATAGTTATATACAGCAACTACAGCTGCTGTTTATAATCAAACTAGAACAAAAACAAAAATATAAATTACGTAAGCCATTGTGTCGTGCATGTTCCAGCAACAACAGGATACTGGAACGAGATAATTAAGAGACGTCACAGGGCGCGGTTCCTGCGACATGGACAGACCTGTGAGACACGCTACTGAGGAAGGTTCCTGCAACAAGGACAGACCTGTGAGGCACGCTACTGAGGAAGGTTCCTGCGACATGGACAGACCTGTGAGACACGCTACTGAGGAAGGTTCCTGCGACATGGACAGACCTGTGAGACACGCTACTGAGGAAGGTTCCTGCGACATGGACAGACCTGTGAGGCACGCTACTGAGGAAGGTTCCTGCGACATAGACAGACCTGTGAGGCACGCTACTGAGGAAGGTTCCTGCGACATGGACAGACCTGTGAGGCACGCTACTGAGGAAGGTTCCTGCGACATGGACAGACCTGTGAGGCACGCTACTGAGGAAGGTTCCTGCGACATGGACAGACCTGTGAGGCACGCTACTGAGGAAGGTTCCTGCGACATGGACAGACCTGTGAGGCACGCTACTGAGGAAGGTTCCTGCGACAAGGACAGACCTGTGAGGCACGCTACTGAGGAAGGTTCCTGCGACATGGACAGACCTGTGAGGCACGCTACTGAGGAAGGTTCCTGCGACAAGGACAGACCTGTGAGGCACGCTACTGAGGAAGGTTGCTGCGCTTATAGGTAGCTGAGAGAGTGGGCCTCAGGTTGCTACAGGT
>WNGS01164447.1:4255347-4281850 GCA_020271785.1 Procambarus virginalis | reverse complement strand
ATTATTATTATTATTACGTTGCTGTCTGGCAGTTTTGTAGCTTTAAAGGCGTTTGAACAACAGACGTAGATGTAGTATAGCAAGTACTGTACTCACATAATTGTGGTTGCGGTGGTTGAGCTCTGGCTCTTTGGTCCCGCCTCTCAACTGTCAATCAACTGGTGTACAGGTTCCTGAGCCTACTGGGCTCTATCATGTCTACATTTCAAACTGTGTATGGAGTCAGCCTCCACCCACATTACTTCAGCTGTCATGGAGATATTGTGCATGGGTGTCCTATGTGTGGGACACCTTAGGAACACTCACATCCCAGGGTCAGGGTCACATCCAGTTATTAATTCCTTAGCTTGTTAGAGATGACAGTGTACAACACGCCAAGATAAACAGGTCGCTGGACTACACCCCTGGGGGCAAGATTCACGAAGCAGTTACGCAAGCACTTGTCACCACATCTGAGAGTAGGGTCCCCCGGGTGTACTTGTGTGTTGAGTGTTGTCGCTTACACACGCGTGCAAGCACACTCTCTCACCGGAGAGGCACTGGGGAGATCAACAGGCATCAATCCCATTTATTAAATTCCTTAGCTTGTTAGAGATGACAGTGTAACAACACAGCCAAGATAACAGGTGGCTGGACTACACCCCAGATGATGGTCACCTAATGTGAGGAAGAGCCTGAGTGGACCAAGGTGTTGAGGTAATCTTTGTCGTTTATCATATGACTCCTTGCCAGACACAGACATGCCACTTACAACACCCGAAAGAATGATGATATTCAACCTGCCAGCTAAATTTAATCGCTCAAATATTTTTAAAATTTAGGGATGCATTTAGTTCAAAGCTTTCAGTCTAGTTAAAGAACTGATTTTCTAATCAAGTCTTTATTACCAGGTATTAATGTATGTGCAGGATAACCCCACAATCTTAAAATCACTTCCACAAACGTTTGCAGTACATTTCTTATTAGTTTACCCTAAGACAGATTCACATTCTCTTCCTAATCATGCAAATGAGCCCTCCAGAGGGGACAATGCTCTGGGGACAACTGGCGATCATATACGAAGAGATGCAAGATATTACACAGCATTTTTAATTCAACTTTGCCTTCCCTGACTTCTCCCCCTCCCAGCGCCAAGATGTGGAGAATTCACAAAAAACCTTAAGGGTACCAGAAGGATTCTACAGAGGCAGCCACTGGGGAGATGACAGCAGCTCCAGGAGCTGGTAAGTGTTGGCGGCCCCCTTCAATACTTGCTGCAGCAGCAGCAGCAGCACAGCAGCAGCAGCAGCAGCAGCAGCAGCAGCAGCGCAGCAGCAGCAGCAGTAGCAGCAGCTGTAGCAGCAGGAGCAGCTGTAGCAGCAGGAGCAGCAGGAGCAGCAGCAGCAGCAGCAGCAGCAGCAGCAGGAGCAGCGCAGCAGCAGCAGCAGTAGCAGCAGCAGCAGCAGCAGCAGCAGCAGCAGCAGCAGGAGCAGCAGCAGCAGCAGCAGCAGCAGCAGCAGCATGTGCACTCCCAGGTGGTGTGCCGCTGACTAACTCAATCTCTATATGAAGGGAAACCTACACACTATATGGGTCTCATCGTAAACATTTGGGTGACATGAGGCCTCCGTAAACAGTTTACTTTGATGATCTTGCCTTCTGCCAGATGAGGGAGGGAGGGAGGGAGGGAGGGAGGGAAGGATGAGGGAGAAAACGGTAAAGGGTGAGGGAACGAGGGAGAAAGACGGCGAGAAGGCGGGGTGGGGAGAGAAGAGAAGGCGGGGTGGGGAGGAGAAGGGAAGGAGGGAGGGGAAGGGATGGGAAGAAAGGAGGGGGAAACACTTCTACACTTGGGGGAAAGGGAGCGTAGAGAAGCAGGACAGGTACTAACGTGTCCATAAAGACAGACACAAGAGAGATCCTGGAGCTGTGTGGATGATACTTGAGGTTACTGGTCTACTGCCATATATAACATGAACCTGACGCTCCAGGCCTGGTTTACAGTAGAGTAATATGTCGTAAAATATTTCCAGCAACACTTATGGCCAGACAATACGTCGAGGCCTGGTCGATGACCGGGCCGCGGGGTCGCTAAGCCCCGAAATCACCTCAAGGTAACCTCAAGGGAAGACCGTGGATCAAGTGTTGCCTTGAGACAGTAAATTTGGAGACATGGCTTGTATTAAGGTACTAGAATAAAGAGTATTCCAATATGTATAATGAATTACCAAAAGCTGATGAAATGCAACTCCCAAACTGTTATTAACTTAATGTCAGAGCAGACGAGGAGTCACAATACGTGGCTAAAGTATGTTGACCAAACCACACACTAGAAGGTGAAGGGACGACGACGTTTCGGTCCGTCCTGGACCATTCTCAAGTAGATTGTGAATGGTCCAGGATGGACCAAAACGTCGTCGTCCCTTCACTTTCTAGTGTGTGGTTTGGTCAACTAAATTGTAAGCGATTTGCACTTTAAAACACCACGATTTTCAGCCCGGCCGGAGAGGAACGTACCAATGGACACTGCTCTCCTCCCTCACTTAATCCTCCATATTTATATGTAGGCGGATCAAGTCAAACTGTCAACCAGTGCAACACTTGTGCAATGCTCGTGACGGGGCGGTGCATCATGGAGGCTAAAAGCGTCAGTAACGTCATACCAGTTTCCTCACTCTGAGGGTGTGAGGGGCGGGACAGGAAGACAAGAGATCATGGGGCCCCACTTGACAAGACGAAGATCACAGCCACTGTAGTGAGGACCGTGAGCCAGGGTGACACTTACCTACTGTGCCCATCACCGTAACCACCCATGGCACCACAACACCTGATCCAAAATGTTGTTGTTTAAGATTCAGCTACTGAGAATAAAAAGTTTTAAGTAGCACGGGCTATGGTGAGCCCGTATGACCTAAGACGCGCATTTCTCGTCTTATTGTTAACTCAAAACAGAGGTACATCTATTCCCCCCCCCCCCCTTCCATGCTCCTAACATTAACCTACCGTTTCCCCTTCCTGCCCCTCACAACAGAGGGGCTACTCCCCCCTCACAATAGAAGGAGCACCTGCCCCTCCCCCATATCCTGCCCTTCACACCTCCAAACGGGAGGTGATGTAGCAGCACAAGTGTACATATCCTGGTGCTGCAGTAAGGCGCACCATCCACCCCATCTCACTCCGGAGGGGAGTCACCCGCCTCGGGGAATCTCTCCACAAGTAAAAAGGTAAACACACACACACACACACACACACACACACACACACACCACACACACACAACACACACACACAACACACACACACACACACACTACAGGAAATTATAATGAGCTGTCGTGGTCTCCCCGACAGTTTGGACGTATTATGAAACAATTTTATGAATGAATGAAAAGTTTATGAAATTAATGATTTAATGATAACACGAGCACAAAAAAGCTTACCATTGCTAACACAAACCAATCTATAAATAAGAATTATCCTGTCGCTTTTCATATTGTCGTTTTCCTCCATTGAAACATTATCAGCTACTGTTTTCTGTTTATCCAAATCGTCTCTGAGAGGCATCTTCGGGATACAGTACAGTATAACACAGCGAGAGGTAGTCGCTGGGATAACACTTAAAACTAGTTATATAACTATTTAGTGGTAGTTCTTCAGGTCGGCTGATACACTGACGATGGTCAGTGTATCGGACAACCCGTCCTCCAGGGGGGAGGGGTGTAAGGGCCGGGGGGGGGGGGGGGGGGGGTGTAGGGGCCAGGGGGGGGGACTGTCGTGAGGCTCGTATAAAATTTCCAATTTCCTCTGAAAGTATATTTCTCTGCATCGTTAGGTATACTACCACACAACTGCCCGCCTCCATCAACAAAATATATTCGAAATCGGGACGGTATATATTATTTATTTACCTATATATGTAGTTTTTGGCCTTCACCATTCATCTATCTTCATGGTCATTTTGTTTAAACTGTGTGGATGAGGGCTGCGCGTGACGGGGCTCAGCGCTCCTGGCCTTAAGCTGTCTTTACCTCGGATCATCTCAACAAATTACAACAGCCGCAGCAGGCAAAAAGAGGCATTATCTCTCAGCCGTGAAAATTTAGGTTGAAAAAAAACTTAGGTGTTGGAACTAAAAATTATGGACGGGTAAAGTTACCAAAGGATGAATACACGCTTTCGCTACCTCACAGACTGACACACACACAACTATGAGGCATGAGTTACGAGGAAAGGCCGCGTGAAATGCACCTCACGACACTGGAAGACAGAAGAGTAAGAGGAGGCATGATCACTACCTACAAAATTCTCCGAGGAATTGACAGGGTAGATAAGGATAAACTTTTCAACACAGGTGGTACACGCACAAGGGGGACTTGGATGGAAACAGTAACCAAATGGCACACAGAGACATTAGAAAGATTTTTTTCAGTGCCAATAGTTAATAAATGGACTGTATTAGAAAGTGATGTGGTGGTTATCTTATCTTGAGATTATCTTGAGATGATTTCGGGGCTTAGCGTCCCCGCGGCCTGGTCCTCGACCAGGGCTCCTTTTTTGTTACCCCCAGGAAGCAGCCCGTAGCAACTAACTCCAAGGTACCTATTTACTGCTAGGTGAACAGACCCATCAGGGCGAAAGAAACATTTTGCCCATTTGTCTCTGCTTTCACCGGGGATCGAACCCGGAACCTCAGGACTAAGAATCCAAAGCGCTGTCACACCCAGCTGTGGAGGCAGACTCCATACACAATTTCAAATGTATATATGATAAGAGCCGAATAGGTGAAGGAACCTGTACAACAGTTGATTGAGGATTGAGAGGCGGCGCCAGAAATTTGAAGCTCAACCCCCCCCCCCACAAGCACAGCTAGGCGAGTATAGATGAAAAAAGTGTAAAGTTCAGAGATAAATTGTGTGGTGGGCAGTGACCGCCGTGAGCGCTTCTCGGCCCATGGCTCTAATAACCTTTGTATGTTTCATCCTGCCCGCCTAATTGCTTCTTCAGTTATTAAAGATATGAGACGCCACGCCCACTACTGTGTACTCACCTAGTTGTGCTCACCTAGCTGTACTTGCGGGGGTTGAGCTCTGGTTCTTTGGTCCCGCCTCTCATCTGTCAATCAACTGGTGTACAGGTTCCCGAGCCTATTGGGCTCTATCATATCTACACTTGAAACTGTGTATGGAGTCAGCCTCCACCACATCACTTCCTAATGCATTCCATTTGTCACCACTCTGACACTAAAAAAGCTCTTTCTAATATCTCTGTAGCTCATTTGGGCACTCAGTTTCCACCTGTGTCCCTTGTGCGTGTGCCCCTTGTGTTAAATAGCGTGTCTTTATCTACCCTGTCGATTCCCTTGAGAATCTTGAATGTGGTGATCATGTGTGTGT
The DNA here is from genome assembly GCA_020271785.1 of Procambarus virginalis. NCBI lineage: Eukaryota > Metazoa > Arthropoda > Malacostraca > Decapoda > Cambaridae > Procambarus > Procambarus virginalis. The sequence goes on along the minus strand of WNGS01164447.1, from coordinate 4,276,478 downwards.
GTGTGTGTGTGTGTGTGTGTGTGTGTGTGTGTGTGTGTGTGTGTGTGTGTGTGTGTGTGTGTGTGTGTGTGTGTGTGTGTGTGTGTAAAATATAAATGTAGTAGATTGAATAGAGGAAAAATTGGTCGGAAGTCAGTACATTAGAGAACCTAGGGTTCGAAAGGCGAAGTCCAAGAGCTAACAGTCCGATCCTGCAAGCACAAATAGCACACAAAATTTCTGAAGTGTTTTTAGACTACATGCGTTACTGAATATGACCAAATGGGGTTAGAACAGCACTAATCCAGCACGCTCCTTCCTCCCTCCTTCCAGTACTAATCCAGCACTAATCTCCTATATCTTATATTTTCTTCACTTGTGAAGGAAATTAAGAATTTACCTCTACAGACTTCTTACTATTTGATAAGGACCGACAAGTCTTTCTTAATTCGACATTTAGCTACTCTCTTCAGCCCCCAAAAATTATAAAATGAACTTTAATCATTTTTCAATTTCCTTCACGAGTGAAGGTGAAGATTCATGCTAGAATCTTATCTAACCATTTCCTACATATTCAGTACTACACACACGTACGCCCACGCTTAGTTTCAAAGCGTTATATGACAAAGAGTGCTAGGAAGACGGGACACCACGAGCGTAGCTCTCATCCTGTAACTACACTTAGGTAATTACCAGCACGGTGTGTCGTCCCGCCTTCCACCAGCGCCTTGAAGCACAGCGCCTTCGACAGGGAAGCAGCGCAGCGCAGTGGGGAATATATCTACCGACAAGTTGGCAAAAATAATAAAACAATCGAAAAATCAATTTTGAGATGAGGCGCGTGGTGCAATGGTCCATCAGAGACTAACAACAACTGCTGGTAAAGAATACAACTAACAACCCTCCAAATAACACCATCACTCTCGCCCAACTAAAACACAACTACACACAATAACAATAGCAGACAACAAAGGCCAAATTCCTCTCCCTCTGTGTCCTGAGACCGGCTGCTCACCCCGGCACCGTATGGAAGAGACATCAGTGCGCGCCCGCGCACACACCTACACACACGCACTTACCTACACACACACACTTACCTACACACACACACTTACCTACACGCACACACTTACCTACACACACACATGAGTTACAAGGAAAGGCTGCGTGAAATTCACCTTACGACACTTAGAGACAGAGGAGTAAAGGGAGACATGATCACTACCTACAAAATTCTCAAAGGAATTGATAGGGTAGATAAGGATAAACTGTTTAAAACGGGTTTAACTGTTGAAGCTGAGTACCTAAACGAGCCACAGAGACGTTAGAAAGAACTTTTTCAGTATCAAAGTAGTTAACAGATGGAATGCATTAGGCAGTGATGTGGTGGAGGCTGAATCCATACACAGTTTCAAGTGTAGATATGATTGAGCCCAGTAGGCTCAGAAATCTGTACATCAGTTGATTGACAGTTGAGAGGCGGGACCAAAGAGACAAAGCTCAACCCCCGAAAGCACACACACACACACACACAGAGTGTGTGTGTGGGGGGAGGGGAATAGTAGTTAGTAACAGTTGATTGATTGACAGTTGAGAGGCAGGCAGATAGAGCAGAGCTCAACCCCCACAAACACAACTAGGTGAATACAATTACAAGTTGATTGATAGTTGAGGCGGGACCAAGGAGCCGAAGCTTAACCCCCACAAGCACAACTAGGCGAGTACACAGGGTGTGTGGTTGGCTTGGCTCGCCAGTCCGACGCTTGGCACTATTTGGAGGCAGTCTGGGTATGTGGTGCTAAATGAGAGAGAGAGTTAAGGTCCTTATACGGGGCCTTAAGCATATGTGGATGACCTTTGTGCGAGAGCCGCTTAGTGTTATGATGGCTAAGACGGTGTCTGGGTAGGGGGGTGGGGGCGTGATTGGCTGGGGATTGGCATGGGGGGCAGCCACGGGGGGGGGGGGCAGCCACGGGGGGGGGGGGGGGGGGGGGGGCGCCACGGGGGGGGGGGGGCTGCGCCACACAGTCCCCTCTGAGAAGATGTGTAGCAGGAGGCACTACACAGTAGCAGGAGGCACTACACAGTAGCAGGAGGCACTACACAGTAGCAGGAGGCACTACACAGTAGCAGGAGGCACTACACAGTAGCAGGAGGCACTACACAGTAGCAGGAGGCACTACACAGTAGTACAAGTGGTGTAGTGTTCCACCCTAGTTGACCAGGCCCCCAACTAGGAGGCCTGGTCAGAGACCGGGCTTTGTGGACAAGGATCCTCGCAATAACCCGGTAATAGACTTGTAGGTCAGCATCATCCTGTGTCCTTGTTCGAGGACACAGCATCGAGGACACGTTTGAGGAGTGGTCAGAATAGACTCTCCTTTCACCTGATGCCTCTGTTCACCTAGCAGTAAATAGGTACCCTGTAGTTATACAACTATACTGTGGGGTAGTTTCCTGAGTAAAGGTCCATAATTGGCTTAGAGGGAGCCTTGTTAAGTGTAACAGGCTTCCTGTCGTAGACTACTGATAAACCAAATTAAAGGGTGCATGATGCTAAAGGTAAATAGTGAGTGGTCTTCAATAGATTTAATCAGTGCAACTTTATATAATGGCAAAACAATATACAAGTTGCGTGTATTCTACACTTAAACTGTAAGTGGCTTCACATCCTGCCACAAAAGTGCCACTTGATTCCCTCTAGGCTTTACCAAGCCATAGTGTATTCACCTAGTTGTGCTTGCGGGGGTCGAGCTCTGCTCTTTCGGCCCGCCTCTCAACTCTCAATCAACTGTTACTAACTACCTTTTTTTTCCCCACACCACACACACACCCCAGGAAGCAGCCCGTGACAGCTGTCTCACTCCCTGGTACCTATTTACTGCTAGGTAACAGGGGTATTCAGGTGAAAGAAACTCTGGCCATTGTTTCTCGCCGGCGCCGGGATCGAACCCGGCCACAGGATTACGTGTCCAGCGTGCTATCTGCACAGCCATCGGCGCCCACAGTGTGTGTGTGTGTGTGTGTGTGTGTGGTGTGTGTGTGTGTGTTGTGTGTGTGTGTGTGTGTGTGTGTGTGTGTATGGTGTGTGTATGTGTGTGGGGGTGTGTGTGTGTGTGTGTGTGGTGTGGTGTGTGTGTGTGTGTGTGTGTGTGTATGTGTGTGTATGTGGTGTGTGTTTGTGTGTGTGTTTCTATTATCATACTTTCTTACTAATGATTTTTCAGATATAAGATATCGTTCGATCTAGATTAAACCCTAATTGTGTTCAGTGTTCAATCCACCCTTCACCAAGAGTGTATATTCCAACAACAGGATATACAACAATTTTACATATCCAAAAGTCTACAATCTGACCTATTGTTAATGGAGATACACAAGCGAAATAATCAGCGAGGACAAAGACAGACATACCCAAGGCTTGACATAACACAGCCTACTGTAAGTTATGAGGCTCGGTGTATTTCCCTCTCCGATTACTCAGGGAGGGAAAACAAAACAGAGAAACAATGTCTCAACTGAAAACCGACAAGTTGTGAAGCGTTTGAAGTACATCGGTAAGACAGAACGTATGTTTGTCTGTACGAGGTTGGAGGCCAGGAGCTTATTTTATCGGTAGTGTCATAGCTCATTGAAGTGCAAACTACCATCAATACTCAGAATAGACCTAAAACGTTGATAAAGCGAGAGGGGCTATTCAGTAAATTCAATTTTAATAATAAAAGGATAGACTGGGAGATAATAAACAGGGAACTTAAAACATTCCATGGGAAACTGTTTTAAGTAATAAAAGTCCTACAGAAGGAATAGAAAAACTGACTTCGGAAGCGTATCAAGTCTGTCTGAACATGTTCCTTTGAGGAAAGCCAGAAAGAGATCCAACGTAGAAAGAGAACGCAGAAGACACTATAAACGCAGGAAAAGAATAACGGAACTGCTTATGCAGACACGAATTTCCCGTCAAAGAAGGAATAATTTAAATAGGGAGATTGAAGAAATCGAGCGGAAATTGAAACACTCATATGAAACTGAAGAAAGGCAGTTAGAACAGAAAGCAATTCAGGAAATAAAGAAAAATCCAAAATACTTCTTCACATATGCGAAATCAAAAGCAAAAACTACTGCCAGTATTGGACCTATTCGTACAAGTGAAGGTTCATACACGGAGGATGACAAAGAAATTAGTGAAATCCTAAAAAGCAGTATGAGGACATGTTTAGCACTCCAATAAACAACATGAAAGTAGAAGATCCAGACAATTTCTTTATGCGGGATATCCAAACCCCTGTAAATATAACTGATATCAACACGAGCGCACTAAATTTTGAAAGAGAAATTGAAAACATGCCCATGCACTCGGCCCCAGGTCCAACTCATGGAATTCAATATTTATAAAGAAATGCAAAGTGCCGGTAGCACAGGCACTCAGTATAGTGTGGAGGAAGAGCTTGGACACGGGGGAGATACCAGATGCACTTAAAGTAGCAGACATAGCCCCTCTACACAAGGGAGGGAGCAAAGCATTGGCAAAGAATTATAGACCAGTTTGCACTAACATCGCACATAATAAAAGTATTTGAGAGAGTGATTAGGAGTCAGATCACCAATTTCATGGAGACCAATGACCTTCACAACCCAGGCCAACATGGATTTCGAGCGGGAAGATCGTGCCTCTCACAGCTACTTGAGCACTACGATAAAGTCACTGAGGCATTAGAAGAAAAACAGAATGCTGATGTGATATACACGGACTTCGCAAAGCTTTCGATAAATGTTACCATGGCGTGATAGCACACAAATGAAGTCAATGGGAATAACCGGTAAAGTAGGACGCTGGATACTCAGTTTTCTGTCAAACAGGACTCAGCGAGTAACGGTCAAACCATATAAAATCTAGTCCAAGTGCAGTTAAAGCTCTGTACCTCAGGGTACAGTCCTTGCACCGCTGCTTTTCCTTGTTCTCATATCAGATATAGACAAAAATACAAGTCCAGCTTCGTATCATCCTTTGCAGACGACACAAAAATCAGTATGAAAATTACCTCGGCTGAAGACATTGAAAACTTCAAGCTGATATTAATAAGTTTTCGACTGGGCATCAGAAAATAATATGATGTTTAACAGTGACAAATTCCAGGTACTCAGGTACGGTAAAAATGAGGACCTTAACATACTACCGAGTACAAAACACAATCAAATGTGCCCATAGTAGGAAAACAGNATGCCTCACCCTGCAAGGTGCTGCCCTGTTGCAATACTCTGACATGGAAAGTGAGGTGGTATTAAGGCCTACGCCAAGCACAAAAAGTCTGAAGCTGTTAAATCCTAATTGTTTATAAGGGTGACCATAACGTTCCTTTTGCAAGAGGCGTCGTCTAGACGCCTTGCATGGACAGTTGTGATGGTCCCCCCCCCCCCCAAACACTGACATGTTGTTGTTGTTAAAGATTCGCTACCTGGAACAAGAAGTTCCAAGTAGCACGGGCTATGGTGAGCCCATAACCCGTAACACGACAGGTAATGTTTACTAAAGTACATAAAAGATGCCTATGTACAGTAACTATAAACCCAAAACAGAGTTTAATGGCACGAACCGAAGACAAAATAAGACTTTGCTTCTACAAGGCAAAGTAAAGCTGTATTACTGCTACCAATGTATGGGAATGTGTAGCTACGAAGGCTTATTAGGTTCATTGGTGTACACGCACCATTCTAATTTTAATCTTGTGGTCTTGATAAATCAAAATCCCTTGTATTTCATAAAAACTAATTGCTGAAACTAAGGTTTAAAACATATTGTATTGTTATTATAAGCAAGGATGTAATACTGTACCCGCAAGCTATGAGTTACACACGAACTGTCGCTACAAATAATGTAATGTACCAGGTTGTCAGAATATCGCACACAGACGCGAAACAACAAATGTTCCTGAGAATAATTTCACTCCATTTCAACAAGTGTCATGTTGTTATAGATTCAACTACTGAGAACAAAACATTCTAAGTAGCACGGGCTATGGTGAGCCCTAATGGACTTACCTGGCACACGAGCGGGCTTGTAACTTAAGTTTGTTCAAGTGCCAACATTTGTTGTCTTAAGTATTGTATTGAAGTGAAGGGGAGGAGTCGCAGCTCTCCAGACACTGAGCGGAAACCTCCAAAGGTCAGAGGAACACACCAAAGTTCTCACAAAACCTTAAGGTATTTCTAGGGGGGATCGAACCACATGGGCTGGACGGTACAGCGACGGCCTCACTTCATGCAGGTCGGCGTTCAATTCCCGACCGTCCAAGTGGATGGGCACCATTCCTTACCCCCCCCCCCCCTGTCCCATCCCAAATCCTTACCCTGATCCCTTCCAAGTGCTATATAGTCGTGATGGCTTGGCGCTTTCCCCCTCATGTTCATTCATTCATTCCTAGCGGGGGATCGTTTTCTTCGTGCGTGTATATTTTTCCAGTGGTCATGGTTATTACTGACATGGTGGCAAGACAGAATATTCTACCATCACTAACGGTCTCAAACTATGCTAGACGAATGAGCTATAGTCTCACCTGGCAATTAGTTGGTGGCAGATTGGGGGCTTGAACTCTGTCACGCTTCTTGTCGCTGGGGGCCGGCTGCCACGGTATCGGCACCAGCCATGCCGCTGAGGGCCGGCTGGCACCTGCCGTGCCGCTGGGGTGGCCGGCTGCCACGGTACGGCACCTGCCCATGCCGCTGGGGGCCGGCTTGCACCTTACGTGGTGCACCTGCCGTGCGCTGCGCTGGCGGCCTGCCAGGTACGGCACCTGCCATGCCGCTGAGGGCGGCTGGCACCTGCCATGCCGCTGGGGGCCGGCTGGCACTGCCGTGCCGCTGAGGCCGGCTGGAACTGCCGTGCCGCTGGGGGCGGCTGGCACCTGCCGTGCCGCTGGGGGCCGGCTGGCACCTGCCGTGCCGCTTGGGGCCGGCTGACACCTGCCATGCCGCTTGAGGGCCGGCTGCCACCGTACGGCACCTGCCATACCGCTGTGGGCGGCTGGCACCTGCCATGCCGCTGAGGGCCGGCTGGCACCTGCCGTGCCGCTGGGGGCCGCTGGCACCTGCCGTGGCCGCTGGGGGCCGGCTGGCACCTGCCGTGCCGCTGGGGGCCGGCTGACACCTGCCATGGCTCTGAGGGCCGGCTGCCACGGTACGGCACCCGGCCCGTGCCGCTTGATGCCGGCTGGCACCTGCCGTGCCGCTGGGGGCCGGCTGCAGCCTGCCGTGCCGCTGGGGGGCGGCTGGCACCTGCCGTGCCGCTGGGGGCCGGCTGGCACCTGCCGTGCCGCTGGGGGCCGGCTGGCACCTGCCGTGCCGCTGGGGGCCGGCTGGCACCTGCCGTGCCGCTGGGGCCGGCTGGCACCTGCCGTGCCGCTGGGGCCGGCTGGCACCTGCCGTGCCGCTGGGGGCCGGCTGGCACCTGCCATGTGTGTGCATGATACTTACCAAGCCACAAATCTCACTTTTTTAAACATTCCACTTATAATGGGCCACAATAAAAACGCTTAACTGTAAATTGGAAAAGTGTATTTGATTACTACCAGAGCCAAAGACCAGAACTCTTGTATACATAAACATACAGAGACATGTATATCAATGTTCATATATGTATGCTTTTGACTGAAAGCATGTACGTATGTATGCATGGATGTGACAGTGTCAGACCACGAAGGAAGAATTGAAACTAGAATTCCCTTAAGTATTTTCGTATTTAATTATACATCTTCATACAGCTTATGGATGTATGTACGTGTGTAGTCATACATATAAAGTGTGATCATTGATACGAGGTCCACAGGGTTCTGAAACATTCGCCCATAATAATAATCATTCATTGTATTAAGGCTTTAACTGGCCTGTTATTCATTTCTTTGGAGGAGAATGCTTATTGAACCAAGTAATGGTGTATGATAAGGTAATAAAAGCTTGAGTAGGACGGTTGTGCACACCACACAATTCGAGCAGGCACATATTTAGGGTCTTTAAGTGACGAAGTGGTAACAGGTACCAGGAGGCCAACAAGGTGGTATGTTTTCTCCACTCTGGTAACGAGAAGTATGGTAACGTCACCTTGACGGCCAAGAGAAGCCCCATTTGTATACATGAAGTGGACAGGTACCCAGGGGCCAGATTCACGAAGCAGTTACGCAAGCACTTACGAACCTGGGGCCAGATTCACGAAGCAGTTACGCAAGCACTTACGAAAGTGCACATCTTTCCACAATCTTTGACGGCTTTGGTTACATTTATTAAACAGTTAATGAGCTCCGAAGCACCAGGAGGCTGTTATAACAATAACAACAGTTGATTGGCAAGTTTTCATGCTTGTGAACTGTTTAATAAATGTAAACAAAGCCGTCAAAGATTGAGGAAAATGTATACGTTCGTAAGTGCTTGCGTAACTGCTTCGTGAATCTGGCCCCAGGTTCGTAAGAACTTGCGTAACTGCTTCGTGAATCTAGGCCCTGGATACTAGACAAGGAACAGTCCCTTCTACAACCCACCATTACGAGGAACAAGCACCTGGTCGTATTGATCAGTCAGCATGAGGACCAATCAGTATTGTGCGGGACCGAGTCTTTAGTGAGCGGGGCCTTGCAAAGTATCTCAACTAAATGAGAAAGCTTCATGGGTAAGAATCATCGTGGAAGTGAATCTGTCTTTATGATTCGAATCGTACCTGAATTTACCTGAGGGCCACCACCTCTAGTGGCCATGGCGGGGACAAGAAGCCGACGGCTTGGTAAAGATTCCCTTCATCCCAATTATTCCGGAGTTCTTATTACAGCCGATTTTTAAACTGCAGCTCCCTTCCCCACACACCACAACCAGACAACCACAGCACAAGACCACCACCACACAAGACCACCACCACAACCAGACCACCACCACAACCAGACAACCACCACACCCAGACAACCACAGAGCAAGACCACCACCACAGCAAGTCTCTCCTCACACACCGTGCCGGAAGTCAGAGATTATCAACGCCCCTTACAAGCGAGCGACGCGGAAATTGGATACGAAATACTTTTACAATAAGCTAAAAAGCAGAAGGTTCTCAGGTTGAAAAGTCTGCCACTCAAACTTCACCGGAATTAAACTTTCAAACTGTAAAATGTAACTGGACCCGGCGAGTGAGGTCGAGTATAGAGGAGTATGCAGGAGAGCGTATGAATATTACCTCCATGGTGAAAAGGGAATTAGAGAAGAGAATACTGATTAAAATACGAGGACCTTGAACGCAGCCAACGCCTGTCATACACTACAATACACGATGTATACTCACCACAGACTGTATTCTAGTATGAAAGAGTCCACAACTCTGCAATTATTGATAGGAATATTGCATCAATGTTAAAAATGGTGGACTATTTTTACTAAAGATTGTTAGATCTCTCGCTGATCACAACGTGTTGTGTTTACGTCACATTGGACGAGGAATCTATTACAGTTCTTATACTTATTTTCACACTTGAATAATTGGAGTATTAATCTTCTTCTTAACTATCACTTCCGCTTTCCTGGGTCATGTACTACCCTGAGAGCAAATATCCTTTTGAGGGCTAACAGTTATTACTAGCCTTTTTCTGCTATTCCCTCCAGGGAAGGGAATAGCCAAAAAATCTTGGCACATTAAGACGGAGTCATGAAGGTGACTGATGCGCCAAGATGCACTAGAACTGTTAACATGGAGGTAGAACTGGACCTTCTTACTGTTCTAGACAACCATACAAGCTAACACATCTTTCGCATTTAAGTGGTGAGGTTATCTTGAGGTTATCTTGAGATGATTTCGTGGCTTAGCGTCCCCGCGGCCCGGTCCTCGACCAGGCCTCCTTTTTGTTACACATCCCCCAGGAAGCAGCCCGTAGCAGCTGTCTAACTCCCAGGTACCTATTTACTGCTAGGTAACAGGGGCATCAGGTTGAAAGAAACATTTTGCCCATTTGCAAAAGCTTGAACGGAGTCGGTCCACGCCTACCTTCACCAGCCCGCACTTTGCCTAGTTTTAATTTACAAAATTGTACTAACATGGATATATATATATGTTCTTTTACTTTCTTTTATTGACAAATTTAGGCACCTCAGCATTTGTACAGCTACCCTTGAGTATATGAAGGGAAGTACAGAGTGTGTCAAGAAACTAGCTACGTGATGCTACAAAATCCCCATTACACAGGATGGTTAGTCATACAGAACCATGTGGTCAGTAGCCTGCACTGGCAAACTCTGGGAGTATTATGAGGATATCAACAAGAACACAAAGAGTCAATAAAGTAACTGCAAAGCTCCAGGTACCTCATGCCAACAGATCTGAATGGTCTAATGCCTGGACATTTATAATTGCTACCCTGGGGCCAGATTCACGAAGAAGTTACGCAAGTACTTACGAACGTGTACATCTTTCCTCAATCTTTGACGGCTTTGGTTACATTTATTAAACAGTTTACAAGCATGAAAACTTGCCAATCAACTGTTGTTATTGTTATAAACAGCCTCCTGGTGCTTCGGAGCTCATTAACTGTTTAATAATTGTAAACAAAGTCGCCAAAGATTGAGAAAGATGTACAGGTTCGTAAGTGCTTGCGTAACTGCTTCGTGAATCTGGCCCCAGGTTCGTAAGTACTTGTGTAACTGCTTCGTGAATCTGGCCCCAGGTTGGTAAGTACTTGCGTAACTGCTTCGTGAATCTAACCCTTGGAATATAATGGTCTCCGCCAACCAACGCCGGATTTCATGAGCCAGAGGGCGATGGTATACGAGCCAGCTTAAGCCAGCCCACAAGCCAGCCTGCAGCAGTCGGCACCAGCATGTCAACCTTGCAGAAGCTTGCAAGTCTACAACAATCGGCACCAGCTTTAGTCAAATTACATCAGCTTAATTCAGATAGCAGCAGTCGGCAGCAGCCTTGGCCAGGCTAATGGCCAACATTAATTATGTCGGTGTCTTCAGCTTCCTCAGCAGCTAGCAACTGTGAACCAGTGTTTATAGTGTAGCACACACACGGTCCCCATCAACTTCCATTACTGCAACCTGCAATGTGTATAACTAGCGCTTTACTTTTTCAAGTAAACAATTTTATTTTCAGTCATTTGAGGGATTTTTCAAAAGGATTTATAATACAACTTTAAATCGCCAAAATGTGGTCGGGATATATCATACCAAGGGACTTTATTTGTTAGTAATGAGTAGAATATGAATTGTGTTCTACGTGCCCAGTGCTCAAGTATTAGTTATTCATTCAGTCTCACTTTACGCTACGAGCCGACCTCCTTACACTATGTAGAGACACAACACTGAACGAGTCAACGCGCTCCTGGAGCAAGTATGGTGCATCAAGACCACCATCAAGGCCACCATCAGGGCCACCATCAAGGCCACCATCAGGCCACCATCAAGGCCACCATCAGGGCCACCATCAAGACCACCATCAAGGTCACCATCAGGGCCACCATCAAGGCCACCATCAGGGCCACCATCAAGGCCACCATCAAGGCCACCATCAGGGCCACCATCAAGGCCACCATCAGGGCCACCATCAAGGCCACCATCAGGGCCACCATCAGGGCCACCATCAAGGCCACCATCAGGGCCACCATCAAGGCCACCATCAAGGCCACCATCAGGGCCACCATCAAGGCCACCATCAGGGCCACCATCAAGGCCACCATCAGGGCCACCATCAGGGCCACCATCAGGGCCATCATCAAGGTCACCATCAGGGTCACCATCAAGGTCACCATCAGGGCCACCATCAAGGCCACCATCAAGGCCACCATCAGGGCCACCATCAGGGCCACCATCAAAGCCACCATCAAGGCCACCATCAAGGTCGCCATCAGGGCCACCATCAGGGCCACCATCAAGGCCACCATCAGGGCCACCATCAGGGCCACCATCAGGGCCACCATCAAAGCCACCATCAAGGCCACCATCAATGTCGCCATCAGGGCCACCATCAGGGCCACCATCAAAGCCACCATCAAGGTCGCCATCAGGGCCACCATCAGGGTCACCATCAAGGCCACCATCAAAGCCATCATCAAGGTCACCATCAAGGTCACCATCAGGGCCACCATCAGGGCCACCATCAGGGCCACCATCAAGGTCACCATCAGGGCCACCATCAGGGCCACCATCAAGGTCACCATCAGGGCCACCATCAGGGTCACCATCAGGGCCACCGTCAAAGCCACCATCAAGGTCACCATCAGGGCCACCATCAAGGTCACCATCATTGCCACCATCAAGGACACCATCAGGGCCACCATCAGGGTCACCATCAGGGCCACCATCAAGGCCACCATCAAGGTCACCATCAGGGCCACCATCAGGGCCACCATCAAAGCCACCATCAAGGCCACCATCAAGGTCGCCATCAGGGCCACCATCAGGGTCACCATCAGGGCCACCATCAAAGCCACCATCAAGGTCGCCATCAGGGCCATCATCAAGGTCGCCATCAGGGCCACCATCAGGGTCACCATCAGGGGCACCATCAAGGCCACCATCAGGGGCACCATCAAGGCCACCATCAGGGCCACCATCAAGGCCACCATCAAGGTCACCATCAGGGCCACCATCAAGGTCACCATCAAGGCCACCATCAAGGCCACCATCAACGTCACCATCAGGGCCACCATCTAGGCCACCATCAAGGTCACCATCAGGGCCACCATCAAGGTCACCATCAAGGTCACCATCAGGGTCACCATCAGGGCCACCATCAAAGCCACCATCAGGGTCACCATCAAGGCCACCATGAAGGCCACAATCAGGGTCACCATCAGTGCCACCATCAAGGTCACCATCAAGGTCACCATCAGGGCCACCATCAAGGTCACCATCAACGCCACCATCAAGGTCACCATCAACGTCACCATCAAGGCCACCATCAAGGTCACCATCAGGGTCACCATCAGGGTCACCATCAGGGTCACCATCAGGGCCACCATCAAGGCCACCATGAAGGCCACCATGAAGGCCACAATCAGGGCCACCATCAAGGCCACCATGAAGGTCACCATGAAGGTCACCATCAAGGCCACCATGAAGGCCACAATCAGGGCCACCATCAAGGCCACCATGAAGGCCACAATCAGGGCCACCATCAGGGCCACCATCAAGGCCACCATCAGGGTCACCATCAGGGCCACCATCAAGGTCGCCATCAGGGCCACCATCAAGGCCACCATCAGGGCCACCATCAGGGCCAACATCAAGGCCACCATCAGGACCACCATCAAGGTCACCATCAAGGCCACCATCAGGGCCTCCATCAGGGCCACCATCAAGGTCACCATCAAGGTCACCATCAAGGTCACCATCAGGGCCACCATCAAGGCCACCATCAGGGCCACCATCAGGGCCACCATCAGGGCCACCATCAAGGCCACCAACAGGGCCACCATCAGGGCCACCATCAAGGCCACCAACAGGGCCACCATCAGGGCCACCATCAGGGCCACCATCAGGGTCACCATCTAGGTCACTATCAGATACCACGTAGCGGTATCATCATGCTTCCCAAACTGAGAAAATCCTTAAATGCCGTGATGAGGGTTCGAATCTCGGCGCTGGGTTTTCCCAGGCACACGCTCTAGCCAACTAGGAGACGACATGGTCAAAAGAATGACAACCTGTAGTACTACTACTGCACCCGCTAGGATTCCTAAGGTTTCTACACAAACGAACTACAGCTTCGCACCCCCCCCTCCCCTCCCCTATCCACTCTGGCTCTTATCTAGGGATGTTCTACCTCTGACGCTTCTCTTTCAGTACGAATTTCACTATCGTGATGCATCAATGAGGAAATTTATGCATCTCAAAGAAAATGATGAGATGCATCAATCATTTTCTCATTGATGCCTCACTATAGTGTGATTACCTTCCCCCTGTTCTAAAAACAAATTAGTCAGAACTATCTGCTCGGAGATTCGAACGCGCATCATATTATTGATACCTCGGTAGGGTGACCACCTCACCAACATACTAGCTACTGCAATATTTTATAACAGAGTTCCCTGCACCGTGTGAGAAAACTAACTATCACCAACATCATCATCCTCGTGTTCCTAGATGGCACACGAGGACCGTCTAATTCTCTACACGTGACATACCACAATATTCCTCTAACTGGGAAGTAGAGGAATATAATAAACTGAATATGAAAGTTAACATATAACAGAAGACGTCGACTTCATAGTTGAAACGTTTTGTGGGCATAAAGTTTATGACACTTTTTTAAAGAAACGTTTATGTGAGCATAAGCCATACATCAGCCGTGGGAACTAACACCACCAAATAATTAATTATTATTATTATTATTATTATTATTATTATTATTATTATTATTATTACGTTGCTGTCTGGCACTTTTGTTGCTTTAAAGGCGTTTGAACAACAGACGTAGATGTAGTATAGCAAGTACTGTACTCACCTAATTGTACTCACTTAATTGTTGTTGCGGGGGTTGAGCTCTGGCTCTTTGGTCCCGCCTCTCAACTGTCAATCAACTGGTGTACAGGTTCCTGAGCCTATTGGGCTCTATCACGTCTATATTTGAAACTGTGTATGGAGTCAGCCTCCACCACATCACTTCAGCTGTCATGGAGATATTGTGCATGGGTGTCCTATGTGTGGGACACCTTAGGAACACTCACATCCCAGGGTCAGGGTCACATCCCATATATTAAATTCCTTAGCTTGTTAGAGATGACAGTGTAACAACACAGCCAAGATAAACAGGTGGCTGGACTACACCCCAGATGATGGTCACCTAATGTGAGGGAAGAGCCTGAGTGGACCAAGGTGTTGAGGTAATCTTTGTCGTTTATCATATGACTCCTTGCCAGACACAGACATGCCACTTACAACACCCGAAAGAATGATGATATTCACACCTGCCAGCTAAATTTAATCGCTCAAATATTTTTAAAATTCAGGGACGCATTTAGTTCAAAGCTTTCAGTCTAGTTAAAGAACTGATTTTCTAATCGAGTCTTTATTACCAGGTAATTAATGTATGTGCAGGATAACCCCAATCTTAAAATCACTTCAGACACAACGTTTGCAGTACATTTCTTACTAGTTTATACCCTAAAGACAGTCACATTCTCTTCCTGATCATGCAAAATGATCAGAGTGGACAATGCTCTGGGGACAACTGGCGATCATATACGAAGAGATGCAAGATATTACACAGGCATTTTTAATTCAACTTTGCCTTCCCTGACTTCTCCCCCTCCCAGCGCCAAGATGTGGAGGAATTCACAAAAAACCTTAAGGGTACCAGAAGGATTCTACAGAGGCAGCCACTGGGGAGATTGACAGCAGCTCCAGGAGTGGTAAGTGTTGGTGGCCCCTTCCAATACTTGCTGCAGCAGCAGCAGCAGCAGCAGCAGCAGCAGCAGCAGCAGCAGCAGCAGCAGCAGCAGCAGCAGCAGCAGCAGCAGCAGCAGCATCAGCGGCAGCAGCAGCAGCAGCAGCAGCAGCATGTGCACCACCAGGTGGTGTGCCGCTGACTAAATTCAATTCTATATGAAGGGAAACCTACACACTATATGGGTCTCATCGTAAACATTTGGGTGACATGAGGCCTCCGTAAACAGTTTACTTTGATGATCTTGCCTTCTGCCAGATGAGGGAGGGAGGGAGGGAGGGGAAAGAGAGGGAGGAGGAAAACGGTAAAGGGTGAGGGAACGAGGGGAGAAAGACGGCGAGAAGGCGGGGAGGGGAGGAGAAGAGAAGGCGGGGAGGGGAGGAGAAGAGAAGGCGGGGTGGGGAGGAGAAGGGAAGGGGGGAGGAGGAGGGAAGGAGGGAGGGGAGGGAGGGGGAAACACTTTACACTTTGGGGAAAGGGAGCGTAGAGAAGCAGGACAGGGTACTAAGCGTGTCCATAAAGACAGACACAAGAGAGAGATGCTGGAGCTGTGTGGATGATACTTGAGGTTACTGGTCTACTGCAATATATACATGAACCTCACGCCTCCCAGGCCTGGTTTACAGTAGAGTTATATGTCGTTAAATATTTCCAGCAACACTTATGGCCAAGACAATACGTCGAGGCCTGGTCGATGACCGGCCGCGGGGTCGCTAAGCCCCGAAATCACCTCAAGGTAACCTCAAGGGAAGACGTGAATCAAGTGTTGCTTTGAAGACAGTAAATTTAGACACATGGCTTGTATTAAGGTACTAGAATAAAGAGTATTCCATATGTATAATGAATTATCAAAAGCTGATGAAATGCAATCCCAAACTGTTATTAACTTCAATGTCAGATGCAGACGAGAGTCACAATAACGTGGCTGAAATATGTTGACCAAACCACACACTAGAAGGTGACGGGACGACGACGTTTCGGTCCGTGCTGGACCATTCTCAAGTCGATTGTAAATGGTCCAGGACGGACCAAAACGTCGTCGTCCCTTCACTTTCTGTGTGTGGTCTGGTCAACTTAAATGATAAGCGATTTACACTTTAAAACAACCACGATTTTCAGCCCGGGCCGGAGAGGAACGTACCAACGGACACTGCTCTCCTCCCTCACTTAATCCTCCATATTTATATGTAGGCGGATCAAAGTCAAACTGTCAACCAGTGCAACACTTGTGCAATTGCTCGTGACGGGCGGTGCATCATGGAGGCTAAAAGCGTCAGTAACGTCATACCAGTTTCCTCACTCTGAGGGCGTGAGGGGCGGGACAGGAAGACAAGAGATCATGGGGCCCCACTTGACAAGACGAAGATCACAGCCACTGTAGTGAGGACCGTGAGCCTGGGGTGACACTTTACNGTAAGAGAAGGAGGAAAGGATTAAGAGCTTGAACTTATCGTTACATCAGGTTTGAGATGCAGCTAAACACGAGTTTTCCATTATATTAACATATTCTAGTCGTGTTGAACGTGTACATTTTTTCCATTCCTCATCCTGCGTGTTTAATATTTTCTGTGATGGGAACGAGGCTCCTACAGCAAGAGTCAACCCGACCACCATGATAATCAATGGTCAGAAACTCATTTGTGCTAACGTGAGTCCTTACACACGCCCTCTGCTGCTGTTTGGGTCGCAGGATACGGCGTTTATAGTTATCACTTCAATAATAATTCACATTTAATAAGACATTAAAACCGTGTTAATTAGGCGTGAATAAGTTTTTACGAATGAAGCCATAAGCGGAGTACTATTATTAACAAACAATTGTTTCCGGAACAAACGTTGTTGTTGTTGTTTAAGATTCGCTACTTGGAGCAAAAAGTTCCAAGTAGCAAGGGCTATGGTGAGCCCGTAACCCGTTCAATCCCCGACCGTCCAAGTGGTTGGGCACCATTCCTTCCCCCGTCCCGTCCCATCCCAAATCCTTATCCTGACCCTTCCCAGTGCTACATAGTCGTAATGGCTTGGCGCTTTCCCCCTGATAGTTCGCTTCTCCAAAACAAACGATTCTCAAACGTTTCGTGCCGCCCTTCCTAGACGCGGCCCTCATCGTCAATTGTCAACGTTTTATAGCACTTGCCCACGTGAGGAGCTCTGCTCCGGGTTATTCCTCACTTTTCTTACTAAACACACTTGGGTACCTGGACATTTATGCCGGGACCACAGAATGTATGAAGGGTTACATAGTTTGTGTCAAGAGCCTCCGCTCCGCCCTCTATCGCACTCATCACGGCACTCTTCCTCACCATAACCATATAACACAAACCATAAAAACTATTACACAAACAAATCATTCTACACAGAGATTTGTATCATAGGAAAGGAAGCAGCTGGCGGGTTGACTGCCTGAAGGGATGACTCCGTCCCACTCGCCGTTGGCGGTGATCGTCTTCGGTTACTTTCGCCTAGGGAATGTTCAGAGGCAAATACGAAGGGTAACATTTCGTTATTTTTGGCGTGAATCATATGATATGTTGACTCATAAAGCGGGTAACCAGCGAGCGTCACGCCCTCGTGTACGCTATAATAACCTCGCCGCCCGTAAAACACACCTTAATAAGCCAGCCCGCCGGGTCTGGCCTCCGCCTCCTCTTTCAATTCGTTTCGCTGCCGAACTACTTTTGACAAGGTTTAAATGTAAAAGGATATACGATATGGAATCCATTACCTTTCCTAATCCCGCTCGCACCAATGACATAAACTAAGGCGTATGAGGTCAATGAAAGTCAGAAGGCACAAGTCTGGGCGTCTCTTGGAGCCACTTTCGCAAGGTCCTCCAACACACTGCTTCACAGAACTGGAAAATGAGCTACACTTAAGGTTGATCATGTTAACGAAAAAGATAATTACTGTACATTCACCGAAAATTGCCGAGGAAAAACGATTAATTGTTGTGCAGGATGCAGACAGCAAGCGGCCGTGACACAGCGTCCTAACACCAACCTCGAATTCCATCTCTAAGTTCCTATGTATAATGTCTACACCACCAATTAAAATGATTATCCACAAACAGTTAACAATCCCGAAAAAATGGTATAATAGGCTATTGTTGCGTTGATTTTTAGATTCAATTTTGCGTGGTGTGGGCGGACATAACAAGGAAACCAGGAGCACAGGGGCGAGGCTGTGGGAACAGGGACATCGGTGGCCCCTGAAAAAGCGACCCCAAATGCCTGTGATGACAGCGCCATGCAACACTGTGCAACCCCGATTTACAGTTAATAAAGCTCGGCGGCTGTCAGGGCGGGACATGGGGCTGACAGGCAGCAGCATCAACATGATGGGCGCACCCTCAAGATTTAGCTTCTACTTCAAAGGGTGCGTAGGAGGTCCAGGCCAACTGAGGGGACGTTGGGCCATGTTTGGCTAACCTTCGCGCTGGTCGTAATGTTATTTACGACACGCCACCAACCATCATCCTACTGCTTCACTCCTACCAGGTGCTGCCCCTGCCCTTCATGCCTCACCCTGCAAGGTGCTGCCTCACCCTGCAAGGTGCTGCCTCACCCTGCAAGGTGCTGCCTCACCCTGCCGTTGATGCCTCACCCTGCAAGGTGCTGCCCTGTTGCAATACTCTGACATGGAAAGTGAGGTGGTATTAAGGCCTACGCCAAGCACAAAAAGTCTGAAGGCTGTTAAATCCTAATTGTTTATAAGGGTGACCATAACGTTCCTTTTGCAAGAGGCGTCGTCCCTAAGACGCCTTGCATGGACAGGTGGTGATGGTCCCCCCCCCAAACACTGACATGTTGTTGTTGTTAAAGATTCGCTACCTGGAACAAGAAGTTCCAAGTAGCACGAGCTATGGTGAGCCCATAACCCGTAACACTGACAGGTAATGTTTACTAAAGTACATAAAAGATGCCTATGTACAGTAACTATAAACCCAAAACAGAGTTTAATGGCACGAACCGAAGACAAAATAAGACTTTGCTTCTACAAGGCAAACTAAAGCTGTATTACTGCTACCAATGTATGGGAAATGTGTAGCTACGAAGGCTTATTAGGTTCATTGGTGTACACGCACCATTCTAATTTTAATCTTGTGTCTTGATAAATCAAAATCCCTTGTATTTCATAAAAACTAATTGCTGAAACTAAGGTTTAAAACATATTGTATTGTTATTATAAGCAAGGATGTAATACTGTACCCGCAAGCTATGAGTTACACACGAACTGTCGCTTACAAATTAATGTACCAAGGTTGTCAGAATATCGCACACAGACGGGAAACAACAAATGTTTCCTGAGAATAATATCACTCCATTTCAACAAGTGTCATGTTGTTATAGATTCAACTACTGAGAACAAAACATTCTAAGTAGCACGGGCTATGGTGAGCCCGCAATGGACTTACCTGGCACACGAGCGGGACTTGTAACTTAGTTTGCTCAAGTGCCAACATTTGTTGTCTTAAGTACTGTATTGAAGTGAAGGTGGAGGAGTCGCAGCTCTCCAGACACTGAGCGGAAACCTGCCAGAAGGTCAGAGGAACACAACCAAAAGTTCTCACAAAACCTTAAGGTATTTCTAGCGGGGGATCGAACCACATGGGCTGGACGGTACAGCGACGGCCTCACTTCATGCAGGTCGGCGTTCAATTCCCGACCGTCCAAGTGGATGGGCACCATTCCTTACCCCCCCCCCCCTGTCCCATCCCAAATCCTTACCCTGATCCCTTCCAAGTGCTATATAGTCGTGATGGCTTGGCGCTTTCCCCTCATGTTCATTCATTCATTCCTAGCGGGGGATCGTTTTCTTCGTGCGTGTAAGTTATTTTCCAGTGGTCATGGTTATTACTGACATGGTGGCAAGACAGAATATTCTACCATCACTAACGGTCTCAAACTATGCTAGACGAATGAGCTATAGTCTCACCTGGCAATTAGTGGGTGGCAGATTGGGGGCTTGAACTCTGTCACGCTTCTTGTCGCTGGGGGCCGGCTGCCACGGTACGGCACCTGCCATGCCGCTGAGGGCCGGCTGGCACCTGCCGTGCCGCTGGGGGCCGGCTGGCACCTGCCGTGCCGCTGGGGGCCGGCTGGCACCTGCCGTGCCGCTGGGGGCCGGCTGGCACCTGCCGTGCCGCTGGGGGCCGGCTGGCACCTGCCGTGCCGCTGGGGGCCGGCTGGCACCTGCCGTGCCGCTGGGGGCCGGCTGGCACCTGCCGTGCCGCTGGGGGCCGGCTGGCACCTGCCATGTGTGTGCATGATACTTTACCAAGCCACAAATCTCACTTTTTTAAACATTCCACTTATAATGGGCCACAATAAAAACGCTTAACTGTAAATTGGAAAAGTGTATTTGATTACTACCAGAGCCAAAGACCAGAACTCTTGTATACATAAACATACAGAGACATGTATATCAATGTTCATATATGTATGCTTTTGACTGAAAGCATGTACGTATGTATGCATGGATGTGACAGTGTCAGACCACGAAGGAAGAATTGAAACTAGAATTCCCTTAAGTATTTTCGTATTTAATTATACATCTTCATACAGCTTATGGATGTATGTACGTGTGTAGTCATACATATAAATGTGTGATCATTGATACGAGGTCCACAGGGTTCTGGAACATTCGCCCATAATAATAATCATTCATTGTATTAAGGCTTAACTGGCCTGTTATTCATTTCTGTTGGAGGGGAATGCTTATTGAACCAAGTAATGGTGTATGATAA
>WNGS01164447.1:4175390-4217711 GCA_020271785.1 Procambarus virginalis | reverse complement strand
GGCCGAAGACCAGTTATCAGTATCTGATGTTATGACCATACTCAACATGAGTCTTGGTGGCTGTAGCCAGTACACTCCTAAACCACACTATACAGGTGATAGCGATAAGGTATCGGTGAACCTGGTTAAACCACCTGTTTTTTTTTTTACTCTATCGCTCGCAGGATGAGTATAGGGTGCACAATAAACTAGCCGCCTCCGCTGGCAACAATCATCGGTTAAACAAGGCTACTTCTTAGCCCCCTCCACATATATGAATACATTACGAAACTTAAAAATCGCTATCCATAACCATCACATTTTGTTGTTTATTTATAATCATTGCCTATTTCATCAAAATATTGGTGTATCATGTGTGTCGAAAATAAGTTGTTGTTGGTGAGGGCAAAATCTCGCCCTTAAGATATGGACCATGTTGACCAGACCACACGCTAGAAGGTGAAGGGACGGCGACGTTTCGGTCTGTCCTGGACTATTCTCAAGTCGATTGTGAGTTTCACAATCATTCACCATTTACAATCGACTTGAGAATGGTCCAGGACGGACCGAAACGTCGTCGTCCCTTCACCTTCTAGTGTGTGGTCTGGTCAACTTACTTTAGCCACGTTATTGTGACTCATCGCCTGCATATGGACCATTATTAATGCCAGAGTCGAGTCAATTTCCTAAGGATACCGTCTCGTATTGGGCCTTTAAACACACAATACTACTGACTAGTCAGCCAAGCCTCACATGGAAGGTGTTGATTATAATTTCTGCACTGCCTACAAGCAATCTAAGAACAACAAATATTAAAAGAACGTAAAGATAACTTGAGACCCGTGACATAGCAATACCATCTTCAGTGTATCACTATCGTCCTCGGTCAGGTCTTGTGATTGTCTTGCACACAATCATCCCCACACCACACGGCCATAGGCAGCTCTCATTACCACAACCTCATCTACTTCTCATCAAAGGTAATCTCTAACACAACTAATTCTTATACTTTTATCATTCACCTTCATAATTACATAAACAAAATGAAAAAAATATATTACATGAAGCTAGAATGCAAAGCATTCTAGCTTCATGAATAGTTTTGTAGCATTTTAACTTTCTTAGTTTAAAAATAATTGGGTGTAGTTCCCGGACTTTTCTAGACATCCGCGGTCTATTTATTACTTTAAATACAACGGTTACATTATAAATTTATATTTATGACAGATAATGTGTGTTTGAGGCAAGCAGCCAGACGCTTAGGGCTAACCTCACGAAACTTTGCACGGTAAATGGTCTGGGTTCCGGACATTACATGGGTTGGTCGTAGTCGAGCCCTTTTGAAAGAAATGACAAATTCATGCTCGCTAAATCCCATCATCACTATTTAATATATTAGATGTTAGGATGGAAAGTAGTGAAGGTAGTACTCGATTGAGGGAGGATAGGGAAAGATGAGAGGGACGGGAGAGGGGAAAGGAGACCTCCCTCCTTCCCCCTCTCCCCTATATAAGGAGAAGGGGGAAGAAGAGGGGGGAAGGAGAGGGGGGGAAGGAGAGGGGGGGGGGAAGGGGGCGAGACACCTGGGCTCAACAACGTACCCTTCTTGATATTAAACATTAATTCATATCAATCCCATTTTTTAAGGTCCATTTAAATTTACATTTCCGAAAAGGTCAAAGTCTCATTATGTGCATTAAGAGCTTAGCAGACAAAACCCTCAACATTTTAATAAAGCAATCTACTTGTGTTGTTCAGTGTCTCTTTGAGTTAGTTGGCTGAGGATGCAAGACCCGTCTAGTGAGGGTCATGTTGAAACAAATATACAATAATTTGGAGCTAGTCTGACTCATACCCTTGCGTATTTAAGTAAGATAATATCAGGTGACGAAGAAACCTTGTCATCTGAAAGCGAAGTTTTTCGGTCACTAGTTTTTGAACAATTATCATATTTACCCCGCGGAACCTGATATCTTTCTCATTCTCACCTGCTGGTTGTAACAGATATAACTAAGATAATATTAAGAAGGGTAATCGCTTGAGCAAAGGCCAACCTTGAGCTAGAAGCCTTGTACCTCTTTATGCTGATTCAATCCGAGGGGAGTGTGTCAAAAGGCATATGACCTATACTGCTCGACTGCTTATATATTACCATGACATATACATAATTTTTGCATTCGAAATGCCGGGACGTTTTGTGTAATGACGTAACTGGTATTGCAAACCCCCAAGAGAAACCTAATTGAATACCTAGTTTAATTGCTTAAGACTTAGCTTTTATTGTACAGTGGTTCAGAGTACTCTAGAGTAGGACCTTGAAGTTGTATCAACGCACAAAGATATTACTGTGCTAGCGCTTTTAATTCAGAAGCTTACAGGTACACACGGGAGTACGTGGCCGAGGGTGACTGGTGGTGTAGTCAGCACAGATGGAGTGACTGGTAATATGCTACTGCAGCCAGCTGGAGTAGCAGCTGGAGTAGCAGGGCAGTAGACGCCAGCATAGTACACACAGGACACGGTGGCTGCCAGGTACGAGCACAAACATTCATTACCAACAGGCGACTTGCTCCAAAAGACTGATTCTTCCCACTTGGTTTAGAGAATGAGTTATTCTTTCAGCAATTGAGCTGCCTTGCTCTATATTCGTTTAGTTGCACGGGAAGTGCAACATCTGATTCTAGGGTGTTTTTACCAGAAGATTTAGCAGGTTAACTAGGCCAAAGGGCTTGACACGTAACTTCCAAGCCTGCTTATATAAATTTCGAGTGGGTCTTGAGGAGGGAACTATCAGAAGAAAGCGCCAAGCCAGTACGATAATATAGCACTGGGAAGGGATCAGGATAAGGATCTGGGATGGGACGGGGGGAAGGAATGGTGCCCAACCACTTGGACGGTCGGGGATTGAACGCCGACCTGTATGAAGCGAGACCGTCGCTCTACCGTCCAGCCCAAGCGGTTGGGCAAGATTATGATGTCGCGGGGAATAATTTGTTGCAACGCAGGCGATGAGTCGCAATAACGTGGCTGAAATATGTTGACCAATCCACACACTAGAAAATGAAGTGACGACGACGTTTCGGTCCGTCCTGGACCATTTTCAAGTCGATTTTCACAATCGACTTGAGAATAGTCCAGGACGGACCGAAACGTCGTCGTCCCTTCATTTTCTAGTGTGTGGATTGGTCAACAATTTGTTTCAACATTTGTGACTGCTATAAATGCTGTGCAGTACATAACACGTATTACCATAACGTCTGAGAAATTAGGAGGGCTGTAAATTTACGTGAAATAGGCTGACTTCAGATATCAAATCCGGTAGGTCAAATTATGATACAATTTATGTGCATTTGCATATGTACTGTGAGTGAAAGAATTATAAAATCTCGCAAATGGTGGATTCTGCCATAAAAAAACAAATTTTATCTTTCAAATATTTACGAAAAATTATCATGCAATATAAATTCTAACAAATGCCGTAACGGAACAATATAGGAATGCTTATATAAGGAAAATATATATTTGATAAACAGCCGCAAAATGTCATGATAAAAGTTCCATTCGTTTTAGAATCATACTTTATGATATGTCAGATGATATTATGAGGTTATTTATATCATAAGAAGAAGCTTGTATGCCTACACACACTCGCACAATTATATAATAAAAGTTAAAACTAAAATGAAAATCCGTATCTCCGACTGATATCGTGGTTTTGTCCTTGTATACCGTCATGAAACTAATATCTTTACGATACCATGATGCTCTTCCCGTTATCATCATCAAAACTTCATGGGGGTTATCCTTAGACATGATATAGGGAATTACACCTAGCATGTTATCTTGCCTCGGTGATCACTCAGGTATCTCTGTTTTACCCCATATTATTCAGGTCCTAATCTTGACCAAATTAACTGAACATTATCCCCTCAGCATATATCATGTGGTACCGTTGGTCACACTATTCCTGTTGAAACTAAACTACGATCCCAGACTATTTATACTTGAAATGTTTTAATGAAAACATTTATACTTTATTGAAGAACAAAAACTGCCTTGTAAGCTTAAGGAAGTTCTAACCCTACTAAATATTCCCTGATTTAACTCGCTCTCTTGCTCTCATTTTCTCATTTGCTCTTACACTTGGGCTGGACGGTAGAACGACGGTCTCGCTTCATGCAGGTCGGCGCTGAAGCGTTCAAATCCCCGACCGTCCAAGTAGTTGGACACCATTCCTAACCCCATTCCCTGTTCCATCCCAAATCCTTATCCTGATCCCTTCCAATTGCTATAGTCATAATGGCTTAGCGCTTTTACGATAATCGCCATGCCTCTCGCGTTCTCGCTTCCACTCTAGCTCTCACAAAGTTGTTTTGAAAGGGGGTTATATTTGTGTGTGTGTGGTGTGTAGTAGAAGAGTCGCTAGATAAGGTATCTGAAGGCTGCAGCAGCCACCACGGAAGACACATGGGGCGCCGTTATCAGTTTGGGTCCCAGAGAACCGTCGCCAGCCGTCTCAGGTCTTCCATCAAGACATCATGGCTGTTTGTACATATATAATATACACACACATACAGGCTGCCGTCGTGTAGCCTTAACCAAGCGTTCAAAGCTGTATATGTACGCAAGTGAAATAATTTATAAATTACCTTAGGTAAGATTAATACGTTTACTAGATATGTTAAATTAGTTTTAAATGAAATCTGGGNGGGAGGAGACTGGGGAGCGAAGCTGGTAGACGTTATTGACAGGAATTTCCTAACACAGCATGTGAAGGAAGATACTAGGGAAGAGGAGGGGATACGCCCAGCCTATTAGATCTCATCTTCACCCAGAATGTAGAAGACATCGAGCAGTTGGAACATGAAATCCACTAGGAGCCAGTGACCATTGTGTCCTAGTCTTTGACTACATGAGGAGCTTAAAATTGTGACCAACGGTCAAGAGGTAGGGGAGGAGAATTGATTACAGAAAAGGGGACTACAGAAGGATAAGGGACTACCTGGGAGAAGTGCAGTGGGAGGAAGAGCTTATAGGAAAAAACAGTGCAAGGTATGATGAACCAAGTCATATTGAAATGCAAAGAGCTGAAGAGAGATTTATTCCAACAATAAAGGAAAAAAGCAGGAGGGAATATAATAACCCATGGTTTGATAGACAATGTAAGGAAGCAAAGGTGAGAAGCAGGAGGGAGTGGAGGAAGTACAGAAGACAAAGGACAGAGGACAACAGGATTAGATGTAACAGAGCTAGGAATGATTACATTACATAAGACGAATGTCGGAAAGAAATTATGAGAATGATATTGCAGTCAAAGCGAAAAAGCAACCTAAATTACTACATAGCCATATAAGAAGGAAGATGTCGGTAAATGACCAAGTGACAAGACTGAGGAAAACAGAAGGGGCATATACAGAAAGCGACAAGGAAATCTGCGAGGTACTGAATGCAAATTCCATGGAGTGTTCACAACCGAGCCTGAGCAGCTCCCATTGTTAGAAGCGATTACCCTAAATGACAGACTATCAGACATAGAGGTGACAGCAGAGGAGGTAATGAAACAGTTGACAACACTGGATGCAAACAAAGCTGTTGGACCAGACAAAGTATCACCGTGGATACTTAAAGAGGCAGCGCAGGCTCTCAGTGTGCCTCTGGCAATGATCTTTAATGAGTCACTTATGTCGGGAGAATTGCCCAGTTGCTGGAAGGAGGCAAATGTCGTACCGATTTTCAAGAAAGGTGACAGGGAGGAGGCACTTAACTACAGACCCGTATCATTGACAAGCATCCCCTGCAAAATACTTGAAAGAATAATTAGGCTAAGACTTGTTGAGCACCTGGAGAGCATTGGGTTTGTAAACAAGCACCAACATGGTTTCTGGACAGGGAAATCATGCCTAACAAACCTTTTAGAATTCTATGATAAAGTAACAAGGATAAGGCAGGACAGAGAAGGCTGGGCAGACTGCATATTTCTTGACTGCCAAAAGGCCTTTGATACAGTACCGCACATGAGACTGCTATACAAACTTGAGAGGCAGGCAGGAGTAAGCGGAAAGGCCCTAGAATGGGTGAAGAACTACCTAACAGGAAGGAGCCAGAGGGTAATGGTAAGGGGCGAGAAGTCGGACTGGAGAACAGTAACAAGTGGAGTACCTCAAGGATCGGTGCTGGGACCAATCCTCTTTCTAATTTACGTAAATGACATGTTTACAGGAGTGGAGTCATACATGTCAATGTTTGCGGATGACGCAAAATTAATGAGAAGAGTTGTGACAGACGAGGATTGTAGGATCCTCCAAGAGGACTTAAACAGGTTGCAGAGATGGTCAGGGAAATGGCTACTGGAGTTTAACACCAGTAAATGTAAAGTTATGGAAATGGGATCAGGTGATAGGAGACCAAAGGGACAGTACACAATGAAGGGGAACAGCCTACCTGTAACGATTCGAGAAAGAGATCTGGGAGTGGATGTGACACCTAATCTAACTCCTGAGGCACATATAAATAGGATAACGACAGCAGCGTACTCTACACTGGCGAAAATTAGAACTTCATTCAGAAACCTAAATGAGGAGGCTTTTAGGGCGCTTTACACTGCATACGTGAGACCCGTCTTAGAGTATGCCGCGCCATCATGGAGCCCCCACCTGAAGAAACACATAAGGAAACTGGAGAAGGTTCAGAGGTTTGCGACGAGGCTTGTCCCAGAGTTACGAGGGAAGGGATATGAAGAGCGACTGAAGGAACTGAACCTTACGACACTAGAGAAAAGAAGGGAGAGAGGAGATATGATAGGGACATATAAAATACTCAGGGGAATTGACAAAGTGGAAATAGATGAAATGTTCACACGTAATAATAACAGAACGAGGGGACATGGGTGGAAACTGGAAACTCAGATGAGTCACAGAGATGTTAGGAAGTTTTCTTTTAGCGTGAGAGTAGTGGAAAAATGGAATGCACTTGGGGAACAGGTTGTGGAAGCAAATACTATTCATACTTTTAAGACTAGGTATGATAGGGAAATGGGACAGGAGTCATTGCTGTAAACAACCGATAGCTGGAAAGGCGGGATCCAAGAGTCAATGCTCGATCCTGCAAGCACAGATAGGTAAGTACAGATAGGTAAGTACACACACACACACACACACACACACAACACCACACACAACACACCCACACACACACACACACACACACACACACACACACACACACACACACACACACACCACTCGATTCTACCTCGGCTGGGTTCAATTCCCGAACGAGGCAGAAACAAATAGGCAGAGTCTCTTTCACCCTGATGCACATGTTCACCTAGCAGTAAATAGGTGCCTGGGAGTTAAGACAGCTGCTACGGGCTACTTCCTGGGGATGTGTGTGTGATGTGTTAGAGATAAATATATGTGGAAGATATACTAGAGGAAAAACAGATTGGTTAGAAAGGCGGGGTCCAAGAGCTAATAACTCGATTCTGCAGGTACAAATAATAAATACACACTAAAAGATCTCTTTGCCCCTATTTTCATCGTGAAGACGTGAGAGGGAAATGTTATGTAGAAATATAAGAAAAGTGAATATTGTGGTGGTGAAGGAAGCAGTCTACCCAGGCACCTCCCTCTCCTCACAGGAGAGAGAGAGGTGCCCCCCCCCCCGTGAAGAACAAGACCCCCTCCGCGTATTCTGTATTTCCTCTACACGCCTTTATTCCATCAGTCGCTTGAGGAATTATCTAAGAGGACTTTCACACGCTCCCACAACTCTCCAAACCAACGTGTTTCATCAAATTCCACACAGCTGCCTCACATACCCACGCTAAAGGCTGCCATGACCTCTGGTTCATATCCCAACGCCCACACACAACATCACATATCACCAAGAATACTTCCTCTCATTATTAAATCATAAACCAAATTAAAAATTACAGGCGTTGCCCCATGACAGCCAGACAGGAAAATGACCCTTAATCAACTCGATTCAAAGTGCACTCACTTTATTCCCATACTCATGACCCGCCTCTATGCATGGGTGAGCTGCCACCATTCATGCCCCGCCTCTATGCATGGGTAGGGGGGCTGCCAACATTCATGCCCTGCCTCTATGCATGGGTAGGGGGGCTGCCACCATTCATGCCCCGCCTCTATGCATGGGGGGGGGGCTGCCACCATTCATGCCCCGCCTCTATGCATGGGGGGGGGGGGGCTGCCACCATTCATGCCCCGCCTCTATGCATGGGTAGGGGGCTGCCACCATTCATGCCCCGCCTCTATGCATGGGGGGGGGGCTGCCACCATTCATGCCCCGCCTCTATGCATGGGGGGTGAGCTGCCACCATTCATGCCCCGCCTCTATGCATGGGTAGGGGGCTGCCACCATTCATGCCCCGCCTCTATGCATGGGTAGGGGGCTGCCACCATTCATGCCCCGCCTCTATGCATGGGTAGGGGGCTGCCACCATTCATGCCCCGCCTCTATGCATGGGGGGGGGGGCTGCCACCATTCATGCCCCGCCTCTATGCATGGGTGAGCTGCCACCATTCATGCCCTGCCTCTATGCATGGGGGGGTGAGCTGCCAACATTCATGCCCCGCCTCTATGCATGGGTAGGGGGGCTGCCACCATTCATGCCCCGCCTCTATGCATGGGTAGGGGGGCTGCCACCATTCATGCCCCGCCTCTATGCATGGGTAGGGGGGCTGCCAACATTCATGCCTCGCCTCTATGCATGGGTAGGGGGGCTGCCACCATTCATGCCCCGCCTCTATGCATGGGGGGGGGGGGCTGCCACCATTCATGCCCACCTCGCCAATTTCTGGGTCTTCATCATGAATGTCTGGTGTTCCCCATTACTACCACTCCGCAGCATGAATGAGGTTGACCTTCCCCATTTGTGGGTCATCACCATGAACGGTTCGCCTCTCCGTTAATGGCGCACCTTTCATAATCACGACGCTCCCCATTCATGACCCACAACTCCCCGCCCCCACCTTTAATGCTTCAACTTTCCATTCATAACATCTACCCTTACTATTGTCCCATCACAACTTATTCACAATACCCCTTCACCAGTATTTACCCACTCCCCATCTAGCGTCCCATGAACCCACCGCCACACTTGACTCTTCTCCATTGTTCATGACTCAGCCCCACCAATCATTACTCATCCCCGCTATTCATTACTCAAGCCTACCACTTGAGATGATTACTCCGGCTCACATTTCACTACTAACAAGATCGTCAACAACACATAACGGACGCTCTGCTTACAGAAAATAATGAGTTAATTTCCTCTTTTGAAATTGTGATGAATTATGATATATTGTATTTGTTGCGCGTTCTTGGGTGCTTGTGCTAACCTATTTGGGTCTGCGGGAAACGAGTCTCGACTTCCACTGTCTTCTAACCTAATCTGTCCATTTATTACTCGCGCTCTGCATATTTCTGCACATCGCTGTGCCCCATTTATAGCTCCAGTTTTCACTCGTGTCCTATTACCTCTCATTCTGTACAAGCGCTCTCTATTCACTATCAATTTCAATATTTTTTACATAGGGATCATATCTCCCTTGATTCTTCTCCTTTCTAGTATGATAAATTTACTTTCCTTTGTTATCATAACTCGGCTCTTATTTGTGCCATCAATATTGTGGTATATTTTTGTCCTATTAAGTTTACTTTTATACTTCAAGTCTCAGGGGTTTGACGACCAGCGCGCTGCATGTTCATGCTGGAGCTGTTTACTCTGGCGCTGGTCTCACATACGTGGTTTACACTATTCTGAATGACCCCTTTTTAGGTTCCTGCCGAGTTTTTATATTTGCCAACCATACATATGTCACTAATTGTATCATTAAAGTGTACTTACGATGTATGCTCTTGCCTCAAATTATTTTTTACCTCCATATCGGAGTTGCTCACCTTTCAGGCGATGCTGGCCCTTTGGTCCTCTTTTTCCTGCCTTCCATCCCCATTATTGTCCACTTGCTGGGACTGAACTACAGCACTAACTTATTGAATTTATGCATGTGGAGTTCTCAGGTCCTCTTGTAGCATTTAGCTGGTATCTGTCCAACGCATCGTTAACGGTAAGCATTAACGTGTAGAAGTTATTTCCTCAAGTAGGTCGTTTATATGTAAAAGGAACAGGACAGGTCTGATGATTGACGTCCACTCTTGTGGACATCACTTGCCCCAAAAGTGGTGTCCTACATATGGACCTCCACGCTGGAGCCACACACTACACAACTGGTGTGACATATGAGGTACACAAGGGTCTCAATGATCCCTTACAAACGTAGTTCTTATGTTTGTCAGCCTCGCATATGCAGCGATATTCTTTTGATGTGACCTTCAGGGGACAGGTCCGGCGTGATATCAACCCCCTCATCTCTCTTCCCGATTCCTGAAGGATTTCGTCTCCCAATTAGTACTTTGTGTTCTGCCTTCTGTTCTCTAATTCAAGCAAATGTAATAAAAATAGGCGTAAACTTTTAGCCATTTGTTAGACCATTCCTTCAGTCTGTCCAGATGTTCTTGTAATCTCTTGTTCTTCTCCTCTTTTAATCCTTCATGATTTTAGCGTCGTCAGCAAACAGGGAGGAATGAGTCTATACCTTCGAAGATCAATTACAAATATCAGAAACAGGATAGGTCAGGAGAACAGAACTCTGTGGTACTTCCCTTGTGACATCTCGCCATTCTGAGGTCTCAATCCTCGTAATAACTTTTCTGTTGGGTACTCCCTAATTCAATGGAGTACCTGACCAGTTATGCCTACCTGTTTCTTCAAAAAGCGCAAGTCTTTTATGGGGCACTGTATCAAAAGCTTTGTGGCAGTCCAAGAATATGCAGTTTGCTCACCCTTCTCTTTCTTACTTAATGTTTGTTGCCATGTCATAATTCTATTAAACCTGTAAGGCACCATTCACCACCCCTGAACGCATGCTGGTGGTGAGTTAAGTTCCGTGTCTGTAGATGTGTTACGGGCTTTTTCTCGCGATCTTCCCCGACATCTTACATGTCTAGATGTGCACGTTTGCTGGTGATTGATGAAGATTAAGCCACCCAAGAGGTGGTACGGGCATGAATAGCCCGTAATGCCTGCTGGGTCGAGTGTCCACTCTCAAGTCCCAAGGCCCCATTCCCAAGGTAAGGTGGGTAGCCTTCAAATTCACCATTCCCAGACAGGTGTTGTGGGTGTGGCAGAGGTGCCTGGGGCCAGATTCACAAAGCAGTTTAGCAATCACTTACGACCTGTACATCTTTTCTCAATTTTGGCGGCTTTGTTTACAATTATTAAACAGTTAATGAGCTCCGAAGCACCAGGAGGCTGTTTATAACAATAACAACAGTTGATTGGCAAGTTTTCATACTTGTAAACTGTTTAATAAATGTAAACAATGCCGTCAAAGATTAAGGAAAGATGTACACGTTCGTAAGTGCTTGCGTAACTGCTTCGTGAATCTGGCCCCTGGCCTCTGGCCCCAAGCCCTCACACCCGTCAACAAGTGCGGGAGCGACTGGGCGCGCAGCTGGCACCAAGCCCCACCAGATGATAATCACTGGGAGTTACAAGACTGGTGAATATTAATGGAGGCGAGCGGTGTCCTGGCACCCCCTCTCGCTCCGACATAAAGGAGCCATACTGACTGACTTACACCCACACGCGCCCCCGCCTTCTGCCCCACCCTACCATGCCCTCACGCTCAATTGGCGAGAAGGTCCATCTCCAGGCCACGCCCAGGGCGAAAGTACACCTTACGGGCGGTCGTGGCACTGCTGTATAATGCCCCAACGTGTTGGTATTACTGCTGCATAATTTATGGGACATGATTGCCAATAATTTGCAGAGACGGAAATTTACGCTATTTTCTATGTCTTTCAGTTTTTTCTTATGTGCCTTGATGCTCCCTGAATTACCCTCGGTAACGGCCGTCTTCGCCGTTTGTTGCATTAAAATATCCCGCTGCTCGACAGCAAGGGGAGCGCCAGTTTGGCAGGGTGATGACAAACATCTTATCACCAGTAACGTAACCAAGCCAGCGCACATACAAGCGTTTCCTCTGTAAATAGCACAGACAACGGCTTGGTGACGACGCTCGGCTCTCCAGCCTCGAGGAGCAGCTATGAATTAGTCCTCGAGTTATGAGACACGACTCGCTACGGCCCTCAACACCAAGAGAAACTCTTCACTAAAAACATGCGATTTACACCGTCTCCTTCAGAGCAAGTAAGACCAACATGAGCTAGGCTCCTAGAGCATGGGCGGGGCACGGCGAGGACAGGGTACGGCGGGGAAGGGGCACGGCGAGAACAAGGCGGGGCACGGCGAGAACAAGGCGGGGCACGGCGAGGACGGGGCACGGCGAGAACAGGGTACGGCGGGGCACGGCGAGGACGAGGCGGGATACGGCGAGGACGGGGTACGGCGAGGACTGGGCATGGCGAGGACGGGGCGGGGCACGGCAACCCGTCCTCGACTCAAGTCCATTCCATCCAGCCGTCGACCCCACAGACGCATTCATAAATTTTAACATGCTGTTCATTCAAAACAAGAATTTTCTCAAATATAAATTAATATTATAATATATTAGCATATTGTGCACATATAGGCATAGGTTAGGTTAGGTTAGGCGTTTAGGTTCGGTTGGCGATTATTTGCATTTGTAGTACGTGGGTGAAGCATTTATAGCGTTGTGGTTCGAACGAAACTCGTCAGTGAAGCACTTGTTCCGGAAGTGTTCGAACGAAATGAGTCGTGAGTCGTGTGTAAACCGTTTTTCATTCATAAACAGGGGGTTTGGCGGGTGGATGGAATCACTTTTGGATCTTTGTTTGGAGGACGGGCTGGACTGACAACCTAGAGCCAGATTCACGAAGCAGTTACTCAAGCACTTGCGAACCTGTACCTCTTTTCTCAATTTTTGGCTGTTTTGTTTACAATTATTAAACAGTTAATGAGCTCCGAAGCACCAGGAGGCTGTTTATAACAATAACAACAGTTGATTAGCAAGTTTTCATGCTTGTAAACTGTTTATTAAATGTAAATTTTAAATTAAATTTTGCCCCGAGGGGCGAGTTTATTGGGCAGCGCCACTCATCTTGTGAGTGGACACACCGCCATAGCAGCATGTACATCACTCCCCAAAAGGAAGAAAACCCGCTGGGTTTAAATGTAACCAAAGCCGTCAAAGATTGAGAAAAGATGAACACGTTCGGAAGTACTTGCGTAACTGCTTCGTGA
This sequence comes from Procambarus virginalis, assembly GCA_020271785.1. Taxonomy (NCBI): domain Eukaryota; kingdom Metazoa; phylum Arthropoda; class Malacostraca; order Decapoda; family Cambaridae; genus Procambarus; species Procambarus virginalis. The sequence goes on along the minus strand of WNGS01164447.1, from coordinate 4,204,480 downwards.
ATCTAGCCCCTGATCTCGCACTCAAAGCACCACAACGTCAGATTTGTAATGGTTTAGTGAAATTAAAAGCACCGTAATATAGATGTTTGGCTACAAAGCAGCTGCTTCGATGTGTTAGGTAAGTTATCTAGACTTACGCTTCTATTCTGGTGAAAGTATTTCAAAGTGGACGCTTGTTAAAGGGTGAGAACGGGTTGATAAGGCAGTAGAAGCGGCGTCACGGCCGCGAGTCATGGCGCCTCTCCTCGGGGCCAGGTGTTGACCCCTTGCGTCTCCTGCCTCACCGCGACCTTCACACGTCTATAACCCGCCCCACCGTGAAGTAATTAAATCTTGCCGTCGGTACGTCAATTGTCACAGACGGCCCACCTTCCCCGGGGCCCTCCAGGGGTGGGATCTCCGGCGGCGGCATCTGGCAAGGGGACGGAAAGTGACCATTGCAACACTCCAAAACAGACAATAGAAGGCAGTGTTGCATGAACGGCTATTGTGAATGGGAGGTGTGGAGGAAGCCTGGTAAAACACGCAGTTAATTAGAACATTGTTCAGCAGCTACAAACAATGCCAACACCTCTATGGCCACCCCACACGCCGCCCCTCTACCCCCAAACCTCGTTATGCTGCTACTGGCTCTCACACTGATTCACAGTAGTCGGAACACATCACCACAAACACTCACCAGGAACGGCAAGTATCACCAAGCGAGACTGGATCACAGCGGCTCTCCTCCACCTCCACAAGGAACACCTGGGCCACATTCACGAAGCAGTTACGCAAGCACTTACGAACCTGTACATCTTTTCTCAATCTTTGGCGGTTTTACAATTATTAACAGTTAATGAGCTAAGAAGCACCAGGAGGCTGTTTATAACAATAACAACAGTTGATTGGGAAGTTTTCATGTTTGTAAATGTTTAATAAATGCAACCAAAGCCGTCAAAGATTGAGATAAGGTGTACACGTTCGTAAGTACTTGCGTAACTGCTTCGTGAATCCGGGTCCAGACCAGGATCATCATCAGTCGACACAGCTGTGTCAGTAGGGGCAAGAGGTAGGGTGAAGGATACACGAGATCTTGAGTGGAGACGGGGGGTAGAAGGTAGAGACGGGGGTAGAAGGTAGAGACGGGGGTAGAAGGTAGAGACGGGGGTAGAAGGTAGAAACAGGTTGGTACAGGTGGTGGCCCAACCACTTTCGTTTTGTTGATAATGTGACAGTTGATCTGAGAAGATCACCTCAAATAGTTCATGACCGTTACTTCTCAATTACTGTATAGTATTTAGGGACACGAATGTAATATTCCATTCAGAGCAGTCATGAGACATTACCCACAATATACATAACACTCACCTATACGAGTATTCATAGCATGAATCAATCCAGGAATGTATCGTGCCAAGGTATCCGCAGAACGATCATTAAGCGTAAAACAGTGTGATAGCAGACCTTGATACGACAGTTTAGTATCGAACAATACAAATGTTAAGACGTTTGCCAATACAGGTGTAAAACTGACCCGATAAATGGATTAACGATTCCGTAATGATGCCGACTAGTCCGGCTTGGCGGGTGCTGCCTCACGCTCACTGCTGAGGAATCAATGACTCGCCTCATAGTACCAAGATACATCCCATGCTCTACTTCCTCATCTTTGTCACCTTAAAGTTTCGAAGTTCTCATATTAGACGGTGCACGCGCGCCAGTGAGTCAACACCAGTTCCTTACACCTCTCTCAGATACTGTATTGTCAACTTTCAATGTGTGTACTCACATACTTGTACTCGCGGGGGTTGAGCTTTGGCTCTTTGGTCCCGCCTCTCAACTGTCAATCAATCTATTTTTCCCACACACACACACACTCACACAGGAAGCAGCAGACCGTAGCAGCTGTATAACTACCATGTACCTATTTACTGCTAGGTGAACACGGGCATCAGGGTGAAAGAAACTCTGTCCATATGTTTCCGCCATCGCCGGGAATCGATCCCTGGTCCCTAGGATTACGAATACCGAGCGCTGTCCAACAAGCCACCAGGCCCCCCCAGGTGTGTGTGTGTGTGTGTGTGTGTGTGTGTGTGTGTGTGTGGTGTGTGTGTGTGTGTGTGTGTGTGGGTGTGTGTTGTGTGTGTGTGTGTGTGTTTTAGACAATAAATCTCAACCCACCTCTATGACTGTACTTTTTGTAACTATGATCGATGGTACCATTATGTAGTAATAGAGCCTCACTAAGCCTCTCTTTGTACTACTTTTATAGAGGACGGAAAAATTAAAATCTATTTTAAAATATTTCTAGGCCTAGTATACACACATATTTACTATATTAGGCCTCAGCCTGGCCTAGGATGATTAATTTCTATTAGCAAACATTAAAAACTTTCCCAGTTTTTCCAAATTCAATAATACAAAAAGTACCTTCTGGTGGTCCATTACGACATTTGTACTTTCGACCAAATAGTTTACTACAAGAACTTCCATTGTAAACACACATTAATGACACTGTAAAAGATACATCGAAGTGTTTATTAGGACAGACTTAAGTGTGTATTATTTAAGTAGGTTAGGTTAGCATTTAAAAAAGCACTACAATCACCTTCTTGGTTGTTCAATAAATCACTGAACTACGTGTTTAACAGATCTCTAACCCNCCTCACCACCACTACCACCCTCACCACCACTACCACCACCACTACTACCAGCACCACCACTACCACCCTCACCACCACTCCCACCCTCACCACCACTACCACCCTCACCACACTACCACCCTCACCACCACTACCACCCTCACCACCACTACCACCACCACTACTACCAGCACCACCACTACCACCCTCACCACCACTACCACCCTCACCACCACTACCACCCTCACCACCACTACCACCCTCACCACCACTACCACCACCACTACTACCAGCACCACCACTACCACCCTCCCACCACCTACCACCCTCACCACCACTACCACCCCCACCACCTCTACCACCCGCATCACCACTACCACCCTCACCACCACTACCACCACCACCACCACCACCACCACCACCACCACCACTACCACCACCACTACCACCACCACTACCACCCCTCACCACCACTACCACCCTCACCACCACTACCACCCTCACCACCACTACCACCCTCACCACCACTACCACCACCACTACTACCAGCACCACCACTACCACCCTCACCACCACTACCACCCCACCACCACTACCACCCTCACCACCACTACCACCACCACCACACTACCACCACCACCACCACCACTACCACCACCACTACTACCAGCACCACCACTACCACCCTCACCACCACTACCACCCTCACCACCACTACCACCCTCACCACCACTACCACCACCACCACCACTACCACCACCACCACCACCACTACCACCACCACTACTACCAGCACCACCACTACCACCCTCACCACCACTACCACCACCACCACCACTACCACCCCTGTACGTGTCTTATGTGACAACAAGTTTAACAGTGTTAGGGCGATGGTGATCCTCGTGGCCTGAGGCACCAGAGGCGAGGCAGGGATTGAGCGGTGAGGTACGGCTGCAGGGGAAGGGAGAGACATGCTAGCTGAAAAGTGGTGAGTGTGAAGGGACGGGTTGATGAGAAGGGGGAGGCGAAGTGAAGAGGGGGTGATGCGAGACAGAGGGGGAAGGGGATGCGAGTCAGGATGGGGGATGATACCAGAGTCCAGAGGTAAGTTTACACTGAACTGCCGCTCCTGGAGTCGAGTCAATTGTGTATTCTTGTTGTGGCTGGGCAAGACTGTGTCCTGAGGCTGATAATTGTTTAGCGCCCGGGCCAGGTCAAACTCTTGGTTACCAGAGAAAACACCACACTTGGCACGGAGCGACGGCTAACTCCGCTTTCACAATACACCTTCCTCCGTGTTTTCTTGCGAAGTGCAAGAACACAGCATTTACAAAAACAACAACAACGGTAAAGGTGATAGTCTTTGTTTCACTAAGGTAGAGACCTCATGAGTGACGGAAGCATTCTGGTACTTAGACGAAGCATATCTCAACACAGTTATGAATATCATTATGAACAAAAAGTATCTCCACTCAGTTCATGGACATTCACATAGGGACACACAGAGGCGAGTTCTGTTGACGTCTCTAATTCTTGTGTCTAGTTTACATCTATGAGTTTTATTTTCCTAGCTTTGAATACTGTCTCTTTGTCTAATTTGTCAATTCCCGTTAGAAACCTTTTGTGTCGCTATGTTAAGGGGCCTGACAGCTGAGCGGACAGCGCTCGGGATTTGTAGTCCTGAGGTTCCGGGTTCGATCTCCGGTGGAAGCGGAAACAAATAGGCAGAGTTTTTTCACCCTCAAGCACCAGTTCAGCTAGCAGTAAATAGGTACCTGGGAGTTAGACAGCTGCTATGGACTGCTTCCTGGGGGTGTGTAACAAAAAGGAGGCCTGGTCGAGGACCGGGCCGCAAGGACGCTAAGCCCCGAAATCCTCTCAAGATAACCTCAAGAAGATACTAGCTTTGTGCTTCACCAAATGGGGGCTCCATGCGGGCGGCGCCATTCTCTAGAATGTCTCATTCAGCTCGTAAATAGTACTCTGAAGGTTCGTTTGTTCAAGGTCCTGATAACTCTCCTGATAATGACCAGCATAACATATGCCGCTGACGATATCCTACTCATTTGTACCACCGTTATTAGGAGTGCTCCGCCACTATACGTCGTCATCACACCCTCGAGAACCGACTCGGCTTAGGCCAGGTGAAGGACAATAACACCTGCATTGTTTGTGATGCTGGTCTGTTGTTCAGCAGTTCTAGCCGCGGTTCAATTTAGTTTTTATTTTTTTTTTAAATTTTGCCCCGAGGGGCGAGTTTATTGGGCAGCGCCACTCATCTTGTGAGTGGACACACCGCCATAGTGACAGTATTGGGCAGCGCCACTCATCTTGTGAGCGGACACACCGCCATAGTGACAGTATTGGGCAGCGCCACTCATCTTGTGAGTGGACACACCGCCATAGTGACAGTATTGGGCAGCGCCACTCATCTTGTGAGTGGACACACCGCCATAGCAGCATGTACAACACTCCCCAATAGGAAGAAAACCCGCTGGGTTGTTCATCCTGTCACTTGTACCCAGACACAGCTGGGACTTGCTTAACTGTCTCAAGTGAACAGCTCCTCAAACAAGAAGATTAACATCTATCAACCCTTAAAAGCTTACGTTATCTTGCGGGTGCAAAATGGGGAAATCTTTTAAGAACAGTATCAATATTTGACAAAGTGTTTTCCTAACTCAAACAATGTGGGGTTTATTATTCTACACCTATTTCTGATGTCTCTCAGGTGTTCACATTCACGTAGATAGTGGTCAAGGCGGTGTCCATCACTCTCACCCCAGATTCTGCAACTTCGCTGCTCAACTGTTGTTTCCATTCCATATCTCCATGGATATTTGTATCCAAGACGGATTCTCGCTATTACTGATTCTCTCCCTCGTCCTCCTCCTCTTCGGCCATAATGATTGGGATTGCCAGCCGCAACCATGTTGTACCATCGTACAGATTCACTGGTTTGTGCTTCTATCCTCCTTTCCTCAGTTACCTTGTCACGGTGATGTTGCCATTTTAGTGTTGGGCACCATTCCTTCCCTCCCGTCCCATCCCAAATCCTTATCCTGAACCCTTCCATGTGTTATATAGTCGTAATGGCTTGGCGCTTTCCCCTGATAGATCCCATCCCCTTTCTTGTATATTTTCATACCATTAGCTGAGAGAAATTCGTCACTTGCAGCCACCTGCCACAGGTAACGGTGACCGTCTACGATTGTTACAATTACTTTGTCAAATTGGCGGACGTTTTGTACTGTCTGTTTATGATCTCAAAAAATCATTAATTGTAGTTGTCTGAGGTCGTAGGTCGCTGTTAAGAACACTTCTGGGCTCGCACTCCGCCATCCTCCCAAGTATAAATATTTTAAGTATATCATATTTGAAACAAGACGAACGAGTTTTGTTATTCTCAAACTTAAATATTTTATACCTATAGTAAATACGATAAAGACGTCATTGGGCGGATGGCGGTCAGAAACAAGGAAATACAACACAATCTTGCAGTGAACACACAAATACATTCATACTAAATATAACATAAAAAGCTTCCTGTTTACCAAACATGTCTTCAGTAAGATGAATCTCGTAGCAGCCCGCACCGACGCTATATTTTGGGAAGATGTACAGAAGGCACCACAACTCTACCTATTTCCTGGCAACTTACGTCCACAACTTTCAATATACCCACTAACTGTACAGGTGCAGACCAATCATTGCAGACCTCGCGTACGACTTGTTGCAAACCTTACGAGTCAGGGAAAGATGACAGTGCCCAAGGGGAGAGGCAATCATCCCGGGCACGACCTGGCACGGGGCCACTGAGTGCCACTGCTCCAAGCACCACACAACTCCGCCTGTACGCCACTCACCAAAATTTTATGTACTTTGATCGGCCGTTGAGGTTTGTCTTGCTGGTGAGCGGGCGGCGGTGATGCGCGGGTTACCGGGTGGCGGCGGCGAGTTACCGGGTGGTGACGGCGACGGGTTACCGGGTGGCGGCGGCGAGTTACCGGGTGGTGACGGCGACGGGTTACGGGTGGCGGCGGCGGGTTACCGTCTGGCGGCGGCGGGTTACCGGGTGGCGGCGGCGGGTTACCGGCTGGCGGCGGCGGGTTACCGGCTGGCGGCGGCGGGTTACCGGGTGGCGGCGGCGGGTTACCGGCTGGCGGCGGCGGCGGGTTACCGGGTGGCGGCAGCGGCGGGTTACCGGGTGGCGTCGGCGGCGGGTTACCGGGTGCCGTCGGCGGCGGGTTACTGGGTGGTGACGGCGGCGGGTTACCGGGTGGTGACGGCGGCGGGTTACCGGGTGGCGTCGGCGGCGGGTTACTGGGTGGTGACGGCGGCGGGTTACCGGGTGGTGACGGCGGCGGGTTACGGGTGGCGTCGGCGGCGGGTTACTGGGTGGTGACGGCGGCGAGTTACCGGGTGGTGACGGCGGCGGGTTACCGGGTGGCGTCGGCGGCGGGTTACCGGGTGGCGTCGGCGGCGGGTTACCGAGTGGCGTCGGCGGCGGGTTACCGGGTGGCGTCGGCGGCGGGTTACTGGGTGGCGTCGGCGGCGGGTTACCGGGTGGCGGCGGCGGCGGGTTACCGGGTGGCGGCGGCGGCGGGTTACCGGGTGGCGGCGGCGCCGGGTTACCGGGTGGCGGGGACGGCGTTTGCCCAACAGTGTCTACGGGGAAGTGAGGCCTCGCTCAGAGTCGGGTCTAGTAATCTCGTTGTACCTGTTAAGAACAGTTAAATTACAACGCAAGTTCAAATTCTATGCCGAATATGGCCATAAAGTTGTGGATGGAGGTGGCTTCCACAACTTATTTCGATGCATTCCACTTGTTTACTTCCCGTACAGAGTAAAAGTATTTCCTTACATTCCTTTGGCTCATATGAGTTTCCAGCTCCCATCTGTGTCCTCTTGTCCTACTTTCATGTTGAAGAGGCTATCGTTGTCTAATTTATTTCCCTCAGTATCTTTTATGTTATCATCATTTCCCCTCTGTTTCTTCTCCCCTCCAATGTTGGGAGATTTAGTTCCATTACCCCATCCTCGTAGATTATCCCTCTTAGCTCTGGCACCAGTCTTGTTGCAAATATTTGTTCACTTTAATTGTATGCTCTACATTCTACAAGATGGTTTCCATGTCAGTGCTGTATATTCCACTGTTAGCCTCAACTAATATATAATATTAGTTGAGGCTATATATCCACTGTATATTCCATGACTTCTGTTGTGTTATATAACACAACAGAAGTTGTGTAAATTGCTTTGAAGGAGTCCTGATTAAGGGTTCTAAATGATGTTCAGCGTCCCATATGTTGCCGATGTCAGCCTGTTTTTGCGCGCGTCTGATGTCAGCATTGAATTATATCCACTCCCAAATCTCAGATTCCTTGTAGTTGCCTTCCCCTTATACTATATATCTCTCCTGCTCTCCTCTCTCCCGTTCCAATCTTCAATAACTTACACTTGCTAGGATTGAATTCCAGCAACGATTAGTTAGCCCACTCCTAGTTGGGGTTCGTATATGTACTGGCACAACTGCCTCATGGGTGGTCGTGGTGCCAGAGTGAATGGAGGTGGCTTCCACGAGTTGTTCTTTCAGTGCGACCCTACATCTCTCCATAATGATTGGCTCCCACAACCAGCAAACAACTATTAACTGAAGGCGACGAGTCACAGTAACGTGGCTGAAGTATGTTGACCAATCCACACACTAGAAAACGAAGGGACGACGACGTTTCGGTCCGTCCTGTACCATTCTCAGTCGATTATGTCCTCGACTGGCGTATAGGACGGACCGAAACGTCGTCGTCCCTCATTTTCTAGTGTGTGGATTGGTCAATAACTATTAACTGGACAACCAACACTCTAACCTCCACAAACCCAAACTACAGACATTCTAATAACATCCATGAAATCGTAAAGATAAATGCTCCAGGGAACTCGCAAGTGATTTACGTATATGTTATGTTCCCTTGTGGAAGATAATCTTCAAGACTATAATCTCAGCACCAACTCTGCACCTGATTCACCCAAATAACCATCAGCTAGTATCTCTTATACAGCATCGCCGAAGACGACTCCTAACACCATGCGCTTAACCCTTGTCCTTTCAATCACCCGAATTCAACCGAGTGAAAATAGACAATTCTCAAGTCTAAATCTGCCTCAAACTCGGTAAGATCACTCGCTCGTAGAGCGAGTGATCTTGTCTATTCCAACACCAGGCCTATACATCAATTCCAACACTAGGTCTATACGAAATAAGTTAATATAAGTTACAATTTACCGATGTATTATCTAAAGTGTGACCAGTGTTGCCTCTCCTTAACCACGATGTCTTCCGGGGACCATCTAACTGGAGCTTGTGGAGTAGTAGAGGTGCGGAGATAGGCAATAGACCCACAGTTGGAAATTTATGCCCAGGAGCTGAAGTACGCTCCCGCCAACTCTAGGAAGTCTTAGATATAACGAAAGAGAAGGAGAACAATGAGAAGGAGAATATGGGAAAAAAGGGGAGAGGGAGGGAGGGAGAGAGAGAGAGAGAGAGAGAGAGAGAGAGAGAGAGAGAGAGAGAGGGAGAGAGAGAGAGAGAGAGAACGAGAGCGAGAGAGAGAGAGAGAGAGACAGAAGAGAGAGGAGAGAGACAGAGAGAGAGACAGAGAGAGAGACAGAGAGAGAGACAGAGAGAGAGACAGACAAAGATCTTACAAGCAATCACTTTGCTCCTACCCCTTAAACAAACACGGATTTCAGTCCTGAGAAGATGGACATCTTCAACTTTAGTGCATCTGTGTATTTTTTCCCCACATCTGAGTTGCCTTTTATCTCGGAGAGCGCGTGGCCTTTGACCAGACCGGGCGAGTGAACATCTCAAGGATGAACACATGACTGGAGCTAACCAACTGTTGCAGACACTCACTCGTCCACGACCAATTGATTTTCCTCACTTTCTGCTTCCATCTTCCACAAATTTACTTCAACAACAACACACACACACACACACACACACTATGAGAACGATATTGCAATCAAAGCAAAAAAACAACCTAAGCTACTACACAGTCATATAAGAAGGAAAAATGTCGGTGAACGACCAAGTGACAAGGCTAAGGAAGGCAGAGGGGGCATATACTGAAAATGACAAGGAAATCTGTGAGGCACTGAATGCCAGTTTCCATGGAGTGTTCACTACCGAGCCCGAGCAGCTCCATTGTTGGAAGGGGTTACCCTAGATGAAAGACTATCAGATATAGAGGTGACAGCAGAGAGGTAATGAAACAGTTGACAACTCTAGATGCATCTAAAGCAGTAGGACCAGACAAAGTATCACCGTGGATACTAAAAGAAGCGGCGCAGGCCCTCAGCGTGCCTCTGGCGATGATCTTTAATGAGTCACTTATGTCGGGAGAATTGCCCAGTTGCTGGAAGAAGGCAAATGTCGTGCCGATCTTCAAGAAAGGCGATAGGGAGGAGGCACTTAACTATAGACCTGTATCACTGACAAGCATCCCCTGTAAAATACTGGAAAGAATAATTAGGCTACGACTGGTTGCGCACCTGGAGAACGTTAGGTTTGTGAACAAACATCAACATGGGTTCTGGACAGGGAAATCGTGCCTAACAAACCTTCTGGAATTCTATGATAAAATAACGAGGATAAGACAGGACAGAGATGGTTGGGCAGACTGCATATTTCTGGACTGCCAAAAAGCCTTTGATACAGTACCGCACATGAGACTGCTGTTCAAACTCGAGAGGCAGGCGGGGTAGGGGGAAAGGTCCTAGCATGGATAAGGAACTACCTAACAGGAAGGAGCCAAAGAGTTACGGTAAGGGGCGAGAAGTCGGACTGGCGAACAGTAACAAGTGGAGTACCACAAGGATCGGTACTGGGACCAATTCTATTTCTTGTATATGTTAACGATATGTTTACGGGTGTAGAGTCCTACATGTCGATGTTTGCGGATGACGCAAAGTTGATGAGAAGAGTTGTGACAGATGAGGATTGCAGGATCCTCCAAGAGGACCTGAACAGGTTGCAGAGATGGTCAGAGAAATGGCTACTGGAATTCAACACGAGCAAATGTAAAGTTATGGAAATGGGACTAGGAGATAGGAGACCAAAGGGTCAGTACACAATGAAGGGGAACAGCCTACCTGTGACGACGCGCGAGAGAGACCTGGGTGTGGACGTAACACCTAATCTATCTCCTGAGGCACATATAAATAGGATAACGACAGCAGCGTACTCTACACTGGCAAAAGTTAGAACATCATTCAGAAACCTAAGTAAGGAGGCATTTAGGGCGCTTTACACTGCCTACGTGAGGCCAGTCTTAGAGTATGCCGCCTCATCATGGAGTCCCCATCTGAAGAAGCATATAATGAAACTGGAAAAGGTTCAGAGGTTTGCAACGAGACTCGTCCCAGAGCTACGAGGGATGGGGTATGAGGAGCGCCTGAGGGAACTGTGCCTTACGACACTAGAAAGAAGAAGGGAGAGAGGGGACATGATAGGAACGTATAAAATACTCAGAGGGATTGACAGAGTGGACATAGACGAAATGTTCACACGGAATAGTAACAGAACGAGGGGACATGGATGGAAGTTGGAAACTCAGATGAGTCACAGAGATGTTAGGAAGTTTTCTTTTAGCGTGAGAGTAGTGGGAAAATGGAATGCACTCAAGGAACAGGTTGTGGAAGCAAATACTATTCATAATTTTAAAACCAGGTATGATAGGGAAATGGGACAGGAGTCATTGCTGTAAACAACTGATGCTCGAAAGGCGGGATCCAAGAGTCAATGCTCGATCCTGCAGACACATATAGGTGAGTACACACACACAACACACACACACAAACACACACACACACACACAAACAACACACACCACAAACACACACACAACACACCACACACACACACATATTAGGTGGGATCCAAGAGTCAATGCTCGATCCTGCAAGCACAAATAGGTGAGTACACACACACACACACACACACACAACACACCACACACACACACACACACACACACACACAAACACACACACACACACACACACACAGAGTTGTGACCAGACAGCCGCGGTGATCAGACGGGCTTTGGGAAGCTCTTGCGTAGCTAGTGAATTGGGGGGGAAAATCAGTGTATATGCGTATATGAGTGTATATGAGTGATTGAATAATTAGTAAGCTCACTCAAAACCACAAGGAAGTGAAGAAAAACAGTAGAAACAGCACCACTGAAAATAAGTGTTGAGTACATTTGTGGTATTGTGAAATTGTGGAGCCGACATTGTGGAGCTAAAGTGACCTCACCACTAGTGACCTCACCAGCTGGGACGCGGGACGCAGAGACCTCACATCTGGACCAGCCGCAGGTGTACTTTCTCGCCTGTTTGTGCTGCAGATTGAGCAAGGTATTGAGGAGCGCCTTTTTTGGCTGGGTTGTTACTGCAATGACACGATCAGGAAGGGGTTCAAGGTCAATCACCAGCAGGGATGAGGAGGAGGACAGATTTATAGACAAATTAATAGGGAAATTGTAGAGAGAAGGAGCGATTGGATGGTGGATCTAATCCAAGGGATTAAAGCGAGTTATTTCAGCAAATACAGGTTGAGGTAGAGAGGCAGAAACAAGAACTTATGCTCTATATTCAGGAAGAGATTAGGAAGGGAAGAGAGGACTGGGAGAGGGAATGTGCTCGGATCACAAACGAATTAGGAAGGATTAACAGCATGGCTAAGGACAGAGGATTAGTGGGGGATGGGTTAGTGACTGCGGTTGGGATGGAGAAACCCCAGGGGACAGGCTACCAGCATGACAAAGAATTACTGAGGAGGCGGTCTATTATACTACATGGATTATTCGAATCTGGGGCATCAACAAGACAAGACAGGATAGAGACGGAAAAATATGAATTGCATGAGATATTGAGATGTATTGGAGCAGGGATGGCAGAATACGAGGTGGATATCAGCCGCCGGGTTGGACCTTACAATTGTACCAAAAATAGGCCTGTTCTGGTACAATTCTCCAATGAGGAGGCTGTGGAGTACATAATGAGGAACAAGCATTTACTCAGAGGAAGTGAAACCCATTACAATGTGTTTATAGAGAGGTTTATGACGAAAGATGAGCAAATAGCCTACAAGCATAGGTGGCAAGCACGACACCGAACTAGCCTCTCAGGTAGTTTCACCTCCCAGGTCACATCACAGGTCACCCCCCAGGTCAAACCCAGGTCACCCCCCAGGTCGCATCATCCCCAACTCAGCCCTCATACCTCCCCCCTGCCTCAGCCCCCCAAACCCCCCCTGCTTCATCACCCCAAACCCCCTGTCCATTCCNTGCACACCTCCACCACCACAGCTGCACACCACCACCACAGCTGCACACCTCCACCACCACAGCTGCACACCACCACACACCACAGCTAAACACCACCACCACAGCTGCACACCACCACCACAGCTGCACACCTCACCACCACAGCTGCACACCACCACCACCACAGCTTACACACCACCACCTCCACAGCTACACACCCACACCACCACAGCTGCACACCTCCACCACCACAGCTGCACACCACACAACCACAGCTGCACACCACACAGCTGCACACCACCACCACAGCTGCACACCACCACCACAGCTGCACACTCCACCACCACAGCTGCACACCACACAGCTGCACACACCACCACCACCACAGCTGCACACCACCCCACCACAGCTGCACACCTCCACCACAGCTACACACCTCCACCACCACAGCTGCACACCACCACCACAGCTGCGCGCCTCCTCCACCACAGCTGCACACGTCCACCACCACAGCTGCACACCTCCACCACCACAGCTGCACACCTCCACCACCACAGCTGCACACCACCACCACACACAGCTGCACCACCCCCACACAACAGCTGCACACCACCACAGCTGCACACCCTCCACAGCTACACACCCCCACAGCTACACACCCCACCACCACAGCTGCACACCTCCACACCGGCCATCAGCAAGCAGCAGCTGCCTGCCAATTCCTGAGAGCTGTTATAATATAAACCTCCAAGATAGTGCGTGAAATGAGACAAGTCGTCAAGAAGGGTGTCATGAGGCGCAGTAGCCATGACCTTCGCCACTGTAAAAAGTGGTGATGAACAAGGGGGCCGCTTAGTGCAGCGCCCGCCTCCCACTTGCCCCTCCCACGCTCTGGCAAGTGGTAAACACCTTGTTCTAACATTAACCACACCATAACGGCCAAGAATTGGTCTGTATTGAGCGTTTGGTGGGAGTACTGATACCCAATGGTGGCTTAGTGGGCTGCGTTTAGTGCCGCTACTCACACTGATGAACGACTCCCTCTCGGCGGTCATGACAAAAGACCTGCTGAATTTAGCATCGCCCGACGCCCTTGACAAGAGGAAGACAAATGTTAGGAGGCTTAGATGAGAATATTTTCATAGTGCAATATATACACGCCGAAAACTCAAATATCGTCTCGTAAATTATAAAGCGGGAGATTCATCTTCTTCTCCGTTCCGTTGATTTCCTGCACTCGACATTTTTAACCCTCTCGCTGGCGGCTGGCCAATCACCTCCCCCCGCAGCGAGGCTCGCCGCGCGATTGGCGGAGACTCTGCACGTTCCTATGGCAACCAAGAATTGCACAGGCAAGCCCCGCCCACTGTAGGCGTGGCCCAGCCAATCTCCGCCTTTGCCAAAATTGGGTCAGGTGTTGCGAGGGGGCGGAGCACGAGGCTCGCGAAATGACAGCAGCGCCGGGGGCGTTGATCGATCCTGACGGAGGACCCAAACTTCGCGACCATGTTTTTCTCCCCAGCTCATCACCCCCTACAAGCATCACACGAATTCTCTTGCACGGAATTTCCTTGGCTCGTATTTTTTGTGTGTATGTAAGCGTGCATCAGGAGCCTATGTCGCAGTCAGGTCGGCGTATCCTGCAACAATTGGCCCTCGCCAAAACGTACAAGTGGGCGGGAGAAATGGAGGCGAAGTCTGTCCACGGTTCGGTGCTTGGCCGTCCCTGACATGTTATTGATTTATTGCAAGACATCGTTTTTACTCCAAGACTGAAGAAGGCTTCGGGAAAGACGCGTTCCTATTTACTTCGTTCCTTACCATATAACTGTTTCTTGCAGGTATGTGGCCCAATAATATTTGTCAGCAGATTGGTATTTCTGTTTCGTTGGTGGGCAGTGTGGTGTGGTGGGAGAGGGCACCCCACACCCAGCCCACCCACTGGGAAGGTGGACGTCCCAGCCCACCCACTGGGAAGGTGGACGTCCCAGCCCACCCACTGGGAAGGTGGACGTCCCAGCCCACCCACTGGGATGGGGGACGTCCCAGCCCACCCACTGGGATGGTGGACGTCCCAGCCCACCCACTGGAAGGTGGACGCCCCAGCCCACCCACTGGGATGGGGGACGTCCCAGCCCACCCACTGGGATGGTGGACGCCCCAGCCCACCCACTGGGAAGGTGGACGTCCCAGCACGCCCACTGGGATGGTGGACGCCCCAGCCCACCCACTGGGAAGGTGGACGTCCCAGCACGCCCACTGGGAAGGTGGACGTCCCAGCCCACCCACTGGGATGGTGGACGCCCCAGCCCACCCACTGGGATGGTGGACGCCCCAGCCCAATCACTGGGATGGTGGACGTCCCACCCCATTTACTGGGATGGAGGACACCCTAGTCCACCCACTGGCAGGGAGGACGTCCCAGCTTACCCACTGGGATGGTGGACGTCCCAGCCCACCCACTGGGATGGTGGACGTCCCAGCCCACCAACTGGGATGGTGGACGCCCCAGCCCGCCCACTGGGATGGTGGACGCCCCAGCCCGCCCACTGGGATGGAGGACACCCCAGGCCACTCACTGGGAGGGAGGACGTCCTAGCCCACCAACTGGGATGGTCGACGCCCCAGCCCGCCCACTGGGATGGTGGACGCCCCAGCCCGCCCACTGGGATGGAGGACGTCCCAGCACGCCCACTTGGATGGAGGACGTCCCAGCCCACCCACTGGGATGGAGGACGCCCCAGCACGCCCACTGGGATGGTGGACGTCCCAGCACCCCCACTGGGATGGAGGACGTCCCAGCACGCCCACTGGGATGGAGGACGTCCCAGCCCACCCACTGGGATGGAGGACGTCCCAGCACGCCCACTGGGATGGAGGACGTCCCAGCCCACCCACTGGGATGGAGGACGTCCCAACACGCCCACTGGGATGGTGGACGTCCCAGCCCACCCACTGGGATGGAGGACGTCCCAGCACGCCCACTGGGATGGAGGACGTCCCAGCCCACCCACTGTGATGGAGGACGTCCCAGCCCACCCACTGGGATGGAGGACGTCCCAGCACGCCCACTGGGATGGTGGACGTCCCAGCCCACCCACTGGGATGGAGGACGTCCCAGCACGCCCACTGGGATAGAGGACGTCCCAGCCCACCCACTGGGATGGAGGACGTCCCAGCACGCCCACTGGGATGGAGGACGTCCCAGCACGCCCACTGGGATGGAGGACGTCCCAGCACGCCCACTGGGATGGAGGACGTCCCAGCACGCCCACTGGGATGGAGGACGCGTATGCATCACAAACTTGCATCAAAGTTTTATCCTTAAGAGAACTGCAAAACTAAGCGAAAAGTCTGGGGTGGACTACGGTCTGGGGTTGAGTGGGGTCTCGAGTGGACTGGGGTGGACTGGGGTCTTGGGTGGACTGGTAAAACATGGAGATGGAGGAAAGATAAGAAGACCCCCCCTCCCTCCCTCCAGCCCAACACTTCCCCCTCCAACTCCCCCGCTGTCCTCCTCCAACCAACCACTTCAGCTCCCAAATCCTGCCCCCTTCAAGCGTCAGTCACGCCTCCAGTGCACACTACCAAGGACAGCCAGGAGGAACCAAGAAACCCCCCTCCCTCCAGCAGGGTGGTGAGTGGGGGATGTCACCCCTCACACACACACACACACACACACACACACACACACACACACACACACACACACACACACACACACACACACACACACACAACGAATTATACAAACCGACAAGGACAAAAAATTGACTCAAATTTGGCGCAATTAATCAGCTCCTGAAGGTGTATAAAAAAGAGTTGGTACCGAGCGAATATATCCAAATGCGCTGAGAATACCTGAACTAGTTTAAAGACTAAATTGCTTAGATAAATGAATTTTGGGGTTCAGCTCGCGAGTTAACTATGTGCCTCTGCAACTATTTCCACTACCACCCACGGGATGAGTATGGGGTCCACTACCACCCGCGGGATGAGTATGGGGTCCACTACCACCCGCGGGATGAGTATGGGGTCCACTACCACCCGTGGGATGAGTATGGGGTCCACTACCACCCGCAGGATGAGTATGGGGTCCACTACCACCCGCGGGATGAGTATGGGGTCCACTACCTCCCGCAGGATGAGTATGGGGTCCACTACCTCCCGCAGGATGAGTATGGGGTCCACTACCACCCGCAGGATGAGTATGGGGTCCACTACCTCCCGCAGGATGAGTATGGGGTCCACTACCACCCGCAGGATGAGTATGGGGTCCACTACCACCCGCGGGATGAGTATGGGGTCCACTACCACCCGTGGGATGAGTATGGGGTCCACTACCACCCGCAGGATGAGTATGGGGTCCACTACCACCCGCGGGATGAGTATGGGGTCCACTACCTCCCGCAGGATGAGTATGGGGTCCACTACCTCCCGCAGGATGAGTATGGGGTCCACTACCACCCGCGGGATGAGTATGGGGTCCACTACCACCCGCAGGATGAGTATGGGGTCC
The DNA here is from genome assembly GCA_020271785.1 of Procambarus virginalis. Classification (NCBI taxonomy): domain Eukaryota; kingdom Metazoa; phylum Arthropoda; class Malacostraca; order Decapoda; family Cambaridae; genus Procambarus; species Procambarus virginalis. Next base: position 4,187,003 of record WNGS01164447.1, on the reverse strand, counting down.
ACTACCACCCGTGGGATGAGTATGGGGTCCACTACCACCCGTGGGATAAGTATGGGGTCTACTACCACCCGCAGGATGAGTATGGGGTCCACTACCACCCGCGGGATGAGTATGGGGTCCACTACCACCCGCGGGATGAGTATGGGGTCCACTACCTCCCGCAGGATGAGTATGGGGTCCACTACCTCCCGCAGGATGAGTATGGGGTCCACTACCACCCGCGGGATGAGTATGGGGTCCACTACCTCCCGCAGGATGAGTATGGGGTCCACTACCTCCCGCAGGATGAGTATGGGGTCCACTACCACCCGCGGGATGAGTATGGGGTCCACTACCACCCGTGGGATGAGTATGGGGTCCACTACCACCCGCAGGATGAGTATGGGGTCCACTACCACCCGCGGGATGAGTATGGGGTCCACTACCACCCGCGGGATGAGTATGGGGTCCACTACCACCCGCAGGATGAGTATACCTGGTTGGTACCTGGTTGATGGGGTTCTGGGAGTTCTTCTACTCCCCAAGCCCGGCCCGAGGCCAGGCTCGACTTGTGAGAGTTTGATCCACCAGGCTGTTGCTTGGAGCGGCCCGCAGAGCCACATACCCACCACAGCCCGGCTGATCCGGGACTTCTCTTAGGAAACAGTCCAGTTTTCTCTTGAAGATGTCCACGGTTGTTCCGGCAATATTTCTTATAGTCGCTGGGAGGACGTTGAACAACCGCGGACCTCTGATGTTTATACAGTGTTCTCTGATTGTGCCTATGGCACCTCTGCTCTTCACTGGTTCAATCTTGCATTTTCTTCCATATCGTTCACTCCAGTACGTTGTTATTTTACTGTGTAGATTTGGGACCTGGCCCTCCAGTATTTTCCACGTGTATATTATTTGGTATCTCTCTCGTCTCCTTTCTAGAGAGTACATTTGGAGAGCTTTGAGACGATCCCAATAATTTAGGTGTTTTATCTCGTCTATGCGTGCCGTATATGTTCTCTGTATTCCCTCTATTTCAGCAATCTCTCCTGCTCTGAAGGGGGAAGTGAGTACTGAGCAGTATTCGAGACGGGACAACACAAGTGACTTGAAGAGTACAACCATTGTGATGGGATCCCTGGATTTGAAAGTTCTCGTAATCCATCCGATCATTTTTCTGGCTGATGCGATATTTGCTTGGTTATGCTCCCTAAACGTTAGATCGTCGGACATCATTATTCCCAAATCCTTGACATGCTGTTTTTCTACTATGGGAAGATTTGATTGTGTTTTGTACCCTGTATTATGTTTCAGATCCTCATTTTTGCCGTACCTGAGTACCTGAAATTTATCACTGTTAAACATCATATTATTTTCTGCTGCCCAATCGAAAACTTTGTTGACATCTGTTTGTAGTTTTTCAATGTCTTCAGCAGAGGTAATTTTCATGCTGATTTTTGTGTCATCTGCGAAGGATGACACGAAGCTGTGACGTGTATTTTTGTCTATATCAGATATGAGAATAAGGAACAGTAGCGGTGCAAGGACTGTACCTTGAGGTACAGAGCTTTTAACATCGCTTGGACTCGATTTTATCTGATTGACTGTTACTCTTTGTGTTCTGTTCGACAGGAAATTGAGTATCCAGCGTCCTACTTTTCCAGTTATTCCCATTGACCTCATTTTGTGAGCTATCACCCCATGGTCACATTTGTCGAAAGCCTTTGCAAAGTCTGTGTATACAACATCTGCATTTTGCTTTTCTTCTAGGGCTTCTGTGATTTTGTCATAGTGGTTGAGTAACTGTGACAGACATGATCTTCCCGCTCTAAAACCATGTTGTCCTGGATTGTGCAATTCATTGTTTTCCATAAAACTAGAAATTTGATTCCTAATCACTCTTTCAAACACTTTTATTATGTGTGATGTTAGTGCAACTGGCCTATAATTTTTTGCCAAGGCTTTACTCCCCCCCTTGTGCAACGGAGCTATATCTGCAGATTTAAGTGCTGCTGGTATCTCCCCTGTATCCAGGCTCTTTCTCCATATTACGCTGAGTGCTCTCGCTACTGGTACTTTACATTTCTTTATGAATATTGAATTCCATGAGTCAGGCCCAGGGGCTGAGTGCATGGGCATATTGTCAATTTCTCTTTCAAAGTCTTCCGAGTTTGTGGTAATATCCGTTATATTATCTGCAGCTTGAATGTCATTCATAAAGAAGCTGTCTGGGTCATCAACTTTCATGTTGTTAATTGGTGTGCTAAACATAGCCTCATACTGGCTTCTTAGAATTTCACTAATCTCTTTGTTGTCCTCTGTGTACGTACCTTCATTTGTAATTAACGGTCCAATACTGGTCGAGGTTTTGGATTTTGATTTAGCGTATGTGAAAAAATATTTCGGATTTTTCCTTATCTCTTGTATAGCTCTCTGTTCCAATTCCATTTCCTCAGACTCATATGATCGCTTCAACGTTTGTTCGATTTCTTCGATCTCCCTGCTTAGGCTTATTTTCCTTGCTTGTGATAGTTGTGTCTGCCGAAGCATTTCCGTAATTTTTTTCCTTCTCCTGTACAGTCGTCTGCGTTCTCTTTCTAGAGTGTTCCTCTTTCTGCCCCTCCTCACCGGCACGTGCTTCAAGCAGACCTTGTAAGCTTCAGCTGTCAGTTGAGCTATTCCCTGTATGGGGTCCACTACCACCCGCAGGATGAGTATGGGGTCCACTGATACTTGACCCACAGCTTGGGGCTCGGTATTAACCTAATAACTTACACTAAACTAATACTGGAGGGAAATACCTCAGCACTTCCGTGATCAGAAACAACTCAACTACTCTAATACCATTTTGGTGCCGAATTGAGGCATTTTCTCAAGTTTGTCGCCACAGGACTGGCGGAACAAACGAGTCCAGAACACTTCTCGCCTCACACCACTATTCTTTAGCCATAGACTAGTTTTGTTGACACGAGGAACCAAAGGGCAGATGGTTGACAAAGAGGCGCGGGGCATCCCAAGTGTCTGGCATGGTGGTATGCACCTAAAAAAAAACTTCTCAACGTGGGTTAATTATGCAAAAATAAAATGTAATTATATCTTTTCGGACTAATTGTAAGGGTTATTATCTCCCCCTCCCCCCCGCATCTCCACGGGGCCTTCCATGGTACAAATATAAGAGAAGGAGACGGTGGTGTGGAGGTGTGCTAGTGGGTGTCGTGCCGGGAACACTGTCACACACTATTTACAGTAATGGCTCTTCCATTACCTGATTTATGGCTCTACTTCACGCGTTCATTCCATACTTTCTCTGTAATTTATATCGCTGGTCACACCAGGATATATTTGTATTATTAACACTCCACCTGGGAGTGTTGTTACTAATTGACCATAAGAGAGAAAGACAATTACTGGAGTGATATTGGAATTAAAATCCAGATGATCAAGGTGTTAAGACGGTGAGGAGGAGAAGCACCAGACGGTATGGTGGACTGAGGGGACGGGCGGCCTGTCCCCCCCCCCACCACGCCCTTCACCAAGACACCTGCTTGACCCTTCTCGGAAAAAAGACACATGTTAGGCTTATCGAAGACCCCCCCCCTACCCAAGAGCGAGACTGTCCGCAACATTCCCAACCCAGTTACTGGGTAAACTCAAAGGTGTGATTTGCAACAGACAAAACATACAAGGCAATTGGTGCTCGTCTCGAGTCCTAGATAATGAGGAATGCCGAGTGAAGGGAATCGAATTATCAGGGAGGAAAGCGCCAAGCCATTACGACTATATAGGATTTGGAAGGGGTCAGGATAAGGATTTGGGATGGGACGGGGGGAAGGAATGGTGCCCAACCACTTGTGAACGGTCGGGGATTGAACGCCATCCTGTATGAAGGGAGACCGTCGCTCTACCCTCCAGCCAAAGTGGTTGTGCATAGACGAGCCATATTTTAACAGAGCGAGCAAGAGTATCTGGTCTGGAGGAGTTAGTGAAGATATATGAGGATGTGCTCAATGCTCCGTTTTCTGTCAAACCCGTTTGACGTCGGGTCAATTATTACCGACCGCTACACCGAACTCGGGAATACCTCTTGTTAAGTCAAGCACTCGGGTCCTCACACGTGCACGCCGCCTCCCGCTCACCCCTTGACATTAATGGTTTAATGGGAGAGGCAAGAGCGCACACCAACCACCACTTTGTGACAGGTGTTATCTATTATAACTACCCCTCCCTCCCTCCCTCCCCGCCGTCTCCTGCCTCGCCTCCACTACCACCACCAACAACACCTCCTCTCCCTTAACTCCCGCCAACACCTCGACAATTCCATACAGAATTTTGATGTTAAATCAAAACGAGTTGAAAGTTCTGGGGTCCCCCCCCCCCCTGCTGGCGCCCTGGTAGGTGTCCCCTGCTGGCGCCCTGGTGGGTGTCCCCTGCTGGCGCCCTGGTGGGTGTCCCCTGCTGGCGCCCTGGTAGGTGTCCCCTGCTGGCGCCCTGGTGGGTGTCCCCTGCTGGCGCCCTGGTAGGTGTCCCCCCTGCTGGCGCCCTGGTGGGTGTCCCCTGCTGGCGCCCTGGTGGGTGTCCCCTGCTGGCGCCCTGGTAGGTGTCCCCCCAGCTGGCGCCCTGGTGGGTGTCCCCTGCTGGCGCCCTGGTGGGTGTCCCCTGCTGGCGCCCTGGTAGGTGTCCCCTGCTGGAGCCCTGGTAGGTGTCCCCTACTGGCGCCCTGGTAGGTGTCCCTCCTGCTGGCGCCCTGGTAGGTGTCCCCTGCTGGCGCCCTGGTAGGTGTCCCTCCTGCTGGCGCCCTGGTAGGTGTCCCCTGCTGGAGCCCTGGTAGGTGTCCCCTACTGGCGCCCTGGTAGGTGTCCCCTACTGGCGCCCTGGTAGGTGTCCCTCCTGCTGGCGCCCTGGTAGGTGTCCCCTGCTGGCGCCCTGGTAGGTGTCCCTACTGGCGCCCTGGTAGGTGTCCCTCCTGCTGGCGCCCTGGTAGGTGTCCCCCCTGCTGGCGCCCTGCTAGGTGTCCCTCCTGCTGGCGCCCTGGTAGGTGTCCCCTGCTGGCGCCCTGGTAGGTGTCCCCCCTGCTGGCGCCCTGCTAGGTGTCCCCTGCTGGCGCCCTGGTAGGTGTCCCCTGCTGGCGCCCTGGTAGGTGTCCCCCCCTGCTGGCGCCCTGGTAGGTGTCCCCTGCTGGCGCCCTGGTGGGTGTCCCCTACTGGCGCCCTGGTAGGTGTCCCTCCTGCTGGCGCCCTGGTAGGTGTCCCCTACTGGCGCCCTGGTAGGTGTCCCTCCTGCTGGCGCCCTGGTGGGTGTCCCCCCTGCTGGCGCCCTGGTAGGTGTCCCCTGCTGGCGCCCTGGTGGGTGTCCCCTACTGGCGCCCTGGTAGGTGTCCCTCCTGCTGGCGCCCTGGTAGGTGTCCCCTACTGGCGCCCTGGTAGGTGTCCCTCCTGCTGGCGCCCTGGTAGGTGTCCCCTGCTGGCGCCCTGGTAGGTGTCCCCCCTGCTGGCGCCCTGGTAGGTGTCCCTCCTGCTGGCGCCCTGGTAGGTGTCCCCTGCTGGAGCCCTGGTAGGTGTCCCCTACTGGCGCCCTGGTAGGTGTCCCCTACTGGCGCCCTGGTAAGTGTCCCTCCTGCTGGCGCCCTGGTAGGTGTCCCCTGCTGGCGCCCTGGTAGGTGTCCCTCCTGCTGGCGCCCTGGTAGGTGTCCCTCCTGCTGGCGCCCTGGTAGGTGTCCCCTGCTGGAGCCCTGGTAGGTGTCCCCTACTGGCGCCCTGGTAGGTGTCCCCTACTGGCGCCCTGGTAGGTGTCCCTCCTGCTGGCGCCCTGGTAGGTGTCCCCTGCTGGCGCCCTGGTAGTGTCCCCTGCTGGCGCCCTGGTAGGTGTCCCCTGCTGGCGCCCTGGTGGGTATCCCCTGCTGGCGCCCTGGTGGTGTCCCCTACTGGCGCCCTGGTAGGTGTCCCCTGCTGGCGCCCTGGTAAGTGTGCCCTGCTGGCGCCCTGGTAGGTATCCCTGCTGGCGCCCTGGTAGTGTCCCCTGCTGGCGCCCTGGTAAGTGTGCCCTGCTGGCGCCCTGGTGGGTGTCCCCCTGCTGGCGCCCTGGTAGGTGCCCTGCTGGCGCCCTGGTAGGTGTCCTGCTGGTACACCTATGGTACAAGGCATCACAGAACTATTGCTTCCAGAGATTCACTGCCACACTACGCGGCTTCCAAGACAACAACACAGCTCGGCTCTGCTTCACTGATTTATGGAACAATTACGGGTAACATAATAGATGTGGATCGATTGGACTGTTTCAAGCGAAGGCTAGACACGCATGAACGTGGGTTGGTGGATAAAAGTACGAGCTGCTTCGTACAGGCTAATATGCCTTCTGCGGTGTCCTTGGTTCTTATACTCGTATGAGAGACTAAAGTGAGTTGAAAAGAACAGTGCCACAATGAGTGTCATCTCCACTCGTCTCAACACCCATACTGCGGACCTGCTCCCTTCCCACCATGAAGAATACATATCATAACTCATCTCTTGCCCTGGAAAATCAAACCTGGTTGACACCTGCTTGATGGGATTCTGGGAGTTCTTCTACTCCTCAATTCCGGCCCGAGGCCAGACTTGGCTTGTGAGAGTTTGGTCTACCAGGCTGTTGCTTGGAGCGGCCCGCAGGCCCACATATACCTGCTTGATGGGGTTCTGGGAGTCTTCTACTCCCCAAGCCCGGCCCGAGGCCAGGCTTGACTTGTGAGAGCTTGGTCCACCAGGCTGTTGCTTGGAGCGGCCCGCAGGCCCACATATACTGCTTGAGGGGTTCTGGGAGTTCTTCTACTCCCAAGCCCGGCCGAGGCCCCAAGCCGGCCCGAGGCCAGGCTTGACTTGAGAGAGCTTGGTCCACCAGGCTGTTGCTTGGAGTAACGTCAAAGACGTACTGAGGCCAACAAAACTAAGGCAGCAAGAGAACTCATCATCAAAAACTTTTAAAAGCAATGGAAAAAAAGTTCAAAATACTACACATTGCAAAAATAACCTGTAACGGTCAACACCAGCACAATTCACTATACAAATGTAGTCGGGACTCACCATCACCAGAACAAGGCTCAAAATTGATACAAAAGAAGGGGAAGGGAACTATCAGGAGAGAGCCCCAAGCCATACGACTATTGAAGGGGTCGGGATAAGGATTTGGGATGGGACGGGGGGAAGGAATGGTGCCCAACCACATGGGCGGTCGGGGATTGAACGCCGACCTGCATGAAGCGAGACCGTCGCTCTACCGTCCAGCTCAAGTGGTGACACAAATGAGAGAATAAACAAAGCAAAACAGTCAAGTAAACTCTGGAGATTCCATAGCCTTGGCAGGAACATAGAGCTATGCTTATACCAGATTATTACGGCCGCATCTGGAGTCTTCCTCCTCCTCCTTACACGTCCTCCAAACACTTAGCATCAAACTGGACTTTGCTTGTCGGAAACATTTCACAGTTACCATTGATTCAAGCAGTGGAGTGACATCAACTGTCCGTCTACCCTGAGCTTGTGGTCACGCTACCTCTATACTCTCTTGATTATATTTCTTATTCCACGATATATGTATATTCTCTAAATATGCAAACACGCACACACAGTTGAGAGGCGGGACCAAAGAGCCAAAGCTCAACCCCCGCAAGCACAAGTAGGTGAGTGCACACACACACACGTACACAAGATTCTCAGGGAATTGACAGGGTAGACAAGGATGGATTATTTAACACGGGTGGTACGCGAACAAGGGGACACAGGTGGAAGCTGAGTACCCAAATAAATCACAGAGACATTAGTAAGAACTTTTTCAGTGTCAGAGTAGTTAGTAAATGGAATGCACTAGGAAGTGATGTGGTGGAGGCTGACTCCATACACAGTTTCAAATGTAGATACGCCGGAGCTTGAGAAGCTCAGGAATCTGTAAACTAGTAGATGGTTCAGAGGCGGGACCAACGAGCCAGAGCTCAACCTCAAATCTCAACCTCAAATCAAAGAGCCAGAGCTCAACCTCAAATCTCAACCTCAAATCAAAGAGCCAGAGCTCAACCTCAAATCTCAACCTCAAATCAAAGAGCCAGAGTTCAACCTCAAATCAAAGAGCCAGAGCTCAACCTCAAATCGCCATGGAGGCTGACTCCATGCACAGTTTTAAATGTAGATATGATGAGCCCAGTAGGCTCAGGAATCTGTACAGTTGATTGACAGTTGAGAGGCGGGACCAAAGAGCCAAAGCTCAACCCCCGCAAGTACAAATAGTTGAGTACAACAGGGTGAATACACACACACACACACACACACACACACACACACACACACACACACACACACACCACACACACACACACGAGGGTAAAAAAAAGGACAAACAGGAAGAGGAGGAAAATAATAAGAGCTGTTGGCTGGGAGAGAGAGGCTCTCCCAGCCAACAGCAGCAGCAGCGCCAGGGGCAAAAAGACGCGGGCAGACTGGTGGTAAAAACACTAACGCGCTGCGCCAACATCGAAGACCAGAAAGGGGAAAGAGCTGAACGGACGTGGAAAACTTTACCCAGAAAAGCCAGAAATTATTGTTCAGCCGAGCTTAAGTAACTGGTATGGCAGAGAACGAAACCTTATTCAACCTTAATCCAGGGAAGAATTTGTCTTCCTCTCTGTATATCACCTACACACTAAACTAAAAACACACACACAAACCCAGAACCTCAAACCTTACATACATCACCGAGAACCAAGTCTGTGTATAACGAAATAAACACAAAAAATACAATAAATATACTTTCATAAAGACAGGAGCTGATCGATTACCTTGTATCTCCCTCCACATAAATGAATGATATTAAGTGAGTGTTTTGAGGCGTGTGTGACATATTCATCCACTTCACAAGGTGGACACTCCTATACACTCTACACGAATAAGGTTTCTATGAACTTAAAAAAAGAAACAAAAAAAGGAAGCTTTTATAAGTTCGAGAACGCGTACAACTGTGGTGCCTTCTGCTCCTGATTTCATCCAGGTGTGTACGCACGCACAACATGCGTACAAACAGTGAAGTTTTTAGTGCGATGATGGTTTTAAATATTATTCGAACGTTCTACCATTTGTGCGTCTAAACCTTGAGAAAATCAGCAGGAGCCATGAGGGGGATTCGAACCCGCTCACTTGGTACTCGGCCCGTCCTCATAAACAAAGGTGAAAGTCCATTCCATGCACCCGCCAAACCCCCTGTTTATAAATAAAAAACAGTTTACACACGACTCACAACTGATGACGTTCGAACACTTCCGGAACAAGAGCTTCACTGACGACTTTTGTTCGAACCACAACACTGTAAATGCTTCACCCACGTACTACAAATACAAATAATCGCCAACAGAACCTGAACACCTAACCTAACCTATGCCTATATATGCACACTATGCAAATATATTATAATATTAATTTATAATTGAGAAAATTCCCGTTTTGAATGAACAGTATGTAAAAATTTATGAATGCGTCTGTGGGGTCGACCGCTGGATGGAATGGACTTGAGTCGAGGACGGGTTGTGCAAGCGGGGGGTAGCAAGTGACCAGGTTCGAATCCTCTTCATGGCTCTTACTGATTTTCTCGTTAATACATCACGTTAATGTGATTTCATAGTGCATAGGAAGCACCGTGTTGACTAAGGTTAGCTACAGTACTGCTCTTGCAGACCATTACACTACACACCACTACACGTGTGTGCCCTCTAGGACAAGGTCACCACTACCATTATATGGAAGTGAACGGTGACAGTGGACGGTGTAGAGACAGACAGACAGAGAGAGAGAATGTGTGTGTGTGTGTGTGTGTGTGTGTGTGTGTGTGTGTGTGTGTGTGTGTGTGTGTGTATTCCCCTAGTTGTGCTTGCGGGGGTTGAGCTTTGCTCTTTCGGCCCGGCTCTCAACTGTCAATCAACTGTTTACTAACTACTTTTTTCACAACCTCCCCCCCCCCCACAGGAAGCAGCCCGTGACAGCTGACTAACTCCCAGGTACCTATTTACTGCTAGGTAGCAGGGGCATTCAGGGTGAAAGAAACTTTGCCCATTTGTTTCTGCCTGGTGCGGGAATCGAACCCGCGCCACAGAATTACGATTCCTGCACGCTATCCACCAGGCTACCAGGCCCCTTAGTCTGGTGTGTGTGTGTGTGGGGGGGGGGCGTAGTGATGGTTCAGAAGAGAGGTATACTGGTGGGTACTGTGGTGATTTAGGGTTAATGTGGCAGGTAGTGGGAACTGGCAAGTGCTTGTAGACCCTCAGGAGACGCTACATTAACACCATCTTCAAGACACCTCCCACTCTACCTGCTTCTCTGCCAGCTGAGGCGCGTGCAAAACAAACCTGAAAATAAACAATAGTGGAATTACCAACTGATAACTTAACCATGTCATTGCTCAGAATCTTGCAAAAACAAATGCCATATATATTTTGTCTCACGTTTAAAGATTACATCCCATTTTCTGGAATCATTACCTGAATCAACAATATCGGAATCGGCGATATTTTAATTACCAAATATTTCAATGAGGCAAGACTCTTCCTGTAAGGGACCTAAGCCCGTGACTGGCTCGCTAAATATTACACAATTTGGTGTACCATGCCATTAGAGGCGTAGAGGCTACTGCAGACATATTAAGAGCTGGCCGGTGACGCTGCCAACTACTGGAAAGCATAACGAATGTTCCGTGTATTCAAAATTCAAATTTTTATTCAGGAAAAGTACATACATAGATGATTTACAAATAATGTTGGATTTATAGATAGAGCTAGTACATACAATAGCTAGAGCCACTAATACACATAGCGTTTCAGGCAAACACTGTATGTTAAGTGACATTACTGTATGGGGGCATGCAGAGGATGCTGTGAAATATAGCTAGGGGGAACATACCCGCTTCAACACCTACATATATATAGCTCTAACCATAGTTCAAGTTGTTGCTTTGTCAGTGCTTAATATTGTATCTTAATTATACTATCGTTGTGTGGTTTCGTCTTAATATTCAGTGTATTAGGAAATGGTTATCTAATGTGATTTCTCTTGTCTGACTCCCGGTCGTGTCATGCGTGGGGCGCACTTCCCGTTGTCCTCCTTCGACAAGGCTCCAAGCCCAGTGAAAGATTCCCTTGCAGAATGTATATCAAATCATGTGTTCGCATCAAACTTAATTATCTTTTCATACTGTCACCATCTTAATGCTATCTTTTTTATCTACTATGTTGGAAGCACAAGTGAACCTCACACCTTCAATAAAATCTCGTGTTTTACGTAAACTAATATCTCTAAAGTTTCTACAAAATGAAGTAAACTATGGCAAATGTGGTGAACTAGCGAGCGCTCGGCTACACAGTTTTGACCTGGTAATTTTTACGTAAGATACAATACGTGAGCCACAGCAAGTGCTATGAGAACCAGAGTTCTCGTTCCTGGTAATTCCTCCCCAGAGTCCTCAGCCTATGTTGTGCCCAGACCTTGGTCAGCCTATCCCTCCCCAGCTAACACCCACGCACCTCCTCCCACCATGTGTCAAGTGATAGAGACGGTAGCAGCGCAGCAAGACGACCTACCATATATAGTGCAAGGTTTACAAAGTCAAGCTCCACAAGGCTCTTTAAGTGTGGTG
>WNGS01164447.1:4131439-4155063 GCA_020271785.1 Procambarus virginalis | reverse complement strand
TCTTAAACAACAACAGCACAGAGATAGGGCTAAGGTACACTGACCATGGTACCTTGACTTCAGGAAAGAGACGCTCTCACCCGCCTGCCGCAACGCGGCCACACAACTCTTTGCTTTATTATGGCGACCGAACACACGTGAACGGCAGAGGAAAGTAAGTATAAGTCGAAATCGCAATTTGTCACTAGTGTAATTTTAGTTTATAAGGGCATGTCCATAATAATTGAATGTCTTCGTCCTGGTTGGAGGAAACCAGACGCTGTGTACTAGCCCCAACAGACTGGGGCATAGTGTAAGTGATTTTGTAATTGTATGGGTGGTATCTAGTCTTTCACCTAGGGTGGCAGCGGCTGGTCGTGGATTGAGGTCGTCGATTGATTTGTCCTCTGCCAGGAGCATTAAATCAGCAGATATAAGCACTACACAAGGGAAGATTGGTAATTAAAGCTTTGCGGGAAAAAAACTATTAGACCAGTACGCTAATTCACACATAACAAAAGTTTTAAAAAGACTGATTAAGAAGCAAATATCTAAAAACATCATATTACAAATACAGTAAATTCGTAAAATTAAAATATAATACAGGTGACCTGGCAAGGGGGATCAGGTAGGATGTACCTGGCCGGTGTGACGGTAGGAGGCACCTGGCCGGGTGGACGGTAGGAAGATGTACCTGGTCAGGGTGGACAGGTAGGATGCACCTAGCCCGGGTGGACAGGTAGGATGCACCTAGCCCGGGTGGACAGGTAGGATGCACCTAGCCCGGGTGGACAGGTAGGAGGCACCTGGCTCGGGTTCCAGACATGTAGGAGCCCTGGCCAGGAGGTGGACAGGTAGGAGGCCCCTGGCCCGGGTGGACGGTAGGATGCACCTGCATACCTGGGGATATGTAGGAGGCGCTGGGCCCGGCAGTGTGAAAGGTAGGGAGGCTCCTGGCGGTTGGAAGGTAGGAGGTTATCGGCCTGGTGGACAGGTAGGATGCACCTAGCCCGGGTGGACAGGTAGGATGCACCTAGCCCGGGTGGACAGGTAGGATGCACCTAGCCCGGGTGGACAGGTAGGATGCACCTAGCCCGGGTGGACAGGTAGGATGCACCTAGCCCGGGTGGACAGGTAGGATGCACCTAGCCCGGGTGGACAGGTAGGATGCACCTAGCCCGGGTGGACAGGTAGGAGGCACCTGGCTCGGGTGGGCAGGTAGATGAACTGCCCTGGGCGGGCCATAGAAGATGGGAGGTAAGCATTAACGCACTTGCAGCCTCGTAACAAAAACAGGCTCGGGTAGTCTCGCCTTATTAATCAACGAGTCCAAAAAAACAGAACAAGCCAGTCAAGCCTATTTGGCTTAAGTGAGTTACCTCTTCTGTAACCACTAGCCCGAGATTTTGTTTTTTATGGGCAATTATCAATATAGCCCCTCACCTGGTGTGTGGTGGTGTGTGGTTGCTCGCCGCTCTAGTCAGTGCCGCACCTGCATGGCGTGCGGCTGTGTGTGTGCAGCAGGTCCCTGGCTCAGCAGGTCCCTGGCTGAGCAGGTCCCTGGCTGAGCAGGTCTCTGGCTGAGCAGGTCCCTGGCTCAGTAGGTCCCTGGCTCAGCAGGTTCCTGGCTCAGTAGGTCCCTGGCACAGTAGGTCCCTGGCTCAGTAGGTCCCTGGCTCAGCAGGTCCCTGGCTCAGCAGGTCCCTGGCTCAGCAGGTCCCTGGCTCAGCAGGTCCCTGGCTCAGCAGGTCCCTGGCTCAGTAGGTCCCTGGCTCAGCAGGTCCCTGGCTCAGCAGGTCCCTAGCTCAGCAGGTCCCTGGCTCAGTAAGTCCCTGGCTGAGCAGGTCCCTGGCTCAGCAGGTCCCTGGCTCAGTAGGTCCCTGGCTCAGCAGGTCCCTGGCTCAGCAGGTCCCTGGCTCAGCAGGTCCCTGGCTCAGCAGGTCCCTGGCTCAGCAGGTCCCTGGCTCAGCAGGTCCCTGGCTCAGCAGGTCCCTGGCTCAGCAGGTCCCTAGCTCAGCAGGTCCCTGGCTCAGTAAGTCCCTGGCTGAGCAGGTCCCTGGCTCAGCAGGTCCCTGGCTCAGCAGGTCCCTGGCTCAGCAGGTCCCTGGCTCAGCAGTCCCTGGCTCAGCAGGTCCCTAGCTCAGCAGGTCCCTGGCTCAGCAGGTCCCTGGCTCAGCAGGTCCCTAGCTCAGCAGGTCCCTAGCTCAGCAGGTCCCTGGCTCAGCAGGTCCCTAGCTCAGTAGGTCCCTGGCTCAGCAGGTCCCTGGCTCAGCAGGTCCTCGGCTGAGCACCATCCACAGCCGCCGCAGCAGCAGCAGCCACAGCAGCAGCAGCCACAGCAGCAGCAGCAGGAGCAGCAACAGCAACAGCAGCAGCAGCAGGAGTAGTAGTAGCCACAGCAGCAGCAGCAGCAGCAGCAGCAGCAACAGCAACAGCAGCAGCAGCCACAGCAGCCACAGCAGCAGCAGCAGCAGCAGCCGCAGCAGCAGCAGCAGCAGCAGCAGCAGCAGCCACAGCAGCAGGAGTAGTAGTAGCCACAGCAGCAGCAGCAGCAGCAGCAGCAGCAACAGCAGCCACAGTAGCAGCCACAGCAGCCACAGTAGCAGCCACAGCAGCAGCAGCAGCAGCAGCCACAGCAGCAGCAGCCACAGCAGCCACAGTAGCAGCCCAGCAGCCACAGTAGCAGCCACAGCAGCAGCCACAACAGCCACAGCAGCAGCACCACCACCACCTAAGCAACACTGACAACCACTTGTGGCAGTGAAGCTATCGGTTGGCAGCGAACATAACATGTTGTCACTGTGTATATGCAAGTTAGAGTTGCAATCCGCCTTCGTAAACACACACACCAATTACTTTCCTTAATTCTATACTTAATTACGATACAGAATACGTCATTGTTAACGTACTCAATACGTTAACAATAACGTAATAATGTTATAATATGTATGTAAACGGAACACATCTCTAACTCAGTCCACGGAGGACAGAAGAATGTGTATATAGGATGGTTAGCGTTGTAAATGTATCGCCACGTCTGGGGTAGAAAATAACACCCCCCAAAAAAACAGGATAAAACTTACGGCTGTAACAAGGTCATCAAACTATCAGAAGGTGATAAGGACAAACTCTTAGTAACACACACATGGTCGCAGCGCCACACGTAAGATTAATACACACAGGCGTAAATCAAAGGTTATCTTAGCTCTGAAACAGCGTCAACCGCCCACTTGGGAGTTATCTCTATCTCGCTGAGGTCGTTATCACCAGCTCCCCCCCCCCCGGCCGACTCCCAAGACACTCAAACACCCTGTATCTCCCCCCCCCCAATACCCCCCCTGACACTCATATATACAATCATCCCCCCGACAATCACCCTCTCCCGAAACCCACACATCCTATCCCCCCTCTCTTCCTCCCCGACAACCTCTCACTCACCCCGACACTCATTCACACACTCACCCCGAAACACACACACACACACCACACACACACACACACACACACACACACACACACACACACACACACACACACACACACACACACACACACACACTCTCACCCCTGCCATGCCTTGTCATCCTGCCATGCCTACTGGTCTCGTGTGGAGTTATTTCCGTGTTCAGATTTACTCTCCCTCAACCTGGCCCATCATGCTACACCTCTCCCCTCTCCCTCCCTCTCTCTCTCAGAGAGAGGGGGAGAGAGAGAGAGAGAGAGAGAGAGAGAGAGAGAGAGAGAGAGAGAGAGAGAGGAGAGAGAGAGAGAGAGAGGAGAGAGAGAGAGAGAGAGAGAGCGTGCATTAATGAATTGCCGTGAAGGAGTTTGCCTTCAGCACTTCCCCTTAGTCGCCCAAATACTGAAGACTTCTCTCATTCCACTGACTCAATTAGAGTACAGTTTCAGTCTGTTATCACAGGTCTTTGACCTGCTCTTACCAACAATTATCCAGTGTTGAAAAGTTCACCCTCTAAGCCTGATGTGAATTTCCATTTGTCTCAAGTTTACTAGATTTTGTTGATGTTGTTCCCGGTATATTGTCGCCCTAAGGCTGCTCGAAGGCAATACAAGACGGTAATCAGTTCCATCTGTGTGAGCAAAAGTTTTGGCAAACTCTTCAGCTTTGTCATTTATTAGGAGACCAATATGGAGAGGAATCCACAGGAGAAACTGACTCCATCATAGATTATTTCATTATATCTGTGTCTAGCTTCAGACACAGGCAAGTCACAGTTATGCCTTAGGGAGCCGAGTGCAATCAAGGATGACAAGGAGTCACTTACAATTAACGTGTCAACTTTGGATTCATATACTCGTTCGAGCGCAAGTATTTGGCCACACAATTCTCTTTGAAGAATGGAGGTCCAGTTATTTATATGCGCTCCACACTCACAGGAGGCATCTCTCTCTGTCACAACAACTGCACTTCCAGCTGCATCATACGACTGATGCAAGAAGCCATCAGTGGCAATAATTTGCAAGAGGGACCGCTCTTTGAACAAAGCATCAATTTAGCTTACGGCAAATTTGCTCCTTTGCTTCTTTTCGAACCATGAGTTGTTCTTTAATCACCTTCTTGGACGGGAAAGGGAGATAGTAAGTTGGAAAGGGGTGACCTCCCATGGGCCAGGAAAGTGTCGCTGTTGTCTCATTATATATTCTGAGCACAGTGGCGGTTTTCGTAATTCATTTAGAGGGATGCGGACCTTGAAGAAGGCGTGGAGGGCTTCAGTGAAGGGGTTGGGCTGGGTTAGCTTAAGTGTCTTGATACCAACTAAAACATTGATTTCAAGTGATACGATCACACACGGGATACTTAGTATCTCCCTAGCCGGTCGACCGAGCGGACAGCACGCTGGACACGTGATCCTGTGGTGCCAGGTTCGATCCCGGGCGCCGGCGAGAAACAATGGGCAGAGTTTTTTTCACCCTATGTCCCTGTTACCTAGCAGTAAATAGGTACCTGGAGTTAGTCAGCTGTTACGGGCTGCTTCCTGGGGGTGGAGGCCTGCCTGGTCGAGGACCGGGCCGCGTGGACACTAAAGCCCCGAAATCATCTCAAGATAACCTCAAGATAACCTCCCTCATGTTTGGTGATCGAGTTGTCCGGCAGCATCCAAGGATAAGCTTCATAGCTTCGCTTTCTATCTTTCCCAGCCGTGGAAGCATTCTCTCCGGCACTACAGCATCTGTTAACCTCATATGATACAATTTGTTTAAATTCTCACATTTGCACCATAGCTGGGTTGACAGCCTCGTGTAACCTTGAGAGCACTGAGAACCTCTCTACATTGAAGACCTAGTCTGGTTACACCCTTGCCAGACTCGGACCTTAAGACCAAGGTCTTTGAATCTGGTTACATAGCTTTCTATGTATTCTATACATAGTTATTCTATACATAGCTCAGCCTTCAATGGTGTTGCAGGTTTTATGCTCGCTCTCAGCCTCACCGAGCTAAGACCAGTCTACCCTTGCTCACTGGTTTCTCCTTTCCTTCAACGTATTTCATTCTTTAGACGTTGCATCAGGAAGTTCTTTCGTGCCGCCTTTACCAGCTTTGCTCTGCATGTTTCGTCTCTCCCATCTGAAGACTGAAGTCTTCCACTACTAAACTTTCAGTCTATGAGCATACGAATGGAGGCTATTATTCCCATCTCTGCCTTCTGTTGGTTTTTGGAGGGTTGTAGATCTTTGTGTGTGCGTGTGCGTGTGTGTGCGTGTGCGTGTATGTGCGTGTGCGTGTGCGTGCGTGTGCGTGTGCGTGTGTGTGTGTGTGTGTGTGTGTGTGTGTGTGTGTGTGTGTGTGTGTGTGTACACAGCCTCAACACCAGCGGCCACTCTGCCGTAGCGTGAAGCAAGAAACATTATATCCCCCAAGTTGAGAGAAGACTGGAGGCAGCAGCAACGTGAGGTCAACACACCAGGACACCGCCAGCTGGTCACAGTCACAGGTGGTGATCAACACCGCCAGCTGGTCACAGTCACAGGTGGTGATCAACACCGCCAGCTGGTCACAGTCACAGGTGGTGATCAACACCGCCAGCTGGTCACAGGTGGTGATCAACACTCGCCAAACTTGCTCAGAATACGCCATGTTTTTATGTCTCAAGGTCTTCGCCCCACGGCGGAAGTTGAGCGCCTCTTCCTAGTCCTGACTAAACCTGACAAAGCAGTACCAAGCCTGTGAATTACGGCCACAATCACACTCATCTTGTGCTCAACAAGATGAGTATGATTGTGTACTTAACAATCCTGCCATAAGCGAATCATATTCAACTACCCTGAGTCTCAAAGTTTTTAGATTCTGTAGTGCATTTATATTAATTTTTGAAACTTGTGACTGGATTAAATTCCCGCCTGAGTCTCCAAGACATTATACACGCGCTAACAGTGAGCCAATCTGGGAACAAATGATTACACCAATTCTCAACCGTCTAACAAATTGACATTGTGAGTGGACGTTGCTCTCTCATTTCCCATCTCCCAAAATTATAAGAACACGCACCGCTGTTTAAACTTAAAGACATCAACCCAATGAAAAACACAAGTGCTCTTACGATGGCGTCCCACAGCGAGAGTTAATGTTTCAAAATACTGACACCAACAAGACACTAAATCAAGCTTAGTCTTCGCGATGACACCTTGGACGACTTGCCAAAATCTCCCTAGCAACCAGATGGATGGGAGGCGGAAGGGAAGGGAGACATAGCGCAGGAAGGAAGGGAAGGAGAGAAGAGGATATCAAGGAGCTGAAAATGGGACCGAAAGATCCCTAAGAAAGTAGGAGCAGGATAGTATATAGTGAGCAAGACCTTGCCACCCAACCCAGTGGCACGGTCTGACAGTCCAGTCCCGGACGGCAGGGGAGCGGGTATGTCCCCCAGACGAAGAAGCCAAGATGGATTGGCCATAATTGGCAAAATGTGACGAGATCTTGGAGACAAGGGGCAGGGAGGATGAGGAGGGAGTACGAACGAGGGGGACAAATCTGATGATGTTTGATGGAACTGTGTGAGCGACGTGGAGTGAATGTTATTGTGGTAATCCCTCTGATGTTGGCTGGAAGCGCTGGACAGATCAGAATGATTTGACTCGCTACGAGATGAAGCGAGTCAGTACCGACCAATCAGGGCAGGACTTGGAAGTTGAGGGAGACTACCATATTGGATCATATTCTCCCTTCCTCCAGCACTCACCCACCTCTCACGCCTGGACACAGCTCTGCACTAGTGTCATTTATGTTTACCATTAAACTAAACAAGTTTAGTAAAACTAAACTTGTTAAATTTATTGACCCATGAATCTTGCCTCCAATAGATTTGTTTTCATTGATATAGATCGCGGTAATGTGATTTCCTGTGTATAAGGCGCCGGAGCGCAGTGCTGAGGAGCTACTTCACCTACACCAGAGTGCTTGGGTGTGTAAAACTTGCACTGCTACTGGAAGAGCTTCCACGCTTCCTCAATACATTTGTTTCTATTCAAAGTAGGCTGCATTTCTAACGTTGGCTACCATAACGTAAAAAACACGACCTATTAGTTGAAATTGTTGAATCACCGAGTATTCACTCTAGTGTAAAGAGATTACATCGCTCAGTGACCATACGTAGGGCCAGCTGTGTATCTGATACTAATACCGTGAGCCACACCCATCAATGTCTAACTTTCTTATGCATTTATTTATATATACAAGGATTCTTACATTCTTGTAGAGCCACCAGCACGCATAGCGTTCCGGGCAGGTCCTTAATCCTAATATTCCCCGGAATACGACCCGCAAAATCGTTTAAGAACCAGGTACCCATTCACTGCTGGGTGCACAGAGGCTATAGTTAACGATTGGCGTCCAGGCAATCCTCCCCGGCCAGGATATGAACCCAGGCCAGAGTGCTGGGCGAGTATTTTACCACTGCGCATCGGGAACATCAATGTTTTCGGGGGACTACGGCGACTCTTATCATGAGAATGTTTTAATGTACGCCCGAGTTACCAGTGTATATCTTCTCATTATTATTATAGAGAAAACTGGAGCACTGAGGTGACTCGAACCGGCGATCAGGGTACTCCCAACCGCACACCTCCACACTCTGGATTCGGTGGCATCTGAGGATGAATAAGATAGACCATGTCATGGTACAGGGGTAAGGTGTGCGGCTGGGAGTTCTTTGGTCGCTGGTTCGAGTCACCTCAGTGCTCCAATTGCTTTTATCAGTGATATTAATCACCTTAGTGTGGCTTGTCAATTATTTTTTGTTATTAATGGTTTAATTTATTTATATTATCATTAGCGTATTTTTCATTTTTCTTCTAAATTCACACCAGTTGGTGGCAACACTGTACACAGAGGTTTCTACATGGATTTAGTCTTCATTATATGTGAACACCAGACCATGGAGGCATAGGGGGTTCCGAACACACGTGCCTGAGAGAGGGGAGGAGGCTTGAGGGCGTTCCAAACACGCGTACTTGAGGGGAAAGGGGGGGGGGGGTACGCTCAGGGCATTCCGAACACACGTACTTGAGGTATGACGCAGCTGTAGGTGGTTCATACACACGTACCTGAGGTATGAGGCAGCTGTAGGAGGTTCAGACACACGTACCTGAGGGATGAGGCAGCTGTAGGTGGTTCAGACACAAGTACCTGAGGTATGAGGCAGCTGTAGATGGTTCAGACACACGTACCTGAGCTATGAGGCAGCTGTAGGTGGTTCAGACACACGTACCTGAGGTATGAGGCAGCTGTAGGTGGTTCAGACACACGTACCTGAGGTATGAGGCAGCTGTAGGAGGTTCAGACACACGTACCTGAGGTATGAGGCAGCTGTAGGTGGTTCAGACACACGTACCTGAGGTATGAGGCAGCTGTAGGTGGTTCAGACACACGTACCTGAGGTATGAGGCAGCTGTAGGAGGTTCAGACACACGTACCTGAGGTATGAGGCAGCTGTGGGTGGTTCAGACACACGTACCTGAGGTATGAGGCAACTGTAGATGGCTCAGACACGTACCTGAGGGGAAGGAGAGACTGGTCAGAGGTACCACCTGGCAGACAACATTTACAACAATACACGGCCAGCAGCTGGTCAAATACGACACGTCAGTGGCCTAGTGCAAGTCGAGGGTTTTTGCTGCCAAATGACCTCGAAGATAATATTAATCTTGTATATAAGCACTACAAAATATGAAGGTAGACCATATATTTGTCCAGAATTAACTCTACCATCTCCAGAGGAAATATACAAATATATGTGAGCATTAACAACACTCAAACATATAAACATATGCATTTAGGGTGTAAATTACGGCGGGTTTTTTATATATTACTTCAAGGAGAGGAAATGATCAGTACACAAAAATACAAATAACGCCGAATGCCACCAAGAGCGAGAAGGAGCGAGTCGTCCCAAATGATTACACTGGCCAAACTCCAGCCGCAAATCCCCAGCCGGACAAAAAGTGTGGAGGAGCCAGACTCTGGGCTC
Source organism: Procambarus virginalis (assembly GCA_020271785.1). Classification (NCBI taxonomy): domain Eukaryota; kingdom Metazoa; phylum Arthropoda; class Malacostraca; order Decapoda; family Cambaridae; genus Procambarus; species Procambarus virginalis. The sequence goes on along the minus strand of WNGS01164447.1, from coordinate 4,145,598 downwards.
CAGCCCTCAGCCCTGTCACAGCCCTTGGTAATAACACCTGGGCTGTATGTGGGCTTTACCTTTCCCCACTCACCCCTCCTCCCCACCTTCCTTGCTCTCACTCCCCTGTTACGGTATCGACAACGCTGCTGGGGCCAGATTCACGAAAGCACTTACGCAAGCATTTACGAACTTGTACATCTTTTCTCAATCTTAGGCGGGTTTGTTTACAATTATTAAACAGTTAATGAGCTCCGAAGCACCAGGAGGCTGTTTATAACAACAACAACAGTTGATTGGGAAGTTTTATGCTTGTAAACTGTTTAATAAATGTAACCAAAGCCGTCAAAGATTGAGGAAAGATGTACACGTTCGTAAGTGCTTGCTTAAGTGCTTTCGTGAATCTGGTCCCTGGAGTGGGGAGTGGCGATTTCGGCGCCAGCTATGGACCTGCACTCCAACTCCCAGGTGTTAGGTGAGACGTGGACAACGCCATCTGTTGGCGGTGGTGTGGCGTCGGTGGAAAGCCCCTGTTTCATACCTCAGTTTGGAGGTGTGGTCAATGATGTGGCCTCTGGTGGGTGGCATAACAATATCAACGCCATCTAGGTTGTGAAAGCAATTTCAATTTCAGTTCCCCGGTGGAAGGGTGTTATCCTAAGGTCACCCAGTATACTATCTGTCTAGCTAATGACCTTTATGAACAAATCCGCAAGGGCCGTGCGAGGATTCGAACCTGCGTCTGAGAGCATCCCAGACGCTACCTTAATCGACTGAGCTACGACATGGTAAAAGGATTTCGGCCCTTGTGGATTTGTTCATTTGATGCATCACGCAATTGTGATTTGTGTGTGTAATGACGTTTATGTTCACAGAGGTGACGTAAGGAGGCGATTCCCCTGAGGAGGGCAGTTCACCTTGAGCAGTCCTGAACTCCTGACTTGGTCCTGTGAGAGGACAAAGTGGCCGCCGTCGGTAGTAGCAGTGTGTTAGCTGCTGGATTTCTAGTGTTGTATGGACCGAGTACCCAGGATTATGCCAAGAGGAGTTACGAGACGAGAGTAGTGCGTCTGTTGAGAAGTGCTGCCAGAGACTTCTGCCATGGTGTTAGCTACCTTGGTATGTTATATTTGAGACCCCTGTCAGTGTGTTGCTGAAGCCCTCTGCCAGCGTGGTTCTTGAGAGCGGATGTAGGGTATTGGGAGACCGTGACGATACTGTGTGGCCTGGCCCATGTTGAAGGTGAACTCGCCGGTGATTACCATTATGCGTGGATGACGTGTACCTGGAGGTAGTGCACTTGCCGGGATCTGATGAACGCTGCAGATCTACAGTGTCCTGAGCGAAAGCGACACAGTGTAAATATGTTTGGTAATACTTGGAGATATAATGTATATATTGGTGAAGGGGTAATTGCATATTCTTTATCACCCCTTCCCATTTTATTTTTGGCACTACTACTTGCCACAGGCAGTTCTTGAAAACGTACCATCGACTTCGGGTAGGATCAAGAAGACGAGGTTATTAGACACGTTAACAGAAAGAACCCGGTTACTGGCCCAAGCCTGGCCGTAACATCTCTGTTTGGGACAAAGGTTAACTTGCCAGTTTACATGTAAACTATTATTGGAATGTAAATATGTTTTTAGACCATCAAATATGTAGATAACTATTCAGGTGGTTAGAAGTAGGGGGCGGGGGAGGGGGGGGGGCGATCTCGTAGTAACAGATTTGGTCTGACGATGGGCTCGGTTGGGACAGGGAAGCGTCGCTAGTTAATGACTTGGTTACGAAGTGCTTACTAAGTTAATGGCTTGGTCGCTAGTTACTAAAAATCATAAGGGCTCACAAAATTGGCCCGTGTCTCGTTTTCTATTCGTGGGTTCCTCTGTTAGGGTAGGTTCAGCCAATTTAGTACATAATTTTAATGACGTATACGCTTGAGGGGGGCTGCACAGCAACACAAGATTGACACTACACACAGCTGAAATACACACACTCGGACATTACAACGTCATATTTTTTATTTCCCTGAGATCATTACATTATCGTAAAACATTATGTAAGAAATAAGAGTTTGTAATTTTTGTTTTTTGAAGGGGGTCGGACAGGTGGCAAGGCCTAAAGGTCATAGGGACCAAGTATAAGCAGGCGATGAGTCACAATAACGTGGCTGAAGTATGTTGACCAGACCACACACTAGAAGGTGAAGGGACGACGACGTTTCGGTCCGTCCTGGACCATTCTCAAGTCGATTGTGAAGAGAAAGTAGAGACAGGCAATAAATAGGCAAGTAGGCCAAGTATAAGATTATGCCATGCTGTGCTCTGTAACAATCAAAGTGCATAGTTGGGTATCCCCCCAAGCACCTGACTTCAAACCTCTGACATATATGCATTCTATTTTCTAAATATACTAGCAGGGAACCCGGTGATGCCCGGTCTGTGTATGTGTCTCCCTCCCCCCCCTCTATTCCTCACCTCTGTCGCCATCTGTCAAATCGTTAGGTTAGAGGTAGTGTGTGGTATGATTGCTGGTGGAGGCAGGTAGTTAATTGTGCATGGTACCAAGTGTTGCTTGAGAACACACACAGATTTGCCTATTACAGTAAGTATGATTGGTAGATTCCTACAGTTTTTGCGTGATTAGCGAATAACTTATTACAATAAGAAAAATTAATAATAGCCGGATCAGTGGTAATGCAAAATTTCGCACGGGGGAAAGTTTGACAATGTCATGTGACGCGCTTTTCTTTTATATCTATCATGACCCACCATATCCTGCGTGTACTCTACAGCCATTACCGGGCAAAATTGGGTGAAACTAGCCCAAAACATCTTTCCTCCAGCCCCTGACAGACAGTTTATATAATATAGATTAGCGACATGGTTGCTGCGTCGCCCAGAGTATCCCAAATCCACAATCGACTTGTGAATGGTCCAGGACGGACCGAAACGTCGTCGTCCCTTCACCTTCTAGTGTGTGGTCTGGTCAACATCCCAAATAAGCCATGTTTTTCTGTCTTCTTGGATGTCTGACGGTCTCTCACAAACTTCTTCATCCTCTCTAGAAGTAGGAGTGCACAGGAGGGAGGGAGGGAGAGGGACCTGGGCACATGTGGAAGCAGCAAGAGGAAGGGTGTGTATGTAGAGCGTCGCATGGTAGCTTGGCGATGAGGGAACGAGAGGGCAGACTAGTTAGTGACAGCGTGGGTACACGTGCTTTTAATGGCCAAGTTTTATGACTGAAGTACTGCTAATTTGGGCATAATTATTAAAAAATAAAGCTGATTTCGAACCAGAATGCTATAGCATTCTGGATTGTTTTGTCACCGTCTTATGTGGCACTATTTTCATTGATGCCAATCCCGACCCACTCATGTTGGGCATGTACCCACCAGCAATTCCCGTTATAGATTGGGTGAGGCTACCCCCAAGCGTCTGGCCTCTAACTTCAAATAGACATTTAATTTATAGGTATAAATATACATACATGAATGTAATGTCTTCGCTCATTCCCACATACACGTTTGCGCACGTGCACACTAAAAAATATTATAGCAAGGCTGCCCGACTTTATTAATTATTCCTCTATTAAATCTTAACCCAAACACACCTTGGAGTGTTTCCGACAGGTGAGTCCGTCACTCAGATCTCAGCTGCTTCCCATTCCTCTGTCCCTCCTTCTCCTCCTCCCTCTCCCCCTCCATCAGGGAAGACATGACAAATCTTCCTGCCCCACGAAAAGTCCCCACACTTTGTCACACAAAGATTATTAACCCCGCAAAACCATAGGCGCGAAGTACACACTGAAAATTTATTTTATTTAAAGTAAAGATAAAATGAGAATATTTCAGCGGCAGTGACAGCAAGGTATTGGCGAGGCTCCAGAGCAGCTGTGACGAGGCTTGTTGCAGGGAGCCTCGGGGAACACTTTACCACCACCAAGATTTACTGTCAACCTCCTTGCAACACCACTTTTGTATACTATGATTTTAAAATGTGTGTAATTATATATATAGAAATATGTAAAATAGGGGTACTACCACTGGTGCAGTTGTGGGGACCCGAAGCCTCGGAGAAGCAAATAGGGAGCATTCAGAGAAAAATGTGTGTGTAATTATATTTAATATCCAGTAGGATAGGACTGAGGCAGCGATGGCTTTCATTAGGGAGGAGGAGAGACGCAGGGCAGCAGTGAGTCATGGTGTCACCTGCAGCAATATTCACCTGTCATCTCTATCATTCCCCTCTAAATTCTCCACGAGTGTGTCATGCTTAATTGACACGGACGTTCTGGCTTTAGACTGTCCCACGAGTACGGTCTCATAATGCACAAGTTGACACTGAACGTTTGAACTGCCGCCTCACACACTTGTGGAATGTGTATTTGACTAGTTGTGCGCGTTGAGGGGTTCAGCTCTGGCTCTTTGGTCCCGCCTCTCAACTGTCAATCGACTAGTGTTCAGATTCCTGAGCCTACTGGGCTCTATCATATCTACATCTGAAACTGTGTATGGAGTCAGCCTCCACCACATCACTGCCTAATGTATTCCACCTGTTAACTACTCTGACACTGAAAATGAGAAACAGGGATGTTCTTTCTAACGTCCCTGTGGCTCATTTGGGTACTCAGTTTCCACCTGTGTCCCTTTGCTCGTGTACCACCCATACGTGTGTGTGTGTGTATATACATGGTGACCCAAAAGATACTTTACCGTAATACTATTATATTAACAATACACGGTAAAGTTACTTGGCCCACCCTAAAGGCTAATAGGTTGACCACTGTGGGTTTGCTCTTAAATACACGCTGTAGAGCAATTTATTTTATATTTTGTAAAGCCATTTCTGTGACGCTATCAAGGATATTCACAAAACAAATAATAAACTGCAAACAACCCTTTACAACCACCTTTACAAGCTAAGTGGCCGACATTATATTAAAACCTGTTCACTTGAGACAGTTAAGCAAGTCCCAGCTGGGTTGACCAGACCACACACTAGAAAGTGAAGGGACGACGAGGTTTCGGTCCGTCCTGGACCATTCTCAAGTCGATTGTCACAATCGACTTGAGAATGGTCCAGGACGGACCGAAACGTCGTCGTCTCATCATGATGAGTGGCTTGGTCAACATATCATCAGCCACGGTATTGTGACTCATCGTCTACAAACCACTATAGAAACACAAAACATTTCAGTCATTAATGACGGGGACATGTCCCTGATTAATATACCGTAATTTATTTATTCATAATTTGTTATTAAAGTTCAAAATAGCGTTTTATGACACACACACACACACATTTTAAAGCAATTTGTGATATTGATGAACCAAATACTGTGCTATAAAAAAAGACTTGACAATTCTAAACTTTTGGTACCACCAAAAGCATAAAAAATAATAATTGATTAACACATTGCAATATCCCGAGATATCCATATTCATAAATTGAAGCGATCCTTTTTAAATATTTCTAAACGTCTAAATTGGAAACAATTATTCATAAATGATTAAGTGTTTACATTTAAATAAATTCAAAATCTAATTTAAAATAATGTTGTACATATAGTTTACAAAAGCTTCAACACATCATTAGCAAAAGTTAAATATCGGGTACTTACGCTGACCCATTCTAGGCCTAAACAGAACACCTAATTTAGCACATATGCGTACAGTATTGTAGGCCTAGAAAAAAAAGGTTTGGATGTCTTTGCAGGCCCTATTAAAATAGTTCAAAACAAACCGAGTTCAATAATCCATATTTCATACATTCTATCCAAAGTTGTTTTAGGTGAATATATCATTTATAAATGTGGAGCTCAAAATATTCTATTTTCAGATCAATGACGGGCATCAGAACACAGTTTACACCATTACTTAGGGAGCCGGTCGGCCGAGCGGACAGCACGCTGGACTGTGATCCTGTGGTCCCGGGTTCGATCCCGGGCTCCGGAGAGAAACAATGGGCAGAGTTTCTTTCACCCTATGCCCCTGTTACCTAGCAGTAAATAGGTACCTGGGTGTTAGTCAGCTGTCACGGGCTGCTTCCTGGGGGTGGAGGCCTGGTCGAGGACCGGGCCGCGGGGACACTAAAGCCCCGAAATCATCTCAAGATAACCTCAAGATAACCTCACACGGGTTTACCCGGGTTCACATCACCTCCAGCCCTGGTTCACTGTGGTTCCCGGCTGCCCCAACACCCACCGTTGCTCACAGCTCCACTACCCTCCCATCTCACCCCTCCCTACACCGCTGGTTCATCACGCAACATTTGCATCATTTGCGTCAACGGAACGGCAGCTTCCGCCACTCACACATCCGCGAGAGGCCAATTATTCCTGAGCAGAATGACTATTGACCTGTGGTGACCCCATTACAAGAGAGTTAGAAGCCTTCGACACGATCATTTGTTTTCCTGCATTCCAAATTGCAGTTGTATGGCTCCATAATGGTCTTTTTTTAATGAATATTTTATTTACAAATTTCCAGAGATGGATCACATATGTGCTATGTGCACCCTACAGAATATACATTTACGTACACACAAATGTATTTGGATATTTTACGTATTATACATACAGGAACAATGTAATTAAGTACGCAGCAAGGCAATTCCTACATGGACAATTTACTATGAATGCCCTACACATAAGGCATTCACGCGCACGAACAAGGTTATGGGATAACTTAGAAACTACCAATTGACGAGGACTGGTTATACATACGAACACATTATAGCATTACTCCCCTGGCCACCTCCGTCACTGGAGCATTACTCCCCTGGCCACCTCCGTCACTGGAGCATTACTCCCCCTGGCCACCTCCGTCACTGGAGCATTACTCCCCCTGGCCACCTCCGTCACTGGAGCATTACTCCCCCTGGCCACCTCCGTCACTGGAGCATTACTCCCCTGGCCACCTCCGTCACTGGAGCATTACTCCCCTGGCCACCTCCGTCACTGGAGCATTACTCCCCTGGCCAACCTCCGTCACTGGAGCATTACTCCCCTGGCCACCTCCGTCACTGGAGCATTACTCCCCTGGCCACCTGCGTCACTGTAGCATTACTCCCCCTGGCCACCTCCGTCACTGTAGCATTACTCCCCTGGCCACCTCCGTCACTGGAGCATTACTCCCCTGGCCACCTCCGTCACTGGAGCATTACTCCCCTGGCCACCTCCGTCACTGGAGCATTACTCCCCCTGGCCACCTGCGTCACTGTAGCATTACTCCCCCTGGCCACCTCCGTCACTGGAGCATTACTCCCCTGGCCACCTCCGTCACTGGAGCATTACTCCCCTGGCCACCTCCGTCACTGTAGCATTACTCCCTGGCACCTCCGTCACTGGAGCATTACTCCCCCTGGCCACCTCCGTCACTGTAGCATTACTCCCCCTGGCCACCTCCGTCGCTGTAGCATTACTCCCCTGGCCACCTCCGTCACTGAGCATTACTCCCCCTGGCCACCTCCGTCACTGTAGCATTACTCCCCTGGCCACCTCCGTCACTGGAGCATTACTCCCCCTGGCCACCTCCGTCACTGTAGCATTACTCCCCTGGCCACCTCCGTCACTGGAGCATTACTCCCCTGGCCACCTCCGTCACTGGAGCATTACTCCCCCTGGCCACCTGCGTCACTGTAGCATTACTCCCCTGGCCACCTCCGTCACTGTAGCATTACTCCCCCTGGCCACCTCCGTCACTGGAGCATTACTCCCCTGGCCACCTCCGTCACTGGAGCATTACTCCCCTGGCCACCTCCGTCACTGGAGCATTACTCCCCCTGGCCACCTCCGTCACTGGAGCATTACTCCCCCTGGCCACCTCCGTCACTGTAGCATTACTCCCCTGGCCACCTCCGTCACTGGAGCATGGCCACCATCATTAAGAGTGATGCTCACGCTCCAGTTATGGGCTACACTAAACCTTACGTTTCCTGTTCACCATTAGCGAAATGATATAAATTACTACAATAAAGTAACGCTATAATCGGCGGTTTTGAATCCAAACAAAGTGGGTAATTACTCGCTGGGGCGCGTAGGGGGAGGCTGAATTAGGTGGCGAGGTGGGCAGCAAATGACCCCATGTCATCTATCCTAACTATCCGTGGCTGTGAAATTGATGAACAACGCGCGATTTTGACAATGTAAGTGCCACTATCCCGCTCTCTTCCTCGCCCACTGAGTCCCTTGCAACGTGGGAACCTCTTGCCGCTTCATTGATATTCCACGCCACCAAAAGGCGCAGCTGCAATTTTTCAATAACATGCGAGGCGTCAGGTCACTTTTCCTGATGAAGGTGCTATCTAGTATCCAATCTACAGGTTCAATTTCATGAAGTGTTTTCATATGCGTTAACCACAGTGTTGGCCAGTATTTTGTGCCTTTTCGTCCCATGTCCGTGATGCAGCTCTTGTACCAGGAGACTCCAGTGGGGGAATCCCGTGACCACAGCCATACTGGAGCCTCCAGCTACGGGAACCCTCCATCCAGCTGACATAATTGGTGCCGTGCTCAGCGCTCACCAGGAGTGTCCCTCCCTAGTGATCTTTATCTTGGTACACTCGGGTAATTTATTGGCGGGGAGGTGCGTGATCGCTCTGGGTCTCCTCCCAGGGAGGATGCCCGGTCGTAAAGTGTGACGTGAAGTTCATCATTAGAGTTTTCTTAATGTTTTGTCAACGTACGTCTTCCTGTTACTGTGCTGATTTACAGCTGTTTATAAGGCTTGATGACCGGATCACCTCCTTTAATACCGACCATCACCGCTTAGTTGCAGTGACCCTTAGAAGGTATCCGGTGAGACAGTGACCTTGCGTCACGGCTCGGAGCTTCCTGACGCCAGTGTGACACTGAACAAGTCGGTCATTTAGTGCTGCCTCGTCGTCATCTCTGGCCCGCCAAGAATCGCCTCTCGTCATACGGTTTGTACAATAGTAAATATTTGTTCTTTCATCATTACGGCACTTGTGAACAACGTATCTAATGTTCTGATCTTCAAGAACACGGGCGTGTACAACGATGGTTCAGTACTATGGACGTGTTATTCTTATGATGTTGCTGTGTAAAGCTTGCCTTCTGCTAATGACAAGCTGGATTGCTTCGCGTGTGTAACACTGCAGCACAGTTGTACAGTAAGAGCAGCTTGGACACTTATCAATACTGACACGAGTGCTGGCAGGAGTTAAAGACCCACTCATCACAGCTATAGAAGACAGCGCCGCTCCTGTGCCAGATAAATCCAGTACGGGCTCACCATAGCCTGCGCTACTTAGAACTTGTTCCGAGTAGCTGAATCTATAACAACAAGAAGCAATTGAAGACACGCTATCTCCACTCTTTTGGGGATAAACATTTACTTTCGAGGATATTTCGCGAGTAAATAAAATAAACCTCCGCTTGAGAGTTGAAGACCGACCCTCCACAGCCTCGACGCAGCCCGCAGCTCCTGCAACAGGTGCGTCCCTGACATAAACAAAAGAAACACAGGAATAATCATATTTAATCATTATTCCGAGAAATGACTACTTATCCACGACGAATGATAAATGTAAGTTGCCATGCAAATAACAAGTTGAGAAATGACTAGCGTGGAGTGCTCTCCCTGACACGTGAACGACCACTCGCCTCCAGAACGGATTGATAATAAGGTGGCAATGACGGCTTATTTTATGCTTATCAAATCTCTTCCCAATAGACACTGTTTCAGCTTCTTAGGTTCAATAACATAACTTTACGTGGTCAAAATATAACTTCACACATCTCAATATTGCTTTTGTCACTGAATACTAATTACCTTAAAAGTTAAGCAGGCGATGAGTCACAATAACGTGGCTGAAGTAGTTTGACCAGACCACACACTAGAAGGTGAAGGGACGACGACGGTTCGGTCCGTCCTGGACCATTCTCAAGTCGATTGACCCTTCACAATCGACGTGAGAATGGTCCAGGACGGACCGAAACGTCGTCGTCCCTTCACCTTCTAGTGTGTGGTCTGGTCAAACTACTTCAGCCACGTTATTGTGACTCATCGCCTGCATACCATACAATCGTACTGAGCGCTTTCTCTTTGTAATTACCTTATCTTGCAGGTACAGACCCATCGCCTCGCCTCCTATAATGACTTTCATGCTACATGGGTCGCTCACGTGAGGTACAAATACCAGGGTTACTCCGTCCTCTTATTGCGGCGCATGAAGAATTAGATCATGTAAACAATATTTCTAGAGTTCCTGAAGAGAGTTTACAACTTGAATATTATTGCTACCAGTAGCAGTGTTGGGTGGACAGTGGGTGTGTACAGCAGCAGTCTTGGTGGACAGTGGGTGTGTACAGCAGCAGTCTTGGTGGACAGTGGGTGTGTACAGCAGCAGTCTTGGTGGACAGTGGGTGTGTACAGCAGCAGTCTTGGTGGACAGTGGGTGTGTACAGCAGCAGTCTTGGTGGACAGTGGGTGTGTACAGCAGCAGTGTTGGTGGACAGTGGGTGTGTACAGCAGCAGTCTTGGTGGACAGTGGATGAGTCAAACAATATCACTCTGCGTAATGACTGAATTAGTATGACTCAAACCAACCTTGCAGACCTTGTCGATGAATTTTTTAAAGACAAAGGTAGTGGAATGATATACCGTGACTCGCGGTGCACTCTTGGCATTGAACGCACATAGTGCTAACACCCAGAACACCAGTCAATGATATGCGAATGCATATTTTAGCTGCCAAAATAGAATTTAAATTAAATTCCTTTGGATACCATCACACGTTAGCATCTCAAAGTATGATAAAGTTGACATGCTTGTAAAAACAGCCTGTAACAGACCAGTAGTAGAATTTAATATGGAAGCGGGGAAGTCAACACAAGAAAAAGCAAGAATACACGAAGTCTTGCAGTAAGTAGTAAGTGAGGGTTGGTGGAGGCAGTTAAGTAGAAATTAATTTGACATTATTTTTGCAGCTTAGCGAGGCTTGGACGAGCCTAAGTCGGTAACAAAGGCTGGAGAAGCACGCGGGCTGCCACACTACACCTGTATGTTGGAGGAATACTTTATACAACACACACACACACACACACACACACACACACACACACACACACACACACACACACACACACACACACACACACCAGGCAGAAACAAATGGGCAAAGTTTCTTTCACCCTGAATGCCCCTGTTACCTAGCAGTAAATAGGTACCTGGGATTTAGTCAGCTGTCACGGGCTGCTTCCTGGGGTGTGTGGGGTGTGGAAAAAAATAAAAATAAGTAGTTAGTAAACAGTTGATTGACGGTTGAGAGGCGGGCCGAAAGAGCAAAGCTCAACCCCCGCAAGCACAACTAGGTGAATACACACCCACACACAAAGAACTTTTTCAGTGTCAGAGTAGTTAGTAAATGGAATGCATTAGGCAGTGATGTGGTGGAGGCTGACTCCATACACAGTTTCAGATGTAGATATGATAGAGCCTAGTAGGCTCAGGAATCTGTACACCAGTTAATTGACAGTTGAGAGGCGGGACCAAAGAGCCAGAGTTCAACCCCCGCAAGCACAACCAAGTGAGTACAACATACACAACACACACAACCACACAACACCATCACACACATACAGGAAATGATCAGTACAGAGAGAGAGAGAGAGAAGAGAAGAGAGAGAGAGAGAGAGAGAGAGAGAGAGAGAGAGGAGAGAGAGAGAGAGAGAGAGAGATTGTTGTAACTCCTCATTACATTCTCTGTTGAATGTACTCCTAGAAAATTAGTTGCCAATGGGTGCACTATAGTGTCGTGTTGTACTCGTCCTGCGACCAACCATACGACAGTTCACCCCAATTACTCGATCCGCTAATAACGTCATCACCTCGAGCATTAGTTATCGCAATATTTAACAATTGCTTCCTTAACAATCTCTTATCTTTAAATAATTGCAGGAAATGCTTCAAACTTGTAGCTAAGATTACTAACAATGTACAGAACATGTTGAGCATGTTCATAGCTGCCAGTGGTTCTCGTTCTCTAGTCCAGCAGCCTCCTCACCTATAATGACCGTATATTCTTCTGTACACATCTTTACTAAAATATCCAGCATGTTTTAATTCACACCATCTCGTTCCGATTTTCTCCTCTTAACATCTCCAGTTACTCCCCTGATTTCATTTATCTATTTTACCCCTTTGACCTCTTGGTCCTCCCTTCTCTTGCTCTTCCTGTCCTTCCCTTCCATCTATGCTCCTCCTCCTCCACAATTATAATTAAATGCTCATTAACTTCATGTATAAGAACACAATAACAATTATAATTTAACAAAAAACATGACTAGAGAAGAATGCATGTGTGTGTGTGTGTGTGTGTGTGTGTGTGTGTGTGTGTGTGTGTGTGTGTGTGTGTGTGGTGTACTCACCTAGTTGTACTCACCTAGTTGTGCTTGCAGGGGTTGAGCTCTGGCTCTTTGGTCCCGCCTCTAAACCGTCAATCAACAGGTGATTAAATGACTAAATAGACATTAAATAGCATATTTTATATGCCAATAGATTAAATGACATGTGTGTGTGTGTACTCATCTAGTTGTACTCACCTAGTTGTGCTTGCGGGGGTTGAGCTCTGGCTCTTTGGTCCCGCCTCTCAACCGTCAATCAACAGGTGTACAGGTTCCTGAGCCTATTGGGCTCTATCATATCTACACTTGAAACTGTGTATGGAGTCAGCCTCCACCACATCGCTTCCTAATGCATTCCATTTGTCAACCACTCTGACACTAAAAAAGTTCTTTCTAATATCTCTGTGGCTCATTTGGGCACTCAGTTTCCACCTGTGTCCCCTTGTGCGTGTGCCCCTTGTGTTAAACAGCCTGTCTTTATCAACCCTGTCGATTCCCCTGAGAATCTTGAAAGTGGTGATCATGTCCCCCCTAACTCTTCTGTCTTCCAACGAAGTGAGGTTCAATTCCGTAGTCTCTCCTCGTAGCTCATACCTCTCAGCTCGGGTACTAGTCTGGTGGCAAACCTTTGAACCTTCTCCAGTTTAGTTTTATGCTTGACTAGATATGGACTCCATGCTGGAGCCGCATACTCCAGGTTGGTCTGACATGTGTGTTATATAATGTTCTGAAAGATTCCTTACACAAGTTTCTAAAGGCCGTTCTTATGTTAGCCAACCTGGCATATGCTGCTGATGTTATCCTCTTGATATGAGCTTCAGGGGACAGGTCTGGCGTGATATCAACCCCCAGGTCTCTTCCTCTTTCTCGACTCTCGGACTCTTGAAGTATTTCATCCCCCAAGTGATACCTTGTATCTGGTCTCCTGCTTCCTACCCCTATCTTCATTACACATACTTTGCTTGGGTTAAACTCTACAGCATTTGTTCGACCATTCTGCAGCTTGTCCAGGTCTTCTTGAGCCTCAAACTGTCCTCCTCTGTCTTAATCCTTCTCATAATTTTGGCGTCGTCAGCAAACATGAGAGGAATGAGTCTATACCCTCGCGGGAGATCATTACGTATCAGGAGACAGGATAGGTCCCAAGCACAGAGCCCTGTGGGACTCCACTGGTGACTTCACGCCATTCTGAGATCTCACCCCTCACTGTAACTCTCTGCTTCCTATTGTTTAGGTACTCCCTTATCCACTGGAGCGCCCTACCAGTTACTCCTGCCTGTTTCTCCAGCTTGTGCATCAACCTTTTATGGGGTACTGTGTCAAAGGCTTTCCGACAGTCCAAAAAATGCAAGTCCGCCCATCCTTCTCTTCTTGCTTAATCTTTGTCACCTGATCGTAGAATTCTATCAAGCCTGTAAGGCAAGATTTACCCTCCTGAACCATGTTGCTGGGTTGTCACGAAGTCTCTTCTCTCCAGATGTGTTACCGGGTTTTTTCTCACAACTCTTCTCCATCACCATCTTCTCCATTCTCCATCACCCCATCACACCAATCCTTGGTATGTGTGTGTGTGTGTGTGTGTGTTGTGTGGTGGTGTTGTGTGTGGTGTGTGTGGTGTGTGTGTGTGTGTGTGTGTGTATGTGGTATACCACACAAGTAGATATATCTAGAGCAAAGGAACTTACAAGCCACTACACTCTTCCAAGAGATCAAGCTAGCTTAGCTTCCAAACACTAGAATACGCTATAGCGGTTCAGGGCAAATGCGTAGACCTCTCCCATCACCTCACCACCATATTCCCCCCTCCT
>WNGS01164447.1:4120384-4131414 GCA_020271785.1 Procambarus virginalis | reverse complement strand
AAAAAAGTTCTTTCTAATATCTTTGTGACTCATTTGGGCAACACACACATTTGCATGTGTGTTTGTGTGTGTCGCACTAGGAAGAACTCCGCAAGACTTTGACATCATGTTCAGACACAAAATACCGGTGATGAGAGCGGTCTGACACAGGTTCAACATTACTACCGTCGACGCCCTCTTACCGCTAAGAAAAACTCAAACATTACTGAAGCGAACCTCCTTCACGGCCCAAGACGCCCCATAGACTCCCACTTTCACCAGCTATATCTCCCTGACCATGAACATTGGAGACCTGTCACCCTTACCAACTACCTGCTTCTCCGTAGCCGCCTCCACGTGACTATCGCAGCCTCCGCCATGTGACTATCGCAGCCTCCGCCATGTGACTATCGCAGCCTCCGCCATGTGACTATCGCAGCCTCCGCCATGTGACTATCGCAGCCTCCGCCATGTGACTATCGCAGCCTCCGCCACGTGACTATCGCAGCCTCCGCCACGTGACTATCGCAGCCTCCGCCATGTGACTATCGCAGCCTCCGCCATGTGACTATCGCAGCCTCTACCATGTAACTATCGCAGCCTCCACCACGTGACTATCGCAGCCTCCGCCACGTGACTATCGCAGCCTTCGCCATGTGACTATCGCAGCCTCCGCCATGTGACTATCGCAGCCTCCACCATGTAACTATCGCAGCCTCCACCACGTGACTATCGCAGCCTCCGCCACGTGACTATCGCATCCTCCACCACGTGACTATCGCAGCCTCCGCCACGTGACTATCGCAGCCTCCACCACGTGACTATCGCAGCCTCCGCCATGTGACTATCGCAGCCTCCGCCATGTGACTATCGCAGCCTCCGCCATGTGACTATCGCAGCCTCCGCCACGTGACTATCGCAGCCTCCGCCACGTGACTATCGCAGCCTCCGCAATGTGACTATCGCAGCCTCCGCCACGTGACTATCGCAGCCTCCGCCACGTGACTATCGCTACTCCTCCCTACAGGATACCCTACTCGTAGCTTCTGGTTCATCTTGAGGTTATCTTGGGATGATTTCGGGGCTTTAGTGTCCCCGCGGCCCGGTCCTCGACAAGGTCTCCACCCCCAGGAAGCAGCCCGTGACAGCTGACTAACTCCCAGGTACCTATTGACTGCTAGGTAACAGGGGCATTAGGGTGAAAGAAACTCTGCCCATCGTTTCTCGCCGGCGACCGGGATCAAACCCAGGATCACAGGATCACGCGTCCAGTGTTCCGGCCGTTCAGCCACCGGCTTCCATCTGACCATAACCAACACACGCAGTGTTCCTGTAGGTTGTCAGCGTCTTCACCTCAACCTTCCCAAAGTCAACCAGTCTGGGTGGAGCTTCAGGTGGAGAGGCGGCATATTTCCGCTACAGGTTGCAACCAGTGGTGGCCGGGGGATCGATAACTTCCGAGCGGCCAGTATTATGCTCTCAGGACAGGTGTAGTTGTGGTCACTTTGACGTCTCACCTCGTTACACCATCAACACTAAGAAACAAAGGTGACTTAACAGATTCTTTATATAAAAAAGACATGTCGAATTGGATAACTCTAAAGAGCTGCAGTTCGCGGCTGACTCCGCCATCCACGAGGAGAGTTCAACAGGTGGGCTGCATTTCGCGCGTGCGCAATGCAGCCCTGCAACCAGTCAACTGCACCTTGCAACTTCACTCACGCATAACTAAAGTGAAGCTCTCACGTGAAAAACAACCAATATACTTATAACCCAAAGGTAATTAGCATTGCAAATCCTAATAAGGAAGAAGTTACAATGAAAACTTAGAAACATGTGAGGTGGAAAATGTATTGTGATGTAGTGGTATTGTGTCGAGTGCGAGGCATGCGAGGCACAGCTGGCACCACCGGCCAGGTGGTGCCAGCTGAACTGCTCCTATGGCACCCCTAATGACCGCCACCCCCCCCCCCTACACGCATGTGCACCTTACCTGGGAGTAATGTCGGTGTTGTGGGTCCCATCGCCAGTCGTTGGGTGGTGGTGGTGGTGCAGTGTGGTGAAGGGTGTGGTGGTGGTGGTGGTGGTGTGGCGAGGCCTCAGGGGGCCCGCCCTCCTCTCCGGCGCCACCCACATGCGACCACATCATTTCAAACACTCACAAATTACCGCAACGCGCGCCTTGGAATACACTTAACACACATCAGTGGCCCTCGTGGGCGAGTGCCATCCAGATCCCAACCATGGCGGCACTGTGCCCTCAGGCAGTGTCCTGCCCACCTCACTCTCCCACACACGCGACACTACAACACTGCTCACATATCACAACATTCACAAGAAGAGGAAGAAGGCGGGCGGCGTGGGCGGGGTAGGGAGCGAGGGGTGGCGGCTGGGTGGCCCACTGGCGCCTTTGTGTGGCTGGCCAGGTTGGCACTGGGCGGGCTGGTGGCCAGGAGCGCTGCTCTTGCTGTGGCGGGGCGCAGGAACACACTGGCTGGGAGCGATGGTGCCGCGCACCGCTAGGCCTACCACCTCTTACGTGCGCCCTCCGTGCCCCGCCGCGCCTCACTCACATCATACCCACAGCGGATGACGCTGAGTGCTGCCCCTGCCGCTGCCCCAGGCAGCTGTTCGTGCCAGCAATAGGCAGCGCACACACCCATTTTTTTACACAAACCTTTTCACTGTTTATTGGTTGGCGGCGGTGGGCGCGGCGGCGCTCAGGATATAAATAACGAGAGCGGTGCCACGGAGGGCCAGCGGGGTGCCATACTGTCATGCCCAAGATGCCCATAGTTGCCCACTTTGTCACCCCTGGTTCACCTGTAGTAGCTCATTAGTCGCACCTCCTGCCACCTCCCCGTGCCCACACGTTTCCTGCGTGGTGTAGCGTGTACCCGCCCGCTGGTGTAGCGTGTACCCGCCCGCTGGTGTAGCGTGTACCCGCCCGCTGGTGTAGCGTGTACCCGCCCGCTGGTGTAGCGTGTACCCGCTGGTGTAGCGTGTACCCGCCCGCTGGTGTAGCGTGTACCCGCCCGCTGGTGTAGCGTGTACCCGCCCGCTGGTGTAGCGTGTACCCGCTCCACCAGCGGGTACACGCTCCACCAGCGGGTACACGCTACACTATACTTGTGCTTACCTCAAGTCTTTTTGTAGCCAAGTTGTCGTGTATGCGCTCGGACCCGGGGCCGAGCGCATCGACATGTTGTCCAAGTTATTTCTGAATATTTGCAGTGTTAATATTCACTTTACTGTCTGACGTATGGATCTTTTAAGAAGCTGTCAGGGTCTTCATGTTGTCTCCAGGAGTCCTTAACTCACCGTTGTGTACGAACCTCCTATTGTAAACCTGTTTACTATTAAAAATACCTGTTAATTAGAGCCATCTGTGAGCAGCTGGGACGGCCAGTTTGTTACCATCTGCAGGAGGATGGGATGGTGTGGTTTAGCACAGTGGCAAACACGGTCCACCCACAACCTACTGGACCAGAGATCCATTCCCGAAGAGCGAGACGTTAAAGGCACATTTCCTTACACCTCATACCTCTGTTCACCTAGAAGTAAATAGGTACCGGAGAGTCACGCAATTGTTGTAGATTGTTTCCGTTGGAGTTACCATGATATAACTGACTCAGTCACACACACACACACACACACACACACACACACACACACATATATTCACACACACATACACACACACACGCACGCACGCAAGCACACACACACAATGACACTACAGGTATTAACATTCCAGCAACAGAAATTTGCCACCAATCACAGGAGGTAAGAAGAGCGCTTGTTTAATATGTGTGAAGGTGCGAGGGTGTTGGTCACACATCTCACACACCTGCTCTCCACTTCTTACTGGGTGGCCGCTGGGCCTCAGGTGAGCCAGGGCCACACAGGTGAGCTAGGGGCCGGCCTCAGGTGAGCCAGGGACACACAGGTGAGCTAGGGGCCAGCCTCAGGTGAGCCAGGGACACACAGGTGAGCCAGGGACACACAGGTGAGCCAGGGACACACAGGTGAGCCAGGGACACACAGGTGAGCCAGGGCCGGCCTCAGGTGAGCCAGAGACACACAGGTGAGCCAGGGCCGGCCTCAGGTGAGCCAGGGACACACAGGTGAGCCAGGGCCGGCCTCAGGTGAGCCAGGGACACACAGGTGAGCCAGGGCCGGCCTCAGGTGAGCCAGGGACACACAGGTGAGCCAGGGACACACAGGTGAGCTAGGGGCCAGCCTCAGGTGAGCCAGGAACACACAGGTGAGCTAGGGGCCAGCCTCAGGTGAGCCAGGAACACACAGGTGAGCTAGGGGCCAGCCTCAGGTGAGCCAGGGACACACAGGTGAGCTAGGGGCCGGCCTCAGGTGAGCCAGGGACACACAGGTGAGCTAGGGGCCGGCCTCAGGTGAGCCAGGGACACACAGGTGAGCCAGGGACACACAGGTGAGCGAGGGGCCAGCCTCAGGTGAGCCAGGGCCGGCCTCAGGTGAGCCAGGGACACACAGGTGAGCTAGGGGCCGGCCTCAGGTGAGCCAGGGACACACAGGTGAGCCAGGGACGGCCTCAGGTGAGCCAGGGACACACAGGTGAGCCAGGGCCGGCCTCAGGTGAGCTAGGGACACACAGGTGAGCCAGGGCCGGCCTCAGGTGAGCCAGGGACACACAGGTGAGCCAGGGACACACAGGTGAGCCAGGGACACACAGGTGAGCCAGGGACACACAGGTGAGCCAGGGACACACAGGTGAGCCAGAGACACACAGGTGAGCTAGGGGCCAGCCTCAGGTGAGCCAGGGACACACAGGTGAGCTAGGGGCCGGCCTCAGGTGAGCCAGGGACACACAGGTGAGCTAGGGGCCAGCCTCAGGTGAGCCAGGGACACACAGGTGAGCTAGGGGCCAGCCTCAGGTGAGCCAGGGACACACAGGTGAGCCAGGGACACACAGGTGAGCCAGGGACACACAGGTGAGCCAGGGACACACAGGTGAGCTAGGGACCGGCCTCAGGTGAGCCAGGGACACACAGGTGAGCTAGGGGCCGACCCCACACCTGCAACAGGTATAGCTCAAGATCAGAAAGCAATACAATGGCGCTGATCAAAAACAATGAGGACCGAGTCCCCTGGAGACCAACGTGCTTCTCAGGAGAGAGTGACCAAGACCAACACTTGAAATATTTTACCACGATAAACCTCCATTTTGAGGAACGTAAATTGTATTACAAAAGGAACTTAGGTGCGGGGCACAAGATATAGAGATCATATCATAAAATATAAGGAGTGTTGGCTAAGGCAGCCGCCAGAGGGACTGGACGCGCGCACATCACACCAAATAATTAATGCCGCGTCAGGTGTGTGTGTGTTCAACATTCCCCTGCGGTCACCACTGTTTGGGTACGCTCTCAGTACGCCAGCACAAACACCAGTGTACTGGAGTACACTACACAGTACACCAGCACAAACACCAGTGTACTGGAGTACAGTACACAGTACGCCCGCACAAACACCAGTGTACTGGAGTACAGTACACAGTACACCAGCACAAACACCAGTGTACTGGAGTACACTACACAGTACACCAGCACAAACACCAGTGTACTGGAGTACAGTACACAGTACGCCCGCACAAACACCAGTGTACTGGAGTACAGTACACAGTACACCAGCACAAACACCAGTGTACTGGAGTACAGTACACAGTACGCCCGCACAAACACCAGTGTACTGGAGTACAGTACACAGTACACCAGCACAAACACCAGTGTACTGGAGTACAGTACACCAGCACAAACACCAGTGTACTGGAGTACAGTACACAGTACGCAGCCCAAACACCACTGTACTGGAGTACAGTACACAGTACACCAGCCCAAACACCACTGTACTGGAGTACAGTACACAGTACGCCAGCCCAAACACCACTGTACTGGAGTACAGTACACAGTACGCCAGCACAAACACCACTGTACTGGAGTACAGTACACAGTACACCAGCCCAAACACCACTGTACTGGAGTACACTACACAGTACACCCGCACAAACACCACTGTACTGGAGTACAGTACACAGTACGCCAGCCCAAACACCAGTGTACTGGAGTACAGTACACAGTACGCCAGCCAAACACCACTGTACTGGAGTACAGTACACAGTACGCCAGCCCAAACACCACTGTACTGGATACAGTACACAGTACACCAGCACAAACACACTGTACTGGAGTACAGTACACAGTACACCAGCACAACACCAGTGTACTAGAGTACAGTACACAGTACACCAGCCAAACACCACTGTACTGGAGTACAGTACACAGTACACCAGCACAAACACCACTGTACTGGAGTACACTACACAGTACACCAGCCCAAACACCACTGTACTGGAGTACAGTACACAGTACACCAGCACAAACACCAGTGTACTGGAGTACATACACAGTACACCAGCACAAACACTACTGTACTGGAGTACAGTACACAGTACACGCCTCTGCTCAACATACCAAAAGCGATTTAGCCCATACATTTTGTAGCCAAAATACTATACCGTTGAAGAGCTGCTACAACACTGCGACCATTAATGTTCCTCGTGTTCAGTGATGACCAACTTATATATTATTATGCTAATTTTGTTAAATTATTATATAGTGATGAAGAGTTTAAATTATATCTGAAGTAGCAGAGCGTGCTACCTGTAGGTTCTAAACAGTCATGTACGGCAACGGTTGGGTACAGTGTGGGTACAGTGTGGGTACAGTGTGGGTACAGTGTGGGTACAGTGTGGGTACAACGAGTGGGTTTACAGTAGGGGGAGGGAAACACAGGTGGGTAAGAGAGTGCAGTTTTCGAGATGAGAGGGTTATCTTGAGGTTATCTTGAGGTGATTTCGGGGCTTTTTTTAGTGTCCCCGCGGCCCGGTCCTCGACCAGGCCTCCACCCCCAGGAAGCAGCCCGTGACAGCTGACTAACACCCAGGTACCTATTTTACTGCTAGGTAACAGGGGCATAGGGTGAAAGAAACTATGCCCATTGTTTCTCGCCGGCGCCTGGGATCGAACCCAGGACCACAGGATCACAAGTCCAGCGTGCTGTCCGCTCGGCCGACCGGCTCCCAGGGACACACCCAGGCTCCCAGGGTAACGCAGTAATGAGAGGGGAATGAACAGTAAGGTAAACAGGACAAGGTAAAAGAGAGGGTAGGGCACGAGAGCACAGTGCAGAGGGGGAGAAAAGCACATTTTCAACGTAGAGGCAAGGTGCTTGAGTAATTAATGGTGCGCCATCATCATCAAGGATTACCACCCTTGTGGCCTATCCACACTCCCTTTCATCAAGGGCTTGATCTCTGTCATCATCGATAATACTGCCGCAGGCAGTTGGTAGCCCCGCCCTCATTAGCGTCCTAAGGCACTAACTACTAACGACTACCACGCCTCCCATCCACTGGCAGCCATGGTGGCAACGCACTCCCCCGCCACCCATTTGGCCCAGGTTCGTATCCTGGCCGGGGTGCGATTGACTAGGCGTTAATCAGTCTTAACTCTACGCCTCAGTTCACCCAACAGTGATTGGTACCTGTTGTTAAATGACTAGGAAACTATTCCAGGAAAACTAGTGGGAAAGGCTTACCATGAGGTATGGAATGGGAAAGCTCTCAGCCTGCTAATAGGAATCAGAAGTCCTCTGTTTCTGAACCCACCTGTATGGGATAAGGAAGAGAGAAATAGATAGGCAGAGAGAAAAACACAGATGTGCGGAGAGACAGACAAACAGAGAGAGAGAGAAGGGGAGGGGGGAGGAGAAGCCGGGAGGTGCCACATGTACCAACAGGAGACCATTTTGAACCTCTGAAACTATAATAATCATATCTACCAGAGCCACATAGGCTGCCCAGAATCCACAATGATTCTGGGCGACCTCAGAACAAGAATGTCCAGCAGGAATCCTTGAATAATAAAATTATCCATTATTAAAACAGCCATAACAGGACTATTTTACATGAATTACAGGCTCCAGAAAACACTGCGAGGCATCAAAAAAAAGGTGAACCATACAAGTCTGCACTTAAGCAACAATGAAGAGCATGACCCAGAATCAAGGCTGTACTATGAACAAAGAAGGATCACCAGCAACAGCCAAGAGAGCCCACAGAAATGAGATTTAGATTTTGCCCCGAGGGTCGAGTTTATTGGGCAGCGTCACTCATCTTGTGAGTGGACACACCGCCATAGTGACAGTATTGGGCAGCGCCACTCATCTTGTGAGTGGACACACCGCCATAGTGACAGTATTGGGCAGCGCCACTCATCCTGTGAGTGGACACACCGCCATAGTGACAGTATTGGGCAGCGCCACTCATCCTGTGAGTGGACACACCGCCATAGTGACAGTATTGGGCAGCGCCACTCATCCTGTGAGTGGACACACCGCCATAGTGACAGTATTGGGCAGCGCCACTCATCCTGTAAGTGGACACACCGCCATAGTGACAGTATTGGGCAGCGCCACTCATCTTGTGAGTGAACATACCGCCATAGCAGTATGTACATCACTCCCCAAAAGGAAGAAAACCCGCTGGGGCCAGCAACAAGGTGCCATAGAGGTAAGCCCGCCAACCATAATCACACAGTCCCGCTGTGCCTCTGGCAATCACGACTGTCATACACCAATCACTAATCCTTCAGAGGACGAGCTAGAATGCATGAGCACCGATCCTTCACTGTCCACCTGCTAGTAATTACCGACGGGGGATTTAAAATGATAGACAGATCGTGTTCTTGGCGAAAACATCAGGAAAATTGGGGAGTGCCTTTGACAAGCCGCCGGCTTTCTTTCTCTGTCGAGTGCACTAGTAGTAGTAGTAGTAGGCATCCATCAGTCTCAGGAGACTATGGAGTTGCGCTCTGGTGTCGGTCTAGAGTGGACTCTTCAGGGCGCAAAGCCAGGGTAGGTTGATACGGGGGAGAAGCTGTTACCCATGCACCAGGTCCCACCACAGAAATTGTAATTCAGGTAAAAATAGTTGTGATAGAGCGAAATCTATCAAATAAGAACAGACCTCTGCTACTGTCCCGAGTCAAATTTAAACTAAAGCTCCCGAAAATCCTGAACACAAGAAAACAAATATTGGATGCCACACAACAATAACGAATTCTATTGAAAATTATACTGTAAACATTTGGTTGGCCGGCCTAGGTGCCACAGAAGAGCCCCGTGTGACACGCCAGCATCACACGGTGCCACGCTGGGAGGAGACGACCCGAGACATGGTGCAAATATTCATCAGAGATGAGTTATGATGCTACGACGGTGTCGATTACATTTGTAATTTTGCTGTCCCTCGGTGATGTCACCAGGTTCACTACTCTAGCACGTTTCCGCCTTCTTTGTGGCAACACTAAGAAAGTGTTGACGTTAATTGATGACGTTTGAGAGGCTGTTCACGACGCTACACGGACACAGACAAAAAATCCTAGAAAAAACACCCATTTTTAGGAATAATATGGCTGTTTGGGTCGATGAGTCCACCAAGGAGACTTTTTTATTCAAACTTTAAGTACATTGTATGTGTGCAGCTGCCCTAGACTATATGAAGGGAAGTACCGAGTGAGATGTTGGTAAGTAGTGACACTGGCCCCCGAGCCGTCCTGATACTGTCCGTACCCTGACCCACCTCATCCTCCACGGTCTGGTGCCTTGGAGCTGACAGTACTGGGCCCACTACTGTCAGGTGGGCCCGCCAGTACTGTCATTACCATAACCCCGTCACAGTGGGCCAGAGCAGGATGAATGTTACCACTGCTAAAGCACATCAATCACCTTCAATGGCCGAGTGCTCAATAACTCACTACACTATATGATGTCCGACAGATCCCTATCCCTGTCTACGGAGGATAGAACATGTGTATATGCTGGTTAGCATGGTATAAATGTATGGCCACGTCTGTGGTAGAAAATAAGCTAGAAAATATTACAACGATAATCTTCGTTCTGACTTTTCCTCGCTGTATCTTCGCATTTATGACGGTAGCCCGGCTGGCTAGACAGTCACCACCGTTACCCGTCCACCAGACACAGATGACGCTGCTGCTCGTGACAACCAGGCTGACAGTCACCACCGTTACCCGTCCAGCAGACACAGATGACGCTGCTGCTCGTGTACGACCAGGCTAGACAGTCACCACCGTTACCCGTCCACCAGACACAGATGACGCTGCTGCTCGTGAACGACCAGGCTACACGTAGCTGACAAGCTCTGCATCACCCTCTGACGCAGGTCTGCTCCTACCTACAATACGTAAGCAGAATTATTCCCGCATCTTACTTTGCTATTTTAGCTCAATGGGAACCAATTCAAGACTCTTATAAATACTTATGTTGAGTAAATACTTTATTAACAAAGCTTCGCTGGTTTGTTAATAAAGTACTGACAACTTTGGCACACACAAAGCGCTCGCCGTGTATATTCACCTAGTTGTGTTCACCTAGTTGTGTTTGCGGGGGTTGAGCTTTGCTCTTTCGGCCCGCCTCTCAACTGTCAATCAACTGTTTACTAACTACTTTTTTTTTCCCACACCACACACACACACACCCCAGGAAGCAGCCCGTGACAGCGACTAACTCCCAGGTACCTATTTACTGTTAGGTAACAGGGGCATTCAGGGTGAAAGAAACTTTGCCCATTTGTTTCTCGCTCGTGCGGGAATCGAACCCGCGCCACAGAATTACGAGTAAATGTGAGAGCTTGAGTGTGTGCAAGGTTTTGACACACAACTTTTGTATAATTAGTCTACCTAATATATCAACATGTTTCTTCTTACCGCTGAAACTCTATAAACATTTCAATAAATGTCTTAAAACTCTGGCCAAACTGTCTCTGCTAATGGGAACTACTTAATCACCAGTGACATTTGTGTAAGTAAAGACAATAAGCCTCGTGTGCGCCTGCCGCGCCACGCTCACAGAACGCGCCATAACAAGCATAATAAAGTCTTTCATGTCACTATGGCTTCAGGTCAATCAGGTTATCTTGAGATGGTTTCGGG
>WNGS01164447.1:4096153-4107545 GCA_020271785.1 Procambarus virginalis | reverse complement strand
CCACAGCAGCACCACAGGTGTACACACACAGCCACAGCACCACCACAGGTGTACACATACACAGCCACAGCAGCACCACAGGTACACACACACAGCCACAGCACCACCACAGGTGTACACATACAACAGCCACAGCAGCACCACAGGTGTACACACACACAGCCACAGCAGCACCACAGGTGTACACACACACAGCCACAGCACCACCACAGGTACTCACACACAGCCACAGCACCACCACAGGTACTCACACACAGCCACAGCACCACCACAGGTACACACACACAGCCACAGCACCACCACAGGTACACACACAGCCACAGCACCACCACAGGTGTTCACACACACAGTCACAGCAGCACCACAGGTGTACACACACACAGCCACAGCACCACAGGTGTACACACACAGCCACAGCACCACCACAAGTACTCAAATACAGCCACAGCACCACCACAGGTGTACACACAGCCACAGCAGCACCACAGGTGTACACACAGCCACAGCAGCACCACAGGTGTACACACAGCCACAGCAGCACCACAGGTGTACACACAGCCACAGCACCACCACAGGTGTACACAACACACAGCCACAGCACCACAGGTGTACACACACACAGCCACAGCACCACCACAGGTACTCACACACAGCCACAGCACCACCACAGGTACTCACACACAGCCACAGCACCACCACAGGTATACACACACACAGCCACAGCACCACAGGTGTACACACAGCCACAGCACCACCACAGGTGTACACACAGCCACAGCACCTCCACAGGTGTACACAACACACAGCCACAGCACCACAGGTGTACACACACACAGCCACAGCACCACCACAGGTACTCACACACAGCCACAGCACCACCACAGGTACTCACACACAGCCACAGCACCACCACAGGTACTCACACAACCACAGCACCACCACAGATACTCACACACAGCCACAGCACCACAGACGAGGACCGGAGGCTGAGCCCACCTTACCTGGGGAGAGAGAGGAAGCACTGCGTTACTACACAACAATTATGCACCATCACATGTGAATTACAAAAGCCCTAAATCCCAAGGAAAATAATAACCAATAATTAGGACAATACCGAGGCGCTGAGGTAATGTTATACCCAACATTTCATAGAGATTACAGCAGAACATTTGTTACAGGTTACAGCAGAACATTTGATACAGGTTACAGCAGAACATTTGTTACAGGTTACAGCAGAACATTTGATACAGGTTACAGCAGAACATTTCATACAGGTTACAGCAGAACATTTGATACAGGTTACAGCAGAACATTTGATACAGGTTACAGCAGAACATTTGATACAGGTTACAGCAGAACATTTGATACAGGTTACAGCAGAACATTTCATACAGGTTACAGCGGAACATTTCATACAGGTTACAGCGGAACATTTCATACAGGTTACAGCAGAACATTTCATACTGGTTACAGCAGAACATTTGATACAGGTTACAGCAGAACCTTGGCTATTGGACAGTCAGGTGCCCAATAGCGACGTCAGTCAGACCCTCAGCCTTAAAGCATGCAAGCCATGATGGTCAAACTTGACCCGGATATGAAGGGTGTGAGGTACTAGACCAAGAAGACACAGGGACGAACAGTTGGTCTTGTTCAAGGTGCCGCACACACCGTAATTGGTTAGTCACGCAAAACTCCCTTTTAGTGTATTTTATGTCGTGTGTGATTGGTCCAATCCCGAGTGAGTTGCAAATTCACGCGTTAATCTTTGCATTAATCGTGAGAACTTGTGATTAAAGTGAACAACATAATGTTAAACGAAGCGTTCTATTTTTTCAATTATTTTGTATAATTAATAGAACAAAGAGTAGAATTGAGACAATTATCAAAAGTACGGGAGGAATCTGAACTTGGTAATAGGGGTTAAGATCACTCTCCAGGGCCCAGATTCACGAAGCAGTTACTCAAGTACTGACGAACGTGTAAATCTTTCCTCAATCTTTGACGGCTTTGGTTACATTTATTAAACAGTTTACAAGCATGAAAACTTGCCAATCAACTGTTGTTATTGTTATAAACAGCCTCCTGGTGCTTCGGAGCTCATCAACTGTTTAATAATTGTAAACAAAGCCGCCAAAGATTGAGAAAAGATGGACAGGTTCGTAAGTGCTTGCGTAACTCCTTCGTGAATCTGGCCCCAAGATAACGGTATTGTGTGTACATGCCAAATTGACCCGAGATAACAGAAACGCGAGTATACACCCTGTTGACCTGACAACGGTTCAGTGTGTACATCCTCTGTTTACCGAGACAACGGTAGCGCGTGCAGCCGCCTCCTCCCACCGTTGACCTCAGCGAACTGTGGCTGTTCCTTCACGCCAACAGTTGTCTGTGACCCTCACACGCCAAGTCATAACGCTGCCAGACTAACAAGAAACTCTAGGTACAAGCGTAAACAGAGAACGACTTTCAACACCACACAAAAACAGAGACAAAACTATCAGTAATGCCTGTGAAAATCCACAGTTTCCAGACAGAGACAATATATTCATTTCCTCTTTGTTTCAACGTGCAATAATTATTAATTTTATGCCCCACATAACAACAGAATTGGCTCTAATGTGTGACCGTTGATTTCCTGGCGCTGCCTCATACGGGGTTCAACTCTCTTCACTGTGAACTACGGGGTTCAGTTCCTGAACCGATTATGTGCTTCTGTAACCCTTTTCACCACCGCCCAAGGGATGGGTATGGGGTGCATAATAAAGAAATTGAATTTAGGTTCTCGCTCACGTCACCGCCTATGGTTAAAGCCAATAAAGTTTGCAAAAAAAGTCCCTGTTGTGGAAAGTCTTATGTATAAATAGAATCTTGAAAAAAGCTTTCATATTGGTCAAGACTGCGTGCTTCGCTACGATCGCCAGAGCGGATCTTTGACTACTGGCTATCATTAGACTACTTAACAAGTTATGTATGAGGCCATCCTCAACTGTTTATGTTCCTTGTACTTCACACGCACTCGCTATCCTACACGTGCTTCATCCACGCACTCGCTATCCAACACGTACTTGATCCACGCACTCGCTATCCAACACGTACTTGATCCACGCACTCGCTATCCTACACGTACTTGATCCACGCACTCGCTATCCTACACTGACATTTCAGGTGTTTCTCTAGGATCGTGTACATCTTCGACTAGTGTGTCCCCCTGGTTCTAGACTCTCTTATTTCGAATAGTCTTCGCGTCTACACCCCGGGAGTATTTTGTAGGTCGTGATTATATCCCCAACTGCTTTGCCCTGTTTCAGCCTCATGAGTTCCAATTAATAATCTCAACTTGTTGCTCTTGTCTCTCATTCCGGAACCCATCTTTCGTTTGTTGCCTGGTTAAGCGAGAACACCCCCCCCTGCTGTTTTTTTTTTTTTGGGTTGGGGGCAGATCCCTGCCGCTGAATACACCAGGACGGTCTTGTTTAAATTATGTCAAGCTAAGTGACTTGCCCAACCACTTGGGGTGGACGGTAGAGCAAAGGTCTCGCTTCATGCAGGTCGGCGTTCAATCCCCGACCGTCCAAGTGGTTGGTCACCATTCCTTGCGTCCGTCCCATCCCAAACCCTTATGTCATCCAAGAGCTATATAGTCGTTATGGCTTAGCCCTTTCTCCTGATAATTACATTCCCTCCCTAAATGACTTATTCAAATTTCAACACTTTATGATCGCCTCTGATGTATTCACCTAGTTGTGCTTGTATTCACCAAGTGCTTGTATTCACCAAGTGCTTGTATTCACCTAGTTCTTGTATTCACCTAGTGCTTGTATTCAGCTATGTCATGCAGTTCTGATGTCTGTCTGTAACATTTTGTCACAGGCTTGGAGTTGTTCAACGCTAAGATACTGAGGGCTGCGTTCCTCAGTACCCATCCTCATTACCCTGCAAATTATTAAGGCTGAACTCCAGGAGTCACTTGTTAGACAAGCTTCACAGGTCGTCTAATTCTTCCATAAGTTTAGTGCAGTCGCCCTCGGAGAGAGAGATTATTATTATTATTAACATCTTTATTGACAAAATTAATTACAATTTTGCCTAATCTGAGGATTTTGATAGTCTTATTAAAGTGTGGATAATGCTGGTATTCACTGTCACGCAGGACAGAGGGTCATACACAAGACAATAGGTCTAAACTGTAGGCTGAAGCACATATATATCATGGTTACAATCAATGTTTAAATGTATGAATATGTGACAACAACTTTCTACTGTACACTGCCACACAAGGGCAGGGATGGGTTCATAAGTGATGCAGCTTAGAAGTAATATATATAAAAACTGTTCTTCATTCTTTAAAATGGACAAGCAAATTTTGCATAAATTGTTAGGATGTCGTCCAGAACACCTGAGTCGATAAAATAGTTACACAGTTGGTGGTACAAGAGGCCAGGAGGTCTAAAGTCCTTTACGGTTTCACATTCATCAATAGGGAGAGAGAGAGCAAGAGCGAGAGAGCGAACGAGAGAAAGAACGAGAGAGAAAGTGAGAAGGGAGAAACATTTAAAATCCTTTCAAAATTGTCAGGCCACCATCGCTAGTAGAGCTGAACTTAAGATGATCTCACACGCGGTTCCTTAAGTCCCGGTGGGTTTAAGACTAAGTTTTGGTGACATTGAAAACACAGCTACTAAAGCGGGCCTTGTTTCGCTAATGCCACCTGGCCGACGGTACGACCAAGCTGGGTAGCCGTGTTGTACCTGGCCAGGTCGTTCGGATTAACGTAACTGCCCGTACGGATGAGGGCAGGAAGTCCAAGGGGCTACTTCCAGGGGGAAGAGACGAAGGCAATTAGTTAAAAGGTCTTTTATTAGTCATTTGCTCGGGGAAAGTAATGTCCGAGTTTCCGCCTCTCTCTCAAAGTACCATTATGGAATGTCAGAGTGTTTAGAGAGGCTCAGCTCGATGATTATGGGTGTGTGGTATGGCTCTGGCATTTGTGCCTTCATGAAGTGCCAAACAAACCTCTAACCGGGGATCGAACCCTGGTGTCAGACACATCGTCAGACCTCCCTGGCTGGCCACACACACCCGCCACCTCGAGCCCAACTCCAGGAATTGAAATTGATATTGAAATGAGTTTATTGAGTTAAAATACACACAAAGGGATGAGGGCGCCTGACAGCTAGGTGGACAGCGCTTTCGATTCGTAGTCTGAGGTTCCGGGTTCGATCCCGGTGGAAGCGGAGACAAATGGGCAAAATGTTTTCTTTCACCCTGATGTCCCTGTTACCTAGCAGTAAATAGGTGCCTGGGAGTTAGACAGCTGCTACGGGGTGCTTCCTGGGAATGGAGGCATGGTCAGAGGACCGGCCGCGGGAACGCTAAGCCCCGAAATCATCTCAAGATAACCTCAAGATAGGTCAAGCTATTCTCACCCGTTCAGTACAACGTGTCCATACATATATAGACCAACACAAAACAATAAACATATTACCGAACATTCTGAGAGATAAACATAAAACATTCCTTCACTGCAGAATGGTGTGAAGCGCCACCAAAACACGGGATCAGCTGTGTTTTCTCTGGCATGTGAAGGGTCCAGAAGATGGGAAGCATATAGTTCATGTAAGGTTGACGACGTGTAGTAGTAATGTATATGGCAGCTCACGGTACACAACGCTAATACCTGCTTGCTTGATACCTGCTTGATGGGGTTCTGGGAGTAGTTCTACCCCCAAGCCCGGCCCGAGGCCAAGCTTGACGTGTGAGAGTTTGGTCCACCAGACTGTTGCTTGGAGCGGCCCGCAGGCCCACATACCCACCACAGCCTGGTGGGCCGGATACGAGTGCTCATCTCACTTAGCCCGGACGTCATACACGAAATGTAGGTACAGTGAGACGCATCAGGAGGCGACGACACACTTCAAGATGGTACACGAAACTAGATCACTCACGCCAAACATCAACCACCTACGGGTATTCATGCCGTGCCACCTCTTGAGTGGCTTAATCTTCATCAATTAATTATGCAGTAAGGCGTGGTGAGCCGAACTAGCGCATAGGAAGGTGAACTAGCGCATAGTGAGGTGAAGTAGCGCATAGGAAGGTGAACTAGCGCATAGTGAGGTGAAGTAGCGCATAGGAAGGTGAACTAGCGCATAGGAAGATGAACTAGCGCATAGGAAGGTGAACTAGCGCATAGGAAGGTGAACTAGCGCATAGGAAGGTGAACTAGCGCATAGGAAGGTGAACTAGCGAATAGGAAGGTGAACTAGGGCATAGGAAGGTGAACTAGCGCATAGGAAGGTGAACTAGCGCATAGGAAGGTGAACTAGCGCATAGGAAGGTGAACTAGCGCATAGGAAGGTGAACTAGCGCATAGGAAGATGAACTAGCGCATAGGGAGGTGAACTAGCGCATAGGGAGGTGAACTAGCGCATAGGAAGATGAACTAGCGCATAGGAAGGTGAACTAGCGCATAGGGAGGTGAACTAACGCATAGGAAGGTGAACTAGCGCATTGGAAGGTGAACTAGCGCATAGGGAGGCGAACTAGCACATAGGAAAGTGAACTAGCGCATAGGAAGGTGAACTAGCGCATAGGGAGGCGAACTAGCACATAGGAAAGTGAACTAGCACATAGGAAGGTGAACTAGCGCATAAGGAGGCGAACTATGAGCAATGAAGACATATACATAAGTATTGATCGTCTATGGGTCATCCAATAAGGTTAGCAGACTTCTAGATGTCACCACTGCTAGGCCAAGGCTCGGCTAACTCTGTCAGTTTGTAACATCTGCTGATGTAGATTTGACTAAATGTAAACTCTGTCAGCAGAACTACTCGCATACTTTGCGTCATAATATAATGGAATGTGAACAAATCGCGGAATTCAGAGATAACACCATCAATGGAGTCCAAGACTTACTGTAGGTAATGCCTGCACATGACTGTAAAGCTGCCGCCCAGTTGGGTGGGTGTGGAGCACATGACTGTAAAGCTGCCGCCCAGTTGGGTGGGTGTGGAGCACATGACTTTAAAGCTGCCGCCCAGTTGGGTGGGTGTGGAACACATGACTGTAAAGCTGCCGCCCAGTTGGGTGGGTGTGGAGCACATGACTGTAAAGCTGCCGCCCAGTTGGGTGGGTGTGGCGCACATGGCTGTAAAGCTGCCGCCCAGTTGGGTGGGTGTGGCGCACATGACTGTAAAGCTGCCGCCCAGTTGGGTGGGTGTGGAGCACATGACTGTAAAGCTGCCGCCCAGTTGGGTGGGTGTGGAGCACATGACTGTAAAGCTGCCGCCCAGTTGGGTGGGTGTGGAGCACATGGCTGTAAAGCTGCCGCCCAGTTGGGTGGGTGTGGAGCACATGACTTTAAAGCTGCCGCCCAGTTGGGTGGGTGTGGAACACATGACTGTAAAGCTGCCGCCCAGTTGGGTGGGTGTGGAGCACATGACTGTAAAGCTGCCGCCCAGTTGGGTGGGTGTGGAGCACATGGCTGTAAAGCTGCCGCCCAGTTGGGTGGGGGTGGAGCACATGACTTTAAAGCTGCCGCCCAGTTGGGTGGGTGTGGAACACATGACTGTAAAGCTGCCGCCCAGTTGGGTGGGTGTGGAGCAAGACTAGTAACTGTGTGACTCACCATAGATGTAAAGTGCCTTGTATAGTGACTGTTGTGAGCCTCTTGTTGAATCACTTGTGATATAAAAACATTATTAATATGTATATATGTCGTACCTAGTAGCCAGAACTCACTTTTTGGCCTACTATGCAAGCCCCGATTTGCCTAATAAGCCAAGTTTTCCTGAATTAATATATTTTCTCTAATTTCTTACTTATGAAAAGATAAAGCTACCCATTTCATTATGTATGAGGTCAATTTTTTTTCATTGGAGTTAAAATTAACGTAGATATATGACCGAACCTAACCATCCCTACCTAACCTAACCTAACCTATCTTTATAGGTTAGGTTAAGTTAGGTAGCCGAAAAAGTTAGGTTAGGTTAGGTTAGGTAGGTTAGGTAGTCGAAAAACAATTAATTCATGAAAACTTGGCCTATTAGGCAAATCGGGCGTTGCATAGTAGGCTGACGAGTGCGTTCTGGCTACTAGGTACGACATATATATATATATATATATATATATATATATATATATATATATATATATATATATATATATATATATATATATTTGTTTACATG
The DNA here is from genome assembly GCA_020271785.1 of Procambarus virginalis. Taxonomy (NCBI): domain Eukaryota; kingdom Metazoa; phylum Arthropoda; class Malacostraca; order Decapoda; family Cambaridae; genus Procambarus; species Procambarus virginalis. The sequence goes on along the minus strand of WNGS01164447.1, from coordinate 4,099,350 downwards.
GATGTATATATATGTACATGTGTGCGTGACATTAACCATTCAAAAGTAACTACATTCAAAAGATTAATACTTGCTTAACTAAACGAACTAATGGGTTTAGTTCCTGAACCCATTTTGTGCGTCTGTAACCCATTCCCCCACCGCCCACGAGATGGGTATGGGGTGCATAATAACAAAGAAACAAAGAATAGTAACGGGGTGAGAATAGCTTGAGCTACCTCATCCCTTTGTGTGTATTTTACATCAATAAACTTATTTCAATTCAATTCAAGAATCATCATGATGAACCAAAGCCAGCACCATCATTAATATAAATCTAGACAACCGTGAACAATGTCTCATCATGCAATACATCAACATGGAGTGGCCACACTTTATGAATGAAGGTGGGCGTGGCCTTGCAGACCACGTGGTCGCGGAGTGCAAGGCTGGGTACTACGGCGGCCCGCGGGCTCCACACACTTTCCCTGTACCTGGGAATTACAACCTTAGGACCCAAGCACGAAGGGTCGAAAGTTCCTGGGCTTGCTAAAGTGTTTTACGCCTCAATGGAGACCATAATAGTCCAGCCTGATGGGGCCCTTGAGTTTATTTGACTGCTAAATTGTTTGTACGTTTGCCACTCGATGTGAATGACGTATTGTGCCAGCGAAGCTTTAAAATAGAAATCATGTCGTAGGGTTAAAAAAAACAATTATACAGTCCGTCCACACGTGTTCATTTCCCTGTATATCCAAACCTTTGTTTACAGTGGGTGTTATGTGGGAGTGTTGACTTACACCTTGAGTAAGTCAAGGTGTGACTTACACCTTGGTTCTTACACCTTGAGTATGCTCATACTCAAGCCATATGTAAAGGTTTTCAAGCCTTTCCATATCGCTTGAGGAGTATGTGCTTCATATCGTTATAAAATACAGCCCTGACAATCATTTTTAGTTCCAAAAACTTCCAAAACATTGAATCTACTTTAAGAATTATGTCTCCCCAGTGCTAAAAATAGTTAGTAAACGGTATGCTAAGCATGCAGTTCAGACAGCCCGAGTCCCTCTCAACAGAGATATTGGCAAGAGAAAGCAGAGTGGTCTACTATATGAGGAAACAGGAATACCAAAACGTGGCAAAGTTGATAGTTTGCGGCCTCGAAGAATTGTTATCAGCTCGTGAGAACTCTGTGTTGTTAGGTCTTCGCCCTGGACCCGTCCTCATGTTTTTCAACCGTGTGAAACTTTCCTCTTTTTGACCAAAACATTGTTTAACTCCTTTACGTTTTGCTATTTTTTTATTATTATTAATTTCTACCACAGACGTGGCCACACATTAACAATGCTAACCAACATATTTTCTTCTGTCCTCCATGGACAGGGTGAGAGATCTGTTGTACTTATAGTTCAGGGATTTATTGAACAATCAACCACAGTAGGTGATTGTAGTGTTTTTAAAATGCTCATTTGCTACGTGCACATAGCTTGCTACGTGCACATAGCTTGCTACGTGCACATAGCTTGCTACGTGCACATAGCTTGCTACGTGCACATAGCTTGCTACGTGCATATAGCTTGCTACGTGCACATAGCGACGTGTATCAATACTGGAGCGAGCGTGGGGTGTGAAGAGCAGAGGGGAGCAGACGGTGGCTGGCGGACACATGAGAGCATGTAACAACAGGGTGTAAACAAGAGTTACAACCCCGCTCCTGTGCCAGGTAAGTCCACTACGGGCTCACCATAGCCCGTGCTACTTGCCCCGCTCCTGTGCCAGGTAAGTCCACTACGGGCTCACCATAGCCCGTGCTACTTGGAACTTCCGAGTAGCTGAATCTATAACAAAAACAGTGTGCAAACCCAACCTTGGTGTACCGATGTCTACCATCACACACGCTGGCCACGTCTCTTCACGTGTTCCAGACAAACTGGGGCTACCTTGCGGTCATTCTCAGGATCAATGTCCCTACGGCCCGGTCCCTGATCAGACCTCCTGGTTGGTAGTCTCGTAAACCAGACTGTTCGACGCGACTGTTTGCAGCCTGACATGTAAATCACAGTCTGGTTGACCTGATATCATTAAGAGGCGTTTAATTCCCTTATGTGTAGCAGTAGAGTGTGTTAAAAAGTCTTGTTATTTTGATGCTAATAGAGTTCTCTCTCGGATTACCTATTGCACTTCTGCTTTTCAACAGGGGTATTCTGCACATCCTGCCATGCCTTCTGGGCTCACGTGGCGCAGACTGGGAACCAGTCCCTCTAAATATTTTCCCAGTGTAAATTATTATGTATCTCTCCCGTCTTCGCCGCCTCAGAGCATACAGATTTTAACAATTTAAACGGCCCTAATAAATTAGATGTTTTATTGAGTGGATTCTAGCAGTAAAGGATCTTTGCACGCTCTCCATGTCAACAATTTCTCCAGTTATGAATGGGGCCGTTATTGTGGTGCAATATTGCACCGTAGGGAGCTCTAGTGTCTTTAAAGTTTCATCACCAGTATTGCACTCCTTGTTTGAAAGGTCTTTGTTATTCAACCTGTTATTTTTCTTTCAGTCGTCACGACTGCAAGAACTTGTGTGTTCTTTAAAAGTTAGGTCTTCTGGTATGACTACTCCCACATGCTTTACATTGCTTTGTAAAGCAATGTAAAGATCTTGCCCTGAAGGACAACTTTCTCGGGCAGTGCCACTGTTGGGGTAAGTTACAGTTAATACAAGTTACACTTACACTTACATAGATAGACCTTTAACAACTCACACAAGTCATTGACAAATTAATAACTGATAATAATTTGTTTTGTCGGGAACAGGCTGCCAGTTAGGCCTAGATCGAGGTCCCCCCCCCCAAAAAAAAAAAATCGAACTACTGGGAGCCGGTCGGCCGAGCGGACAGCACGCTGGACTTGTGATCCTGTGATCCTGGGTTCGATCCCAGGCGCCGGCGAGAAACAATGGGCAGAGTTTCTTTCACCCTATGCCCCTGTTACCTAGCAGTAAAATAGGTAACTGGGTGTTAGTCAGCTGTCACGGGCTGCTTCCTGGGGGTGGAGGCTTGGTCGAGGACCGGGCCGCGGGGACACTAAAAAAGCCCCGAAATCATCTCAAGATAACTCAAGATAACCCAAGAATCAAGACCCTTCCCAGGATGCAACCTCACATATTTCATTAACTCCCGCGTACCTATTTACTACTAGGTGAAGAGAGGCATTAGGTG
>WNGS01164447.1:4061593-4076544 GCA_020271785.1 Procambarus virginalis | reverse complement strand
GCCATATGCATGTAACGTCGACTTTATGTCACGGAAAAGATAACCAAAATCATGTTGGCCATTAAGCACAAAATAACATGATAACGGTAATTTACATTACCATATAATTATCATAACGATAACAACATAACTTAAAATACCATATCAGTAATGTTGAAAGAAAACTCGCTTGATCAACTGCATTAAAACTCTGATTTGATTTCATTCACTTGGGCTCTATGAGACTCGAACCTGGACCATACCTAGAGAGGGTTCTGGGATTTCTTCTACTCCGCTCGACTTGTGATAACTTGGTCCAACAGGCTGTTATTGCCTTGAAGAACCAATCAGATTTTTATAAAACTCGGATTGTTTTCAAACTTCCAAGGAACTCACTGTTTTAGTATTAAAAGCTGGGAACACCTCCTGGTCCTCTGAGAGCACAAGGTGGGCCCAAGGCATTCATTCAATTTCTTTCTTTATTATGCACCCCATACCCATCCCGTGGGGTGGTGGTGTAAAGGATTACAGAGGCACATAATCCGGAGCCCAGAGTAATGAGTGGAAGGATAAGATGATAAATGCAGAGAACTAAACAAAAGAGGCGAATCAATAAAGTACGAATAGAACGGGGGAAGAAAAAGTAGAAAAAAATTAGAAACATGAATAGACATAGAGTATTAAGAGAATATAGAGGTGAAAATCCTAAGGCCAGCTGGAATATTTTCTCCTTCCTGAGGTAGGGATGGCGGAGGGACGGATGAGTGGAGGGAGGAGGGAGGGAAGTTAGAAGAGCCTTAGTATATATATATATATATATATATATATATATATATAGAATTATATAAATATATATATATATATATATATATATGTCGTACCTAGTAGCCAGAACGCACTTCTCAGTACCCTACTATGCAAGGCCCGATTTGCCTAATAAGCCAAGTTTTCATGAATTAAGTTTTTTTCGACCCTAACCTCCTAACTAACTAACCTAACTTCGCTACCTAACCTAACGTAACCTATAAATAGGTTAGGTTAGGTTAGGTAGGGTTGGTTAGGTCGGTCATATATCTACGTTAATTTTAACTTCAATACAAAAAAATTGACCTCATACATAATGCATGGTAGCTTTATCATTCATAAGAAAACAATTTGAGAAAATATATTAATTCAGTAAAACTTGGCTTATTAGGCAAATCGGGCCTTGCATAGTAGGCCGAGAAGTGGCGTTCTGGCTACTAGGTTACATAATATATATATAGATATCTAGTATATGATATATATATATATATGATGATATATTATATATGATATTATATTGATATATATCTATATATATTATCAGTATTAGATATATCTATCTAATATAGTAACTATATATATAGCTATAAGATATTATATATATACTATATTATACTAGGATAGAACTATTTCCATATACTCTATCTATATATATATTATACTATTATATTATATCTTATAATATATTATATATATATATATATATATATATATGCGTACGCGTTTCGGGCAGGTCCTTAATCCTATGTTCCTTGGAATACGAACCCCCGCGAAGAATCGTTGTTACAACCAAGTACACATTTTTCTTGTTGAGTTAAACCAGAGGGCTACAGTTAAGGATCTGCACCCAGTAAATCCTCCCCGGTCCAGGATACGAACCCAGGACAAAGCGCTCGCGAAACGCTAGGCGGGCGTCTTACCACTACGCCACGGAGACTGTGCGTACTGGCGCTCTTATCTCATCTATGTACTAAACATCCATCCTGGCTTGGCACTTTCTTCTCACTATATTCTTTTCTTTCAATTGTAAGTATACTATGTAAATGAAAATTAGCTTTATTACCTATGTACGAGAGGTTAATATTGCTGAGATTATTGGAACTTGTCATCTTTTTATGTGCAGTCAAGTTAATTTATATCAGTTCTATAGAATGGTGCCAAAAATAATATTAGATATTAATTATGAGATATTAATAATATCTACAGTAAATATTATTGGTAAAACTTCTAGATATCAATTCTCAGTATCTTATTTGACTCAGTTTAAACATTAATAAAAAATATTACTCACATTGAGCAAGAAACATGGAGGGTAATGATACAGGGAGTCAGAAAGGGACAACGAACTGTGTGAACATCATCCTATTACATCAACATCAGCCCACTACTCACTACTTATCTCATATCTCAGAATTGGCGTTCCAGTCTTCACTAATAACCCTGTTCTTGCCATATACCCAGTCTCTATCCTCCTGAATCTTCTCTTCCTGTTCCAGCTGCTGCTGCTGCTGCTGCTGCTGCTGCTGCTACTACTACTAACTGTTCCAGCTGCTGCAGCTTCAGCTGCTCCTTAAGCGTATCTCTGACATGTTGGTTAGTAGTGTTTTTACCACTACTGTTCTCACTTTATGTTCGTACACTCAGCATCGAGCGTTTTCCCTTCTCCGTCAATTCGCACACCCTGTTGAGACACGCGCGCGATGTCATGGGATCTGGCGGAGTTAGCCATCTCTCTACGAATATTGTACTAGGCTGGGGACGTTTGCTGCCCGACCTACGTCTGTGGCGACAGATGAATCTGAATACTAAAAAAAAATCAATGTTTTACCTTCAAGGTTTTTCCTCTTTACTCGGGCTCCAATTCTCATGTCTTCAAACTTGCTGTTTGAAATATTTTATTATATTTACAACATATTTGTTTTCCATACCTGAAAATCTCTTCTTTCTCAAAGCATTTCATCCTGCATACTGGAGTTGTTTATTGCTGTGCTTTCCTATTCTCTTCCTCAACTATGCTTATTCCCCTTTCTTCTCCTTCCAGGTTCTCTTTCTCCTATCATCCTATGTTCTCTCTACTTCTATTCTCCCCATGTGACCCCTGGATCAGCTATCTTACTCATTGCAATGCATAACTTATCATTATCTAGATCCTAAACATAATTTTCTCTCGTTCTCAGACTTGAAACAACGGTCTGTGAAGTACAGGGCCAGAATGTTATCAGACTATCCAGAAGACTTCCAGCAGACGTGGAGGCTTGATTTCTGGAGCACAATCGGCAGACTCTACTTTTCAGATTGTGTTACCAGCCTTACAATCCTCCTTCAGTATGTGACATCCTAGCAAAGGGAGCCCCACGAAATAGGGTGAAACAAGACTGATAAGGGCAAGACAATACTCAGTTTAGTAGGTCCATATTGAAGTTAATATTAATATGAAGTAATCTTTTTATTTGAACTGTTAAGTAGCATTTTCAATTAATATTTAACTTATGCCAGGATTTGCAAACTCAAGGATAGGTCAAGTTGCCTATCTCTTGGTATCAATTTTAGAACTGATAAAACAGATCACCATTTGCTACATTCAATCAACACTGAAACATTGAATGCATCATATGATTCTTTCTGCAATTTCACAAGACAGTTAAACAAAATCTGTGGGAGGAAGTTAGCTTCCATCATAAAATAGAATATCCTATTTACCCGCAAGGAGACCTTACTCGCCTGAGTGATGGAACGACATATTGCACGACATATTGCACGACATATTGCATGATCAACATACTCCAGAGAACATAAAAGTATTTACAAATCACAGTACTTACCAGCGAGTCCTGTAATTTTGTGTAAACCTGGTTGTAAATTGAATGTATAAACATTTAAGAATAAAAAATATGAATTTGAGTTAGAAACCATGCAAGTAGGCTGTGTCACTGGCAGTTTTTATGGAAACAAAAGAACTCTGTGATATAATGATACTGTTTGACCATTGCCTCACAGGTGAAGAATTTCAACCTAAGAAGGTGTGTTTTAGTGGGGAGAATTTACTCCTGATGTTGCTAATAAATTAACAGTTATATATTTTACTGTCTGTCACTGTCTGTTTGTCTTTGTCTCTCTCTTTCTCCATTCCTACCATTTTCCCTTCGTTTCCTTCTCCCCTTCTCTCTCCCTCTCTTCCATTCTCCCTTCCTCCCTCCCAATCTTCCCTCCTCCCTCTCTCATCTCTATTCTCCCGTTCTTTCTCCTTTATCTCTCCCCCAGTAGGTAAACAGTACACAGACACTAGGAGAGTGGCAGAAGGGAAGGGAACTATCAGAGGGAAAGCGCCAAGTCATTACGACTATCTAGCACTTGGAAGGGGTCAGGATAAGGATTTGGGATGGGACGGCGGGAAGGAATGGTGCCCAACCACTTGGACGGTCGGGGATTGAACGCCAACCTGCATGAAGCGAGACCGTCGCTCTACCGTCCAGCCCAAGTGGCTGGGTGGAGAGTGGCAGAGAAGCAGCATGAGACAGACATTTGCATACGCGTGCTCGCCAAGGCTGTTTCATAGTCACATCAGGAGGAAGATGACTGTGAATCATCAGGTAATCAGACTTAATAAGAGTGAGGACACACAGAAAATGATAACGAGTTATGCGAGGAACTTAACAACAGCTTTCAGGAAGTATTCAAGCTGGAACCTGATTTGTCACTACAGCTTAGAGCCCAAACTGAACGGGAACTTCCTCAGGAAAGTTTCACTGGAATAACAATGACACAAGATAAAGTAAAGAAGCAAGTGCAGGAACTTGATGTGATAAAAGCCATGGGACCAGACAAAATATCCGCATGGATACTAAAAGAGGCTGCTGAAGCACTGTGCAGCCCACTCGACATATTAATTCCTTTGTAGAAACGGGAGAACTTCCTACTACTGGAAAATGGCTAATGTCGTACCATTCTACAAGAAAGGGAAAAGACAAACCGTTAAACAACATACTACCATCACTATTTAGTATTCCCTACAAGTTGCTAGAAAGGCTGGTACGAAGCAGGCTAGTAGAACATTTAGAACACATCAGTTTTGTCTCAAAACATCAGTAAAGGACAATCTTGCTGGAGTTCTACAAGAGACAAGGATGGGCAGACCGCATATTCCTCGACTGTCTGAAAGCATTTGGTAAGGTTCCACATGAAAGACTCCTACTTAAACTACAGGAGCAGGCTGCTGTATCAGGGGTAGTCCAGAGGTAAGAGAGTACCTCATAGGAAGGAAACAATGGGTCACAGTGAGACCTGAGACATCAGAGTAGAGAGAGCTTAGGAGTGGAGTACCACAAGGTTCGATTCTAGGGCCCATTCTGTTTCCCATGTCAACGACCTGACAAGAGAAAATTGGCTCCTACATATCAATGTTTGCAAACTGAGAGAACTGGACCATACCACACTAGAGGAAAGAAGAAGTAGGACATGATAACAACATACAGGATTCTGAGGGAAATTGACACAGTAGACAAAGCAGCATTGTTCAAAGCCAGGAACAGCGAGGGGTCATAGATGGAAACTCGAGACACAAATGAGTCACAGACGTTATAAAGAACTTTTTCTATGTTAGAGGTGTCAATAAGTGGAATAGCTTAGACGCAGAAGTCGTTGAAGCTAAATTTAATTTAAAGTTTTAAAGGTAAATATGACAAAAACGTGAGAAATGTGATTACATTTATCTAAGAAGGTTCGAAAAGCGGGAATAGACGACTAACTTGATCTTGCAAGTACTTCTAGTACACACACACACACACACACACACACACACACACACACACACACACACACACACACACACACACACACACACACACACATGCAAAGTAATGAAACTAGGCAGTGGAAATAGGAGGCCAGACACAGGATACAGAATAGGAGGTGAAGTACTTAATGAAACGAACAGAGAGAAAGATCTAGGAGTTGATATCACACCAAACCTGTCTCCTGAAGCCCACATAAAGAGAATAACGTCTGCGGCATATGCGAGGCTGGCTAACATCAGAACAGCGTTCAGGAACCTGTGTAAGGAATCATTCAGAATCTTGTACACCACATATGTAAGACCAATCCTGGAGTATGCGGCTCCAGCATGGAGCCCGTACCTTGTCAAGCACAAGACGAAGCTGGAAAAAGTCCAAAGGTATGCCACTAGACTAGTCCCAGAACTAAGAGGCATGAGTTACGAGGAAAGGCTGCGGGAAATGCACCTTACGACACTGGAAGACAGAAGAGTAAGGGAGACATGATCACAACCTACAAAATCCTCAGAGGAATCGACCGGGTAAACAAGGATAAACTATTCAACACTGGTGGGACGCGAACAAGGGGACACAGGTGGAAACTGAGTACCCACATGAGCCACAGAGACGTTAGAAGGAACTTTTTCAGTGTCAGAGTAGTTAACGGATGGAATGCATTAGGCAGTGATGTGGTGGAGGCTGACTCCATACACAGTTTTAAATGAAGATATGATAGAGCCCAGTAGGCTCAGGAATCTGTACACCAGTTGATTGACAGTTGAGAGGCGGGACCAAAGAGCCTAAGCTCAACCCCCGCAAGCACAAATAGGTGAGTACAAATAGGTGAGTACACACATGGCCGGTGGCTGAGTGGACAGCACGCTTGATACGTAGTCATGTGGACCGGGGTTCGATTCCCGAGGCCGGCAGAAAGAAATGGGCAGTTTCTTTCACACTGATGCTCCTGTTACCTAGCAGTAAGTAGGTACCTGGAAGTTAGACAGCTGTTACGGGCTGCTTCCTGTGTGTGTGGGGGGGGGGAGAAGTCACTACTTAGTAACAGCTGATTGATTGACAGTTGAGAGGCGGGCCGAAAGAGCAGAGCTCAACCTCCGCAAGCACAACTAGGTGAATACAACTAGGTGAATACACACACGCGCACACACACACACGCACACACACAGTGACAACTATCCATTAACGAACTTACTAACGATGTTTGTAATTATTATAAGCTCTCAGTGACCTTCCCTACGATGAAAACCTATCAATTATATCTTTTTATATATCAGAAAAAGTCCTATAGCCAGTGAAGACCTCTGCCGAGAGCATGCGCGCGCTCTCCACATAGCTACGAGGCCTCCACTATCACACATACACTACGAATGAGTGGAAAATTAATGCAAAATGTCTTCATGCAAATTTGTGTTCATGCAAGTCATATTTATTAAATACTGCGGCAAAATATAACAAAAAAACTGTTTTTATATACCATGCATTTTTGTATATCGTATACCTTAATAAAAGGATATACTATATATGGCATATATCAGCCTCCAACCGCATCACCGAAAATTTTGTTTTAATAAACAAATTATATGAGGTTCAAAACGTACACACGGATTCAAAACATAAACTTTGAACATAACATTGAGAAGGTTCAAGTCTCACTGAGGTGTTGGTTGATCTTACATATACACACCAGAACTTCATTCCTCTGGCTTCGAACCCTTGAACAGAAACGAGCCTACGTTTCCGATAAAATACTGAATCCCCAACGAAAGACGCCGGGGTGTAGGTGACCGAGAAACGTGCAAGATGAAGCCGTCAACAGATGGACACGAGGCTGTCAGCCCTTGCAACGAAGCTGTTGCAGCGCATCCAAGACGCTGAACACATCCTTGATCACAGAAGCCGTTCACAACATAGCCAAAGATGCAAAAGAAGCTTGAGCAGCTTCGTCGGATCGCCCGCTTCACACGTGACTCCCTCCACAAGTATTGATCAGTGCATTGCCCGCCTGCAACCCTTGCAATTTTCTCCTACCACTACACACACACACACACCTTTTTCTTGTCCTCTCAAGATGACAACATCGTTCAGCGGGAGGTAATGTGCTCGTTGAAGAGCTAGTTCACACGAAGAGAAGCTGCTATCAAGGGAGAACAGGTTAAGAAAAAGGAGAGATCTTGCAATTGCAAGTCTGTGAGAGTGTGGAGTCTACAGACATCTTTTTGTACTCCTTCACGACGGCTTAGATACCGTCTCACCTCCTATAGACACTTGCTGTAAACCCTTGACCTGCATTTGTCTTTCCGATAAGTCATTCAAGGTCACAAGCTACCCAACACTCGCTAGATAACGCGATGCAGATAGCTTACTATGGGAGGGATATAAGATAACACTTGGGAGCCCGTGGGGGAGAGTGGGAGACGCCAAGCTTGGAGCCATCCTCTGAACCCAGCGCCAGAAAGGAGTTGATTCCTTTACCTAAACCCTCCACTTGCTACCTCTTGCAACGTTCATGAACTCTCAACTTGTTGCTGGGTGCAACCCGTCTCATTATCTCGTCCTCCGTCAACTCAATTAATAATTCAGGTGTCAGCATGCAGTCACTTCCGCAAGCAATAGTTCTGCAAGCTTTGTGTCTGTTGCACAGCCTGTCTAGCATGCTTTGTGTCTGTTGCACAGCCTGTCTAGCATGCTTTGTGTCTGTTGCACAGCCTGTCTAGCATGCCTTGTGTCTGTTGCACAGCCTGTCTAGCATGCTTTGTGTCTGTTGCACAGCCTATCTAGCATGCTTTGTGTCTGTTGCACAGCCTGTCTAGCATGCCTAGTGTCTGTTGCACAGCCTATCTAGCATGCTTTGTGTCTGTTGCACAGCCTATCTAGCATGCTTTGTGTCTGTTGCACAGCCTATCTAGCATGCTTTGTGTCTGTTGCACAGCCTGTCTAGCATGCCTAGTGTTTGTTGCACAGCCTATCTAGCATGCTTTGTGTCTGTTGCACAGCCTATCTAGCATGCCTTGTGTCTGTTGCACAGCCTGTCTAGCATGCCTTGTGTCTGTTGCACAGCCTGTCTAGCATGCCTAGTGTCTGTTGCACAGCCTGTCTAGCATGCCTTGTGTCTGTTGCATAGCCTGTCTAACATGCCTTGTGTCTGTTGCATAGCCTGTCTAGCATGACTGGTGTCTGTTGCACAGCCTATCTAGCATGCCTCGTGTCTGTTGCATAGCCTGTCTAGTGTGCCTCGTGTGTGTTGCAGATCATGCCAAGAAAGCATCACACGTGTTGCACAGCCTGTCAAACAAGCATCACACATGTTGCAACATGTCAAGAAAGCATCACACGAGTTGCAACATGTCAAGAAAGCATCACACGAGTTGCAGCATGTCAAGAAAGCATCACACGAGTTGCAGCATGTCAAGAAAGCATCACACGAGTTGCAGCATGTCAAGAATCCATCACACGTGTTCCAGCACGTGTATGCTGGGAGCCGCAAGCGGCCGTCAGACGACTGTCAATCCCTGGCCGCTAATGAGAGCGCGAGGCGAGAACCATGCACCTCCTGACGTCTCATTTGTTAGTCAAGAGAGCAACAAGAGAGCTCGCGTGAATCCTGTGCATTCGTGACGTCTCGGGGGGGCAGTCCCCCCCTATCCGCTTCACTGTGGCACTCGGTTAAATGCTCCGGATGCGGCAATTAGGCACGAATGCCTAATTAAACACTCCCGGTCACTTCCTGCCACGCTGAAAATACTCCACCTTTCAATTTCCTGCACTCTGAATTTTCAAGAGTCTTGGTAAGTCAAAAAAAACAGCTTGAGAATCACAGAAGAATCATCCATAGATCTTGGAGTAGCGAGAGTAAACTTTAAAAATCTAAACAAAGACGATTGGGGCGGCTATTCTCATAACCGATACAACCCCTTTAACCGGTGTTCGGGGGAGGGGGGATGGGGTAGGGGGCCGGAATGGTCCGAGGAGGGGAGGAGGTGGGGAGAGGGGGCGAGAATCAGGGTCCACGGGGTGAGAGAGAGAGTTGGTTCGTCCGTCTGTGTTCATCGGGCTCCACTTGCAAATTAGCTCAATGAGTGGCAACACGTGGCGAGGGGGGGGGGGTGTGAGGAGGGGTTTGTTTACATAGGATTATGAGGCTCATTCACTGGTTTGTAATTCACGTGGATTGGGACTCGTAATTTTTTGTTTACAGGACTGTCTTTGATCTTTTAATACGAGTTAGGCTAAGAATCTCTCGTTGGTTAAACCACACAATACACATATTTCCTTAGATTTCTACATGATGTTGATGTTTCGTAATGGCTTTGGTCACTGTAAACGGCGCCACTGAGACCTTTTTGTCCACTGCAACACAAAACTACACTTGACGGAGGGGAAAAAAAATCTTACTGGCAAGAGGCCAAAGCAGTAGCGGAGGCTAGGACAATAGACCAAGACCTACCCCTCCGGCACCAGCTCCTAGCAGGGAGGGCGTACGTGGACCAAGCTGCTCCGCCGATCCCTGGCAAAAACGGAGTGCAAAATGCAAGCGGCACCTGTTTGCAACATGACTGAGGCGGGTGGCGCGGGGCGGCGGTGACGGCAGTGGCGGCGACTGCTCCTGGCTCCTCCTCCGCTGCTCCCGCACCCACCACGCACGCACACACACGCCGCCATGAACACACACGCACACACGCACCACATGTCGCCCCCCCCCCCTCGCTGCTGCTGCTGCTAGCGCTGTTGCCACGCTTCATACAGCTTCTCTCAAACACACACAAACAAGCTTTCACCCTTCCTCACACTCATCTCCCTCATGCATTCTACACCGGCATCTCACCAGAGGCAACTGGCCACTCTGGCAACTATTTCCACCCACTACGAGTCGCCATTTGGCCATGGCAACCCTGTACCTCTCGAGCATCTTGACTCAGTTTCTTCACGCTTGCCATAGGCTGGCAGATATGTTTTCAGTTTATAAAGCTGAATTGATCTCAATTAGCATATTTGTGCTTGCTGACACAAAGTAGATTTGAGGCAGAGAGGTCGAAGGCATAGAGAATAATGCTGCACAGCAGATCTGGGGTCAGCATTGTTCATAGTTCTGTGCTACTTGGAGGTACAGACTGCTGAGATGAGATAATTCTGTTCTCCGTTCAACAAGAAGCTAACTACTCACGTCAAAGACAATTGGGGCACTGAAACACAGTTAAATGATGCGACAGATTACATGCGCATCTCAAAACACACATTCACACACGCGCGCACACATTTTGCACATACGCGCACGCGCAAACACACGAACTTCTGCACGCACACGCACGCACGGGCACGTACCTACCACAGGGATATTCGAAGAAACATACCTGAAAAATAGAAAACAAAAGTTAGATTTTATAAGGAATATTTTACAATTTAACGCCACACTTAAACCGCCTTTAAATATTAACAAAACAAATTTTGTAAATAAATTTCATTATTTCATACAAAGCTGCTATAAAATGAATATATATTATATATATATATATATATATATATATATATATATATATATATATATATATATATATATATATATATATGCCTGCTATCTGCAAGTGCCTAAAACCCTGGCCCATTATCTCTGAGTCTGCTAATGTACATTGTAAGACGGGTAAAGGTTTAGCTAAGAGAAGTCATTTTTACCACAGTGATCAAATCCGAGTCGCCAGTTAGAGTCCCTTCTCGTTTTAACGTTAGTTTGAACGTTTTTCTCGCTTAAATTATTTTTTTCAGCCCGTCCTCGACTCAAGTCCATTCCATCCAGCGGACGACCCCATAGAAGCATTCATAAATTTTGACATGCTGTTCATTCAAAACGGGAATGTTCTCAAATCTAAATTAATATTATAATGTATTAGTATATTGTGCATATATATATATATATATATAGGTATAGGTTAGGTGTTTAGGTTCTGTGGCGATTATTTGTATTTGTAGTACGTGGGTGAAGCATTTACAGCGTTGTGGGTCGAACACCAGTCGTCAGTGAAGCACTTGTTCCGGAAGTGTTCGAACGTCATCAGTTGTGAGTCGTGTGTAAACTGTTTTTCATTCATAAACTGGAGCCAGATTCACGAATCAGTTACGCAAGCACTTACGAAACTGTGCATCTTTTGTCAATCTTTGGCGGCTTTGTTTACAATTATTAAACAGTTAATGAGCTCCGAAGCACCAGGAGGCTGTTTATAACAATAACAACAGTTGATTGGCAAGTTTTCATGCTTGTAAACTGTTTAATAAATCTAACCAAAGCCGTCAAAGATTGAGGAAAGATGTACACGTTCGTAAGTACTTGCGTAACTGCTTCGTGAATCTGGCCCCAGGTTCGTAAGTACTTGCGTAACTGCTTCGTGGCCTGAGGACGGGTTGTTCAAAAGAAACCTTGAGCCGCCGATCCTAAATTTGAACATGTTCTTTTTTTTCAAAATAGGAACTGTCTCAAAATAGTACTATCATATATTAGCATTTCGTACTTACACTGAAAAATCCCATTATGGTGATCAATGAACAAATTCTTTTTTCATATTGAACATATTTTGGCACAGGTTGGGTTAGGTGTTTAGGTTCTGTTAGCGATTATGTTTGAGGTACGTGGGTAAAGCATTGACACAGTTGCAATTGAAATTGAAATTAGTTTATTGAGGTAAAATACACACAAAGGGATGAGGTAGCTCAAGCTATTCTCACCCCGTTCAGTACATCGTGTTCATACGTATATAGACACACATCACAAGCAATAAACATATTACCGAACATTCTGAGAGATAAACATATACATTTCGATTTGCAATTCGAACAGCGGTCGTCAGCGAAACAGTGTTCGAAAAAAATGTTCGAATGTCACCAGTTGTGAGTCGAATATTAACAGTTTTTCAATCATAAACGAGGGATTTGGCGACTGGATTAACAAGCATTGACCTTTGTTGATGAGGACGGGCTACAAAAATCACATACAATCTTCCAGTCGAATTCCTTTTCGCTAGTTTTAGAAACCCAGTCTTCCTTATTTTCGAATCGTGGCTCGTGAATATTCGAATCCTGTCTCCTTTATGTTCGAGTCTTGACTATATATAGTTGCTACTGGGCAGGAAACTTGTTTATCAATGGTGCTTCGCCTCATTGGCCAGGCCGCCGTGGTCCACAATGTTACAGTATGATTCTTGCTTAACTCTCCTTAAAGATATTAACTCTGAATGGTAAATTTAACTCTGAGCTTTTCACTATCTTCGTCGCTCGGTGTGTCAGACGTTAAGTGTCTTTACGAGTTAGTTGGCCGGCTATTGCAAGCCGGCTAGCGGGGATAGGGGATGGGGGGGGGGGAGGGATAAATGGAGATTGAGAAAGGTAGGGGGATGAGATGGATAGGTAAAGATGGATATCAAGGTAGACAGCAGGTCCGTTACCTTGACGCGGTTTCAAGGATCAATGTGCAATATCAGCCAATAGCGTAGTTCGCTCTAGATACAGCGAAGCTTAACGCTTATCGCAGGCTGTGTATCCGGTAATAACGCAGGCTCTTATTACTTAACGAGCCTAACCTAACCTTGCTTAACGAGCCTAACCTAACCTTACTTAACGAGTCTAACCTAACCTTACTAATAACTAACGAGTCTAACCAATCGAGCCTAACCTAACCTTACTTAACGAGCCTAACCTAACCTTACTTAACGAGCCTAACCTAACCTTACTTAACGAGCCTAACCTAACCAAACCTAACTTTACTTAACGAGCCTAACCTAACGAGCCTAACTTAACCTAGTCTAACCAAACCCAACAACGTTGAACATTAGCCCATAACACAAGGGGAAAATGGCCACACCAAAACAATTTGGCTACCAAATGGCCTTTGCCTCTGACGTAAGTACAAACTGGTGTTGATGTTTTAAGTAACGAATAAACAGTAGTTGCGTTTTCGAGAACACTTGTTTAACATTCTGCGTAAACGGTTTACGCAGAGATTAACTGGCAATAACGCTCCGCGGAAACTTATAGGGCGATAAAGTTTCTTAATAACACTTAACAGAGAAAAGAATCTAGGCCCAAAAAAGTCAACTTTATCTACTTACAAAAAAGTATTTCCTACAAAAAAATTCATAATTATATTTCCTGTAATGTATATAAAAATATAATTGCTAACTGCCCCGACCGTCCACAAGTGGTTGGGCACCATTCCTTTCCCTCCGTCCCATCCCTAATCCTTATCCTGACCCCTTCCCAGTGCTATATAGTCATAATGGCTTGACGCTTTCTCCTAATATTTCCATTCCATTCCACAATTACATGAACTACAATATGTGTATGTTTTGGAGAAGGGAACTATCAAGTGGAAAGCGCCAAGCCATTACGACTATATAGCACTGGGAGGGGTCAGGATAAGGATTTGGGATGGACGGGGGAAAGGAATGGTGCCCAACCACTTGTGGACGGTCGGGGATTGAACGCCGACCTGCATGAAGCGAGACCGTCGCTCTACCGTCCAGCCCAAGTGATTGGACATATGTTTTGGAGAATGGACGACACGACTGTCGGAGTGACAAGAGAGCGACAGGTGACAGCGACAGGTGACAGCGACAGGTGACAGCATACACATACAATCAGATCTCAGAAAACAATACCCCATATACAGTAATCTTATAGAGAATCGAAGCAACGATTGGAAGATAGTTCACATATACATACACATATACATATACATACATACATATACTCTGACAATCATGTTCGCAGTTTTATTACATGAATTTATGTAAATAATATTGATGCAACGGAAAAAAATAGAAAAAGTGATGTACCATATTTACAGTTTACACATGTAAAAAAATAGGGAAATGGGACAGGAGTCATTGCTGTAAACAACTGATGCTCGAAAGGCGGGATCCAAGAGTCAATGCTCGATCCTGCAGACACATATAGGTGAGCACACACACACACACACACACACACACACACACACACACACACACACACACACACACACACACACACACAAACACACACACACATACACACACACAAACACACACACACATACACACACACACACACACACACACACACACACACACATACACACATACACACAAACACACACACACACACACACTCACACACACACACATACACACACACACACACACACACACACACACACACACACACACATACACATACACACATCCAACCACACACAGCACCGCACACACAACACACACACACACACACCACCACACACACACACACAACACACACACACACACACACACACACACACCTTTTACTCATGTATTTCTTTTTCTACATAATACATAATCAATAAATTAATGTGTATTTATACGAAAAATGTTTTTGACAAATGTA
>WNGS01164447.1:4058418-4060593 GCA_020271785.1 Procambarus virginalis | reverse complement strand
TACACTGAAAAATCCCATTATGGTGATCAATGAACAAATTCTTTTTTCATATTGAACATATTTTGGCACAGGTTGGGTTGGTGTTTAGGTTCTGTTAGCGATTATGTTTGAGGTACGTGGGTAAAGCATTGACCAGTTGCAATTGAAATTGAAATTAGTTTATTGAGGTAAAATACACACAAAGGGATGAGGTAGCTCAAGCTATTCTCACCCCGTTCAGTACATCGTGTTCATACGTATATAGACACACATCACAAGCATTAAACATATTACCGAACATTCTGAGAGATAACATATACATTCGATTTGCAATTCGAACAGCGGTCGTCAGCGAAACAGTGTTCGAAAAAATGTTCGAATGTCACCAGTTGTGAGTCGAATATTAACAGTTTTTCAATCATAAACGAGGGATTTGGCGACTGGATTACAAGCATTGACCTTTAGTTGATGAGGACGGGCTACAAAAATCACATACAATCTTCCAGTCGAATTCCTTTTCGCTAGTTTTAGAAACCCAGTCTTCCTTATTTTCGAATCGTGGCTCGTGAATATTCGAATCCTGTCTCCTTTATGTTCGAGTCTTGACTATATATATAGTTGCTACTGGGCAGGAAACTTGTTTATCAATGGTGCTTCGCCTCATTGGCCAGGCCGCCGTGGTCCACAATGTTACAGTTATGTCTTGCTTAAAACTCTCCTTAAAGATATTAACTCTGAATGGTAAATTTAACTCTGAGCTTTTCACTATCTTCGTCGCTCGGTGTGTCAGACGTTAAGTGTCTTGACGAGTTAGTTGGCCGGCTATTGCAAGCCGGCTAGCGGGGATAGGGGATGGGGGGGGGGGGAGGGAATAAATGGAGATTGAGAAAGGTAGGGGGATGAGATGGATAGGTAAAGATGGATATCAAGGTAGACAGCAGGTCCGTTACCTTGACGCGGTTTCAAGGATCAATGTGCAATATCAGCCAATAGCGTAGTTCGCTCTAGATACAGCGAAGCTTAACGCTTATCGCAGGCTGTGTATCCCGGTAATAACGCAGGCTCTTATTACTAACGAGCCTAACCTAACCTTGCTTAACGAGCCTAACCTAACCTTACATAACGAGTCTCAACCTAACCTTACTAATAACTAACGAGTCTAACCAATCGAGCCTAACCTAACCTTACTTAACGAGCCTAACCTACCTTACTTAACGAGCCTAACCTAACCTTACTTAACGAGCCTAACCTAACCAAACCTAACTTTACTTAACGAGCCTAACCTAACGAGCCTAACTTAACCTAGTCTAACCAAACCCAACAACGTTGAACATTAGCCCCATAACACAAGGGGAAAATGGCCACACCAAAACAATTTGGCTACCAAATGGCCTTTGCCTCTGACGTAAGTACAAACTGGTGTTGATGTTTTAAGTAACGAATAAACAGTAGTTGCGTTTTCGAGAACACTTGTTTAACATTCTGCGTAAACGGTTTACGCAGAGATTAACTGGCAATAACGCTCCGCGGAAACTTATAGGGCGATAAAGTTTCTTAATAACACTTAACAGAGAAAAGAATCTAGGCCCAAAAAAAGTCAACTTTATCTACGTACAAAAAAGTATTTCCTACAAAAAAATTCATAATTATATTTCCTGTAATGTATATAAAAATATAATTGATAACTGCCCCGACCGTCCCACAAGTGGTTGGGTACCATTCCTTTCCCCGTCCCATCCCAAAAGCCTTATCCTGACCCTTCCCTGTGCTATATAGTCATAATGGCTTGGCGCTTTCCCCTAATATTTCCATTCCATTCCACAATTACATGAACTACAATATGTGTATGTTTTGGAGAAGGGAACTATCAAGGGGGAAAGCGCCAAGCCATTACGACTATATAGCACTGGGAAGGGGTCAGGATAAGGATTTGGGATGGGACGGGGGAAAGGAATGGTGGCCCAACCACTTGTGGACGGTCGGGGATTGAACGCCGACTGCATGTAAGCGAGACCGTCGCTCTACCGTCCAGCCCAAGTGATTGGACATATGTTTTGGAGAATGGACGACACGACTGTCGGAGTGACAA
This sequence comes from Procambarus virginalis, assembly GCA_020271785.1. Lineage (NCBI taxonomy): Eukaryota > Metazoa > Arthropoda > Malacostraca > Decapoda > Cambaridae > Procambarus > Procambarus virginalis. The sequence goes on along the minus strand of WNGS01164447.1, from coordinate 4,058,525 downwards.
GAGAGCGACAGGTGACAGCGACAGTGACAGCGACAGGTGACAGCATACACATACAATCAGATCTCAGAAAACAATACCCCATATACAGTAATCTTATAGAGAATCGA
>WNGS01164447.1:4048418-4055918 GCA_020271785.1 Procambarus virginalis | reverse complement strand
GGTGATCCATCACTACATATGGTGGTCCCTGCACTACATAATATGGTGGTCCATGCACTACTATTTCCACATTGGATGGTTCCATCACTACAAATCGTTGGTGGTCCATCCACTACCGTGGAAATCAATATTGGTGGTCCATCACTACATATTGGTGGTCCGTCACTACATATTGGTGGTCCGTCACTACATACTGGTGATCCATCGACACATATTGGTGATCCATCGACACATATCGGTGATCCATCGACACATATTGGTGATCCATCGATACATATTGGTATTTTTAACAAACAGTTACTCCAAGTACTTTCATTTTAGGATGATGGTTGATATATTGCACCTGTGCAGGATGTGAACTTTTGCTCACAAAAAAGTCCACTTATGAACTGATGACTTTTTAAAGCAACATTGAAAGAAGACAACCTAGCCTCTCCTTGGCCTAATATTGCACATATATCTATTGCATTAGGTCTAATATTGCATATGTTAGGCCTTGAATTGATTACATTAGGCTATGGAGAAGTTCTTATCTCTGCATTTCTTAAAAAGTAATTAATAAAAAAAATGAGGACTTTTTTGGTTTGATCTCCCCAGGGCGGTCGTCAATTAGTGGAATTCATCATTGAATTGCACCACATCAAAGCTATGAGACTCTGATGCCTCAAGAGTTAATTCCCTTCCACACTTTATTCAATTGCTCTGCTTGGTTAACTTATCACGACCCTCTGGTTTTCTGGCGTACAAAGGCATTTTTTTTATTTCTGGTCTTTATTGATACTAGAGTGAAGAGTCAGTCTGACACTCCTTTTGTAAATTTAACTTGTGTAACCGAGGGAGTAAATAGTGTCAGTAGAGTTAGTATTGTGTATAGAATAGTGTGTATTAGTAGAATAGAATAGTGAGTAGAAGAGTGTATTATTGGTGTGAGGATCAATGTAATCCCCAATCACTGTTATTGCTAGTGTGTGCCGCTGTTATAATGATTAGTGCTATGCTGTCATTTATAGTGGGCTTGGCTGGGGACCCGGCGGTGCCCGGGGTCGTGTCACCCCCCCCCCACACCCACTTTACAGCACCCCAAAATCCTCCCTCTCTCCCTCTTCTTGCCTTTCATCTCCCCCATTTTCCTCTTCTCCCCCCTCTCCCTTCAAACCTTGAACACACATATTATATATATATATCTATATATATATATATAATATATATATATATATATATATATAGTATTATATATATATATATATATATATATATATATATATATATATTATATATATATATATATATATATATATATATATAGTATATATATATATATATGTCCAAAGGTGTCAAATATAGATGCAAAAAAAATAAATAGAATATACCTGAGGGCTTGAGTACAGAGGTATAAGAATTGAAGCTGCCTATTAAGTAAACTTTACTATTAAGTACTATTATATACTATTAAGTATTTTTACACGAAACTTTTGGTGTATCCAGCGTTACTAATTCACATACAGTTAATTGTGGCTACGCCACACGTTGGTAGACCAATACTTATGGCTACATCACAGCAGTATGTCTATAGCCATCTGCTACTCCCAACTTCGGTCTAACCAATGTGTTTCCGATTCCTATTATAAACGTGTATAACGTACAAGGTATAACCACAGTGGCATAATCAGTGTAATTCCTCCGCACAGTGGCATAACCAATTATTTCATATTTTTATCCAATGTTTACCGACAAATGCGGTGAGAATGTAGGCGTAAAAATAGTAGTGGTTATCTGAAGAGTCGACACAGAGATTGTGTTAGGGTCTCCAGTCGTAGCGGTTGTCCTGGAAGCGTTCCCGGTTGTCATAGCGACCATCTCTGTCTCTCTCCTTCCTCCAGCAGGTCGGGAAGCAACAAAACAGAGCTATGCCACAGGGCGCAGACGGGCCTTTTCACCATCTCTGAGACGTTGAGAAACCGACTATTCTAGCGGGGTGTTGGTGCCCTTTAAGTCGAGTTCTTGATTTCAGTTTTATGCTTCGGTTTAGGTTGTTTAAACTTTCCTGGGAAAAGATGAGGGTGGAGTGGGTAGTTATGAGCGCACAACAAGTGCTGTTCCTCGTGAGTCGTTTCCAAGACGATTCAGCCATCAAAACAAATGACTGTACCTTTCCCTGCTCACCTGTCAGAGATTGCAAGGAGGTGAGGTCTAAATCTTTCAAGCCAGGTCTGCCAGCCTTCCTATACGTGATGCCTTACGACTTAACTATATGCTAATTGCGTCTTTCCCTCTAACAACTCACACTGGACGGCCCTGACATTGACGTGTATAGCAGGTAACTATCGCTAATTGAAATGTCTTTAGTATTCACACCTGTCGTGTTGAAGCATCTTTGCAGGCTTGCAATATGTTATGAGAAGGACTTCACTCAATTTCTCTTTGTCAATCGCATCTAATAGGGGTAAGGCTTTATGTTGCTTTGTTAATATGAAGCCTTGTTGCCTGCCTCACCTATCGCCTGCTTCAATTTGTAACTTCTTAGCTTCAAATATCTTCTGCTTATTAATTGATATCCATTTCGTATTATTTATCTGATTTCCTTTCCTTTGTCTTTCCGTACGCTTCTGCGGATTCTTTATTTTGCCTTCCTCCGTCTCTCGTTTTCTTCTTGTGTTCCTCCTCTCCTGTGTTCGTCAGTATAGGGTAACGTTAGTGTTGTTAGTGCTTAATAGTTAAAAGTTTAAAAGAATATATTTCTTGACTGGTTTATTAATATTTAATGAGAAAAGGTGCTGATTATAAATTCATTCAAAATCTCACATATTTATACTACACATACACGCATTCGTGCGTGAACACACGGGGCTGGTGGCTAAGTGGAGAGCGCTCTAGACTCGTGGACCTAGGGTCCGGGGTTCGATCTCCGGCGCCGGCGGAAAAAACAAATGGGCAAGTTTTCCTTCACCCTGATGCCAATGTTACCCGCAGTAAATAGATACCTGCGAGTTAGACAGCTGCTACGAGCTGCTTCCTGTGTGTGTGTTTGTGTGTGTGTGTGTGTTGTTGGTGTGTGTGTGTGTGTGTGGTGTGTGTGTGTGTGTGTGTGGTGTGTGTGTGTATGTGTGTGTGTGGGTGTGTGTGTGTAAAAAAAAATTGTTAGATATTTAGTAACAAGTTGATTGACAGTTGAGTGCGGGACCAAAGAGCCAGATCTCAACCCCCGCAAGCACAACTTGCTGAGTACACACACAATGTTTGTTAATGCTACAAAAATTATTAGCAGGATTAAGACAGAATAAGGCAACAGGAGTCTACTGGACACCTCCCCTTCTGTCTGTCCTGGCTGTCTGTCTGTCTGTCTCCTCCTCTCGTGTGTGCCTGTCCCACGACCACTGTCCACCACACCACCACAACCCAAGTAACAGCAGTTGAGGACAATTACCACCACAACTTGCAGTTACTTGCCGGCAATAAGTTTGCAATGGCCAGCACCGCGAGCAAGCACTTTGGAATCCGATACTCAGTTATTTATGCTTAATAACCGGAGAGTTTCACGCAGTACGACAACATTGCATATTTGTTAATGTAACATGAAAATGGATTGCACTCTTGATCAGTAAATTATTGCTATTAAGAGCGTTTAAAGTTGATATTTTCCTGCGTGAGTGACGACACATGTGGAGCAGCATTCGCCTTCATGAGGACATAATGGCTGAGTTTGATATTAAGTATTAACGCCTGTGAGTGATAGCGGACATGCGTGCGCTCGAGTGCGCTTAAAACACCTGTGACCAGGCTCGAAGCGTGCTGTACACCTGGGACCAGGTTTCAGTGTGCTTGCACACCTGGGACCAGGCTCCAGACGTGCTGCACTCTTGGGACCAGGCTCCAGCGTGCTTGTACACCTGGGACCAGGATCCAAACGTGCTTGCACACCTGTACCCAGCTTCAGGCGTGCTTGCTCTTAATGCAGAGTGTGACTGGTGTTCTTGGCGCTCTACCCCTCAACATGCACGCATGCACACGCACAGGACGGCAAGGCCATTGGGGTCAGGAAAGCTTTAGCGTGAAAACACTTCCGCTGATATAACAACACAAAAAAAGGAATATCAATATTATCTTGTGACCAACCTTCACGATATCTCGCCCAAGCTTTAGGCTGCGTCCTCTGAATGTGTGACAATGAACAGCTTTAAGCTGTGGCTTAAAGACACAGTTAAAATTGGGAGATACAATTGTGTGAAGTCAAGCCTGGTCTCGGGCCGACTTGGGGAGTAGAAGAACTCCCAGAACCCCATCAAGCATATGTGGGCCTGTGGGCCGCTCCAAGCAACAGCCTGGTGGACCAAACTCTCACAAGTCAAGCCTGGCCTCGGGCCGGGCTTGGGGAGTAAAGAACTCCCAGAACCCATCAAGCAGGTATATGTGGGCCTACGGCCGCTCCAAGCAACAGCCTGGTGGACCAACTCTCACAAGTCAAGCCTGGCCTCGGGCGGGCTTGGGGAGTAGAAGAACTCCCAGAACCCCATCAAGCAGGTATATGTGGGCCTGCGGGCCGCTCCAAGCAACAGCCTGGTGACCAAACTCTCACAAGTCAAGCCTGGCCCGGGCCGGGCTTGGGGAGTAGAAGAACTCCCAGAACCCCATCAAGCAGTATATGTGGGCCTGCGGGCCGCTCCAAGCAACAGCTGGTGGACCAAGTTCTCACAGTCAAGCCTGCCTCGGGCCGGGCTTGGGCAGCAGAAGAACTCCAGAACCCCATCAAGCAGGTATATGTGGGCCTGCGGGCCGCTCCAAGCAACAGCCTGGTAGACCAAGCTCTCACAAGTCAAGCCTGGCCTCGGGCCGGGCTTGGGGAGTTGAAGAACTCCCAGAACCCTCAAGCGAGGAGTGTGCTGGACCACCCAATTCCTCCATGCTCTATTGACAGCTCAGGGAGGTTGAAAGTCAGCGTTGGACACCAGTGGCATGTCCCAAGGATAGTCTGTTATTGTGGGTTGGTTCGTAGCATGGTCGACACGTGGATCTCCCGCTCCTGGGGTCGCTGGTTCGAGGCTCTTAGTGCCCAAGTTATATCAATAAATGTTTTAACATTGACTTCATCTTCAGAGTTTGGGTGCAGCAAAATTTTCCTCATCTCAAACTCTACTAATCACATCTCCTGTTGGAATATCGGCTAATTTATACCTGTTAGGTGCACGTATATCGATCAGTCTGTATCGCTAGGTATGGTATATCGGTAGATATATCGGTTGGATCTGATATATATCGCTTAGGACTCAGCTGCGGGTATTTTTGTTTAGTACTGATTCTTTAGTAGATTGTTAGTGACGTGGGTAGTTATATAGGTGTTTGTACTCCTATGAGTAGTTTATATGCGTGTTATATTCCTAATGGGGTAGTTATATCGTTCGTTATACTCCTATTGTATTTATCCGCCTGCCATTTCCTGAACAGGGAGCGCACCTGTTGAACAAATCTACAGGGCCGTGACGAGGATTCGAAACTGCGACGCACCTGTTGTTTCCAGGACAGGAAAACTCACCTGTCATTCCTGGACAGAGATGCAGCTGTCATTTCTAAGACAGGAAGATGCCCTGTTTAAGGGATGCTGAATGAGGAATAAGACACCTGTACAGGTGCTTAAAGTTGACAGGTGGGAATACAAATGCTAGATTTGGTTATCTTGAGGTTATCTTGAGAGGATTTCGTGGCTTAGCGTCCCCGCGGCCCGATCCTCGACCAGGCTCCTTTTTTTACACATCCCCCAGGAAGCAGCCCGTAGCAGCTTCTAACTCCCAGGTACCTATTGACTGGGTAACAGGGGCTTCAGGGTGAAAGAAACATTTTGCCTATTTGTCTCTGCCTATATCGGGGATCGAACCCGATATCTCAGGACTACGAATCCGAAGCGCTGTCCACTCAGCTGTCAGGCGCCCAGCTGACTAGTAAGTTTGTGAGATTTTCACAGGTATACATAGTTGATATTTTGGTACATGTATAGATGCATACTTTGATGAATAGATGTATATTTTGTGTACATATATAGGTGCAAACTTTGGTACATGAATACTTTTGTATATGTATATGGTCTAATGTTGACCAGACCACACACTAGAAGGTGAAGGACGACGACGTTTCGGTCCGTCCTGGACCATTCTCAAGTCGATTGAGACTGGTCCAGGACGGACCGAACCGTCGTCGTCCCTTCACCTTCTAGTGTGTGGTCTGGTCAACATACTTTAGCCACGTTATTGTGACTCCTCGCCTGTATATGGTTTAATGTTTCTTCTTGGTGGAGTTTAGGCGATCTGAGTCTTGAGAGAGATCTGATACTCCCTCCCACGCCCCCATCACTCCCTATTAGTACCCCCTCACAGCCCTTCCTCAAACTTCATACACCTCGATACCCTCCCCCCACCCTATAACCCCCCCCCCCTCCCTCCCGAGCGCCCTGAGACGATTCAGGCTACGACTAGCGGACGATCACGAACGGACACGATGTAGCGGACGATCACGAAAGGACACGGACGTAAGTGGACGATCACGAACGGACACGGACGGTAAGTGGACGATCACGAACGGACACGGATGGTAAGTGGACGATCACGAACGGACACGGATGGTAAGCGGACGATCACGAAAGACACGGACGGTAAGTGGACGATCACGAACGGACACGGACGGTAAGCGGCCGATCACGAACGGACACGGATGGTAAGTGGACGATCACGAAAGGACACGGACGGTAAGTGGACGATCACGAACGGACACGGATGGTAAGTGACGATCACGAAAGGACACGGACGGTAAGCGGGCGATCACGAAGGACACGGACGGTAAGCGGACGATCACGAACGGACGATCGTCACGGAAGTGAGACCTGGACAAACCAATTAAGCGAGGGTTGTTGTAGCAGCAAGTGCCGGCCTAAGCGGCTCGCCTCCAGACTCCATTGCCAGGCCGTTGCAACAGAAATTGCAAATAGCAATAAAGTGCATAGTGCAATAAAGCTCAGAGTCAGATTGTGTATTTAGGCAATAATGAGGCTTTATATAGTTGTTGCAACGGAGAAAGTACAGCTGTGATGGTTATGCTGATTTCTATACAATAAAACTCCCGAAATGGCCTACTGTATTTTATACTGCATGCTGTATTTTATACTTTGTGTGCTTATGTTAAGACTAACGACGCTGTTGTTTGCTGGCGAGGTTTTTTAGGCTTACTGTCAGGTTGTTTGTAGTCCCTTCTCGCCAGTGTTCCCTACGTCAAGAAACTGTCCTACTAAAGTGCCTTTATCCTAACCTACCAGAGACCCAAAACAGAAAACGGGACAGTTCTCACTTTCGCCAGCCGCTGTTATTTTCTTGTACGACAATTTTTGGCCTTATGTAACGCATACGTGCGAAAAGCGACGTTCTTTGTAAGAGGACAGTTGGGCTAGTTTTGCTATCTCCAGCTGGTGAATTTGGGCTTCAGCTCCTGGGTCCAGATTCACGAAGCAGTTACGCAAGCACT
>WNGS01164447.1:4025851-4038578 GCA_020271785.1 Procambarus virginalis | reverse complement strand
AATGGGAGAGCGTGTACCATGGAGCCTCGGCTAGCTTATCATTACATGGGAGGGGGACCATGAGCAATGGGAGCAAGTGAGGGGGGGGGGGGAACATTGGCCGCCGGATCAGCTGTGATGATGAACGACCAGGTCCTCCCATGCGACCAACTGGAACGCTGGGTATGGGTCTCCGTCCACGATTCCAGGATTCCAGTCGCTCGATTCCTGTTCTGTAAATGTCTGTAAATCTTGGAAGGATGGGGGGGAGAAAATATAAAAATTTTATTTTATCTTTGTCTCTCTTTAAGAAGACGCCATTAACCAGCGAAGATGTAAACATGCCAAAGGGGGTTGTGGTATTTATTTAAATAATTCAGCTGATTTCGGTGAATAAACTGGTAAATATACAGAAAAGAATAATTCAGCAAAAGGTGATCTGATAAGCCAAGTTATTCACCATTCGACGATACATTTAGCAGCAGAGGAAGCCAGCTGCTCCCTCGGGCCAAAGGGCCCAGGGAGCGACGCGCAGTTATCGTGGCAATATTTTCACAACATCGATCACTATGATGTAGACCTAACAGCCTTGTTCCCTGCCAGTACACGGCTTGGGGTCCCAGGCTCTACCTCGCTCTAAGCTCTCCCCCTTCATCTAGGTCTCTCTTCATTGTTGTTTAAGATCCAGCTACTGGGAGCAAATAGTTCCAAGTAGCACGGGCTATGGTGAGCCCGTAGTGGACTTACCTGGCACAGGAGCGGGGCTGTAACTTGTGCTCTCTCTTCATCTTTGTGTCTTCTTAACTAGGTCTCTCCTCATCTTTGTTTTCCCCTCATCTGTCCCCTCATCACGAGTTCCCCTCAACTACTTGTGGTGGACGGTAGAGCGACGGTCTCGCTTCATGCAGGTCGGCGTTCGATCCCCGACCGTCCTCAAGTGGTTGGGCAGCCATTCCTTTCCCCCTGTCCCATCCCAAATCCTTATCCAGACCCCTTCCCCGTGCTATATAGTCGTAATGACTTGGCACTTTTCCCCTGATAGTTCCATTCCCTTCCCCCTCAACTAGGGATAACTAGGCCAGGATCACTATCCCAGGACCCAAACTAAAGCAGCCTAGTTAGTAGCATTAAAGTTATATACACGAATGCAGATGGAATTAAAACGGGTGGCGAGAAAAATAACTTCACATTATGGCAGTAACGGAAACAAAACTAACAAGTATCGCAGAAAATGCAATCTTACTAAGAGGTGATAAAGTTATAAGGAAGGAGGGGGAATAGGGGTGGAGGTGGTGCAGCTTCCTTACTGCAGCTGAACTTTGAGGAGATATGACCAAACTATACGACATAAGATGAGGAGATGGCGACGTTTCGGTCCGTCCAGGACCATTATCAAGTCGTGATAATGGTTCAAGACGGACCGAAACGTCGTCGTCTCATCGTCTGATGAGTGGTTTGGTCATCATGGGCCAGATTCACGAAGCAGTTACGCAAGCACTTACGAACCTATCCATCTTTTCTCAATCTTTGGCGGCTTTGTTTACAATTATTTAACAGTTAATGAACTCCGAAGCACCAGGAGGCTGTTTATAACAATAACAACAGTTGATTGGCAAGTTTTCATGCTTGTAAACTGTTTAATAATTGTAACCAAAGCCGTCAAAGATTGAGGAAAGATATACACGCTCGTAAGTGCTTGCGTAACAATTTCATGAATCCAGATCCATATTTTCAGCCTCGTTATTGAGACTCATCGTCTGCATTTGAGGGAATAACATTTATAAGAGGCAGCCGAACAGCAGGAGACTTGGTGATAGTGATGATTTACAATCCCTAATCATTGAGAGGCTTATTGATGAATACAATACATAGAGGCCTAGATTCATCAATGACCTAGGATGCAGGTTTTTGAGTCAGCTGATATCAATCACAAAACCTGTCATTGATTGGGTAATCGAATGTGTGTGGATTACCTATGGTCGATTTCTAGAGTTTTCCTATTCAGTCTAGCCTGCGGACTGGCTTCCGTAGTGATTGCTTTTGTCTTAGAGACTGTGTACATAGCCTGCACGTCCACATTAGCTGTTGCACGCACACGTAGCAGTCACAGTCAGGTTGATCATATAATACCAGCAGGAACCTGTCACGTTTCCTCCGTTATTGTTCAACAACCACTGCGTAATCCGGCGCCTTGAAAAACGTGACTTACGTCTTGAAAAACGTGACTTAAGTCGTGAAAAACGAGACTTACGTCTTGAAAAACGTGACTTACGTCTTGAAAAACTAGACTTACGTCTTGAAAAACGTGACTTACGTCTTGAAAAACGTGACTTACGTCTTGAAAAACGTGACTTACGTTTTGAAAATAGAGACTTACGTCTTGAAAAACGTGACTTACGTCTTGAAAAACGAGACTTACGTCTTGAAAAACGAGACTTACGTCTTGAAAAACGAGACTTACGTCTTGAAAAAGTGACTTACGTCTTGAAAAACGAGACTTACGTCTTGAAAAAGAGACTTACGTCTTGAAAAAGTGACTTACGTCTTGAAAAAGTGACTTACGTCTTGAAAAACGTGACTTACGTCTTGAAAAACGTGACTTACGTCTTGAAAAACGTGACTTACGTCTTGAAAAACGTGACTTACGTCTTGAAAAACGAGACTTACGTCTTGAAAAACGTGACTTACGTCTTGAAAAACGAGACTTACGTCTTGAAAAAGTGACTTACGTCTTGAAAAACGTGACTTACGTCTTGAAAAACGTGACTTACGTCTTGAAACAAGTGACTTACGTCTTGAAACAAGTGACTTATTGTGTAACGGCAAAGCTGAGACAAGTACAGATGAGCCCAAGACTCGACTGTGGTTAACATAAACAGTTTGTTATAAGTAATTAACTCTGAGGAGAAAGTGAAAGAATTATTTGTTGCCCGCGAAGCCCCGTGTATAGTGAAATATCTTGTGAATTAAACCAAGTTGTTTTGAAAATTAACTCCGAAATGAATGTGTTTTCTTCCGTCTCATATTAAATCTCGTCGAGGGAATTTGGAGGTCAAAAAAAGTGAGCAAGAGGCGACCACGAGAACCCAGAAAGGCTGCTGTAAGCCTCTGGCCAACAGGGAAGCATCACTGAAGGGAGATTAGCATGAACAAGAAAGATTGCGACATCTCAAACCTCCTGCCAACTGCAGGTTTGACACAAGTGTCGATCGAAAAAAAAAATGCAAAGGGTTCACGACGTGAAAAAACCCCAAAATAACTATATAAGTTACCAGTAGATAAATTATAAATGAATATAGTGAGTAATGAAACTTGTAATCACTGGCAGGCATTATGGTTTAAGGGATATTAAGGAAACACAGGAAAACAATAAACACGAGAATTATCTCAGGCAAGATAAAGGCTAACGTAGCACAAGTGGAAGAAATATGAGCAGTGACAACGCAGACTCTGTGGCGCCGCTACTGGTCTTGGGGAGCTGCTGGGGAGGATGTGGGGGAGGGAGTACCACCACGACACTCCCCACAGCCTTGGGAGTGTACGGGAGATGTGGTTATAACTTTAGAACACGAAGAACATTAACATGAAATGTTTGGAAGAAACTTGATTGATGGCAGCTGAGCACTAGGAGCTATTGTAAACATAGTCCCAGCAGGCTTCGTCCCAGCAGCCTGCGTCCCAGCAGCCTTCGTCCCAGCAGCCATCATCCCAGCAGCCATCACCCCAGCACCATCCCAGCAACCAATCCTGATAAAGCTGCCACCATTGCAGCCATGGTTGCTGAAGCACAGTAGACCTGAACCATCTTATTATAATATTCCTTCAGAAGACGAAGCTGCTAAACAACATTGAGAATATAATCCAAGAACTTTCTCCATTAACCACGACACAAAATAACAATAACAACAATCCTTAACATTGAATCAAATATCACAAACACAACTCTAAAATAATAAAAAAAAGTAATTATGGAAGGAGTTTATTGGTAAAAAAGTAAAATATTTACAAAATCAGCAGCGTCGCATCCTCGCTCCCCGAAAAAGGAATAAAGTTTGCACTTGCAGCTGCTTGGCGATTGCAATATTGGTAAGCGAGGTAATAACAGGAATAACTTTACTAAAGGGAGCAGGAGGAATAGAGGCAGGAGAAGCGACTTCAGCATCGATAACATTGGTTAAAAGTAGCCAACGGAATGGTAATGGCGGCTGTAAACGCGCTATGGAGTCTGTCGGCGCCTCAGACTTAAAAGCAGCCCCCCTGCAGCCCCTGCAGCCCCCAGCAGCCTCCAGCAGCCCCAGCAGCCTCCAGCAGCCCCCAGCAGCCCCCAGCAGCCTCCAGCAGCCCCCAGCAGCCTCCAGCAGCCCCCAGCAGCCCCCAGCAGCCTCCAGCAGCCTCCAGCAGCCTCCAGCAGCCCCCAGCAGCCCCCAGCAGCCTCCAGCAGCCCCCCTGCAGCCCCCAGCAGCCTCCAGCAGCCCCCAGCAGCCTCCAGCAGCCCCCAGCAGCCTCCAGCAGCCTCAGCAGCCTCCAGCAGCCCCCAGCAGCCCCAGCAGCCTCCAGCAGCCCCCAGCAGCCCCAGCAGCCCCCAGCAGCCCCAGCAGCCTCCAGCAGCCCCCAGCAGCCCCCAGCAGCCCCCAGCAGCCTCCAGCAGCCCCCAGCAGCCCCCAGCAGAGGCCATGGCAGGCCCTAGCACAAGCCCCAGCCTTAGTATCCCAACTGCCTCAGTAGTTGCAACATAAACGACTACCGCGTTAGCGGTAACGACAGCTGCATTAGCCGTCTCATTAGTACCAGAAACAGTAGCAGAGCGGCAGCAAACACACGAGCAAAAGCAACAGCAGACGCACCACTACCAGCAGCAGCACCACCACCACCAGCAGCAGCACCACCACCACCACCAGCACCACCACCAACAACAACAACAACAACAACAACAACAACACCAGCAGCAGCACCACCAGCACCACCAGCACCACCACCACCACCACCACCAGCATGAAGGGGAGGGCGATAAAATAGGGACATATATCAGTGTCACAAATAGCCTTCCGCTCTCCCTCCACACGGGACGACACACGCAGAGAAAATCAATAATTGAATAATTGTATTTAGTGAGTTACATTTCCAGGAGATGTTACGATGGCTAGTCACGCCTGTCACCTGAGGCTTAGTGATCACACCTGGCTCGTAATACTCATGCGTCCGCTAATGGCTCGTTTAACACGTGTCCGCTAATGGCTCGTTTAACACGTGTCCGCTAATGGCTCGTTTAACACGTGTCCGCTAATGGCTCGTTTAACACGTGTCTGCTAATGGCTCGTTTAACACGTGTTTCCCTCGTTAGGTCTATTGAGCGTTTCATGATCAAGGTTGTCAGTTTACCAGTGATGGTTATCTTGAGATGATTTCGGGGCTTAGCGTCCCCGCGCCCGGTCCTCGATCAGGCCTCCATTTTGTTACACACCCCCAAGAAGCAGCCCGTAGCAGCTGTCTAACTCCCAGGTACCTATTTACTGCTAGGTGAACATATGCATCAGGGTGAAAGAAACTGCCCATTTGTTTCCACCTCCACCGGGGATCGAACCCGGACCCTCAGGACTACGAATCCTGAGCGCTGTCCACTGGCTGCTGCTTTAAACCCAATAAAATACTTGTATTTTATCTTATATAGAGAGAATGCATTTCAAAATGAAAAATAAATTAGCATTATAGATCATCTGGCAGAGTATTTCTGAGAAATATTTTGTGAATTCTGGAGCTCTTTATTGTCCTCGGAAAATATGTTAAGTTTTTTTGCTGTGACTTGTTCTATGATGACAGCATACACAAATGATGTAGAGTATCTGGGATGTTGTAAACATTACAACATTGGACAAATTATAAGGGAGCCAAATTTTTAGTCTGTTGAAGGTGGCATTGTGCAGCGGGGCCTGAGCGCTGATATATATAGAACAGTGCACACAAAATCACAATAGCGTGATGCATCAAATGAACAAATCCACAAGGGCCGTGATGAGGATTCGAACCTGCGTCCGGGAGCATCCCAGACGCAGGTGGATTTATTCATTTTATAGAACAGTGGCTCTATGCCTGATGTTGTTGTTGTTATAGATTCAGCTACTCTGAACAAGTTCCAAGTAGCACGGGCTATGGTGAGCCCGTAACTTACCTGGCACAGGAGCGGGGCAAGTAGCACGGGCTATGGTGAGCCCGTAGTGGACTTACCTGGCACAGGAGCGGGGCAAGTAGCACGGGCTATGGTGAGCCCGTAGTGGACTTACCTGGCACAGGAGCGGGGCAAGTAGCACGGGCTATGGTGAGCCCGTAGTGGACTTACTTGGCACAGGAGCGGGGCAAGTAGCACGGGCTATGGTGAGCCCGTAGTGGACTTACCTGGCACAGGAGCGGGGCAAGTAGCACGGGCTATGGTGAGCCCGTAGTGGACTTACCTGGCACAGGAGCGGGGCAAGTAGCACGGGCTATGGTGAGCCCGTAGTGGACTTACCTGGCACAGGAGCGGGGCAAGTAGCACGGGCTATGGTGAGCCCGTAGTGGACTTACCTGGCACAGGAGCGGGGCAAGTAGCACGGTCTATGGTGAACCCGTAGTGGACTTACCTGGCACAGGAGCGGGGCAAGTAGCACGGGCTATGGTGAACCCGTAGTGGACTTACCTGGCACAGGAGCGGGGCAAGTAGCACGGGCTATGGTGAGCCCGTAGTGGACTTACCTGGCACAGGAGCGGGGCAAGTAGCACGGGCTATGGTGAGCCCGTAGTGGACTTACCTGGCACAGGAGCGGGGCAAGTAGCACGGGCTATGGTGAGCCCGTAGTGGACTTACCTGGCACAGGAGCGGGGCAAGTAGCACGGTCTATGGTGAACCCGTAGTGGACTTACCTGGCACAGGAGCGGGGCAAGTAGCACGGGCTATGGTGAGCCCGTAGTGGACTTACCTGGCACAGGAGCGGGGCAAGTAGCACGGGCTATGGTGAGCCCGTAGTGGACTTACCTGGCACAGGAGCGGGGCAAGTAGCACGGGCTATGGTGAGCCCGTAGTGGACTTACCTGGCACAGGAGCGGGGCAAGTAGCACGGCCTATGGTGAGCCCGTAGTGGACTTACCTGGCACAGGAGCGGGCAAGTAGCACGGGCTATAGTGAGCCCGTAATGGACTTACCTAGCACAGGAGCGGGGCAAGTAGCACGGGCTATAGTGAGCCCGTAATGGACTTACCTGGCACAGGAGCGGGGCAAGTAGCACGGGCTATAGCTCAAAGATATGCCACCAAACTGATCTAGCCTTTAAGGTTGAGTTAGACAGCAAAGAAAATGAAACCAAAGTTTTTGAAAGCGAAAAGAAACAGAGAAGATATGGTCATTGCTTACAAAATACTAAATAAAAATCGACGAAGTAGACTTTAAGTACTGGGATTGAAACTAAAGCACACACATGAACTAGAGAGAGATCATAGAGTACTGTACTTCAGTATCAACGTTGTGTAGAATGATAATGAACTACTGAATGTGGTAGTGGAGGCATGAAATACATCCAAAACTAACTACCCAACCACACCAAAGAGGGTGGTTATGAAACAAGCACATCACACGATTAAAATTTCTGCCATATTCACGAAGCAGTTACGCAAGCACTTACGAACAAGGGGCCAGATTCACGAAGCAGTTATGCAAGCACTTACGATCCTGAGGCCAGATTCATGTAGCAGTTACGCAAGCACTTACGAACCTGAGGGCCAGATCTATGTAGCAGTTACGCAAGCACTTACGAACGTGTACATCTTTCCTCAATTTTTGACGGCTTTGGTTACATTTATTAAACAGTTTACAAGCATGAAAACTTGCCAATCAACTGTTGTTATTGTTATAAACAGCTTCCTGGTGCTTCGGAGCTCATTAACTGTTTAATAATTCTAATCAAAGCCGCCAAAGATTGAGAAAAAATGTACAGGTTCGTAAGTGCTTGCGTAACTGCTTCGTGAATCTGGACCCAGGAGCTGAAGCCCAAATTCACCAGCTGGAGATAGCAAACTAGCCCAACTTGTCCTCTTACAAAGAACGTCGCTTTTCGCACGTATGCGTTACATAAGGCCAAAAATTGTCGTACTAGAAAATAACAGCGGCTGGCGAAAGTGACGAACTGTCCCGTTTTCTGTTTTGGGTCCTCTGGTAGGTTAGGATAAATGCACTTCAATACGACAGTTTCTTGACGTAGGGGACACTGGCGAGAAGGGACTACAAACAACCTGACAGTAAGCCTAAAAAACCTCGCCAGCAAACAACAGCGTCGTTAGTCTTAACATAAACACACAAAGCATAAAATACAGCATGCAGTATAAAATACAGTAGGCCATTTCGGGAGTTTTATTGTATAGAAATCAGCATAACCATTACAGCTGTACTTTCTCCGTTACAACAACTATTAAAGCCTCATTATTGCCTAAATTACACAATCTGACTCTGAGCTTTATTGCACTATGCACTTTATTGCTATTTGCAATTTCTGTTGCAACGGCCTGGCAATGGAGTCTGGAGGCGAGCCCCGCTTAGCCGGCACTTGCTGCTACAACAACCCTCGCTTAATTGGTTTGTCCAGGTCTCACTTCCGTGACGATCGTCCGTTCGTGATCGTCCGTGTCCGTTCGTGATCGTCCGCTTACCGTCCGTGTCCTTTCGTGATCGTCCGCTTACCGTCCGTGTCCGTTCGTGATCGTCCGCTTACCGTCCGTGTCCGTTCGTGATCGTCCGCTTACCGTCCGTGTCCGTTCGTGATCGGCCGCTTACCGTCCGTGTCCGTTCGTGATCGGCCGTGTCCGTTCGTGATCGGCCGCTTACCGTCCGTGTCCGTTCGTGATCGTCCGCTTACCGTCCGTGTCCTTTCGTGATCGTCCACTTACCATCCGTGTCCTTTCGTGATCGGCCGCTTACCGTCCGTATCCGTTCGTGATCGTCCGCTAGTCGTAGCCTGAATCGTCTCAGGGCGTTCGGGAGGGGAGGGGGGGGGGTATAGGGTGGGGGGAGGGTATCGAGGTGTATGAAGTTTGAGGAAGGGCTATGAGAGGGTACTAATAGGGAGTGGTGGGGGGCGTGGTGGGGGGCGTGGGAGGGAGTATCAGATCTCTCTCAAGACTCAGATCGCCTAAACTCCACCAAGAAGAAACATTAAACCATATACAGGCGATGAGTCACAACAACGTGGCTAAAGTATGTTGACCAGACCACACACTAGAAGGTGAAGGGACGACGACGGTTCGGTCCGTCCTGGACCAGTCTCAATCGACTTGAGAATGGTCCAGGACGGACCGAAACGTCGTCGTCCCTTCACCTTCTAGTGTGTGGTCTGGTCAACATTAAACCATATACATATACAAAAGTATTCATGTACCAAAGTTTGCACCTATATATGTACACAAAAATATACATCTATTCATCAAAGTATGCATCTATACATGTACCAAAATATACAACTATGTATACCTGTGAAAAATCTCACAAACTTACTAGTCAGCTGGGCGCCTGACAGCTGAGTGGACAGCGCTTCGGATTCGTAGTCCTGAGATATCGGGTTCGATCCCCGATATAGGCAGAGACAAATAGGCAAAATGTTTCTTTCACCCTGTTGCCCCTGTTACCCAGCAGTAAATAGGTACCTGGGAGTTAGACAGCTGCTACGGGCTGCTTCCTGGGGGGATGTGTAACAAAAAGGAGGCCTGGTCGAGGACCGGGCCGCGGGGACGCTAAGCCACGAAATCCTCTCAAGATAACCTCAAGATAACCAAATCTAGCATTTGTATTTCCCACCTGTCAACTTTAAGCATCTGTACAGGTGTCTTATTCCTCATTCAGCATCCCTTAACCAGGGCATCTTCCTGTCTTAGAAATGACAGCTGCATCTCTGTCCAGGAAATGACAGGTGAGTTTTCCTGTCCTGGAAACAACAGGTGCGTCGCAGGTTCGAATCCTCGTCACGGCCCTTGTAGATTTGTTCAAGAGGTGCGTCTCCCTGTTCAGGAAATGGCAGGCGGATAAATACAATAGGAGTATAACGAACGATATAACTACCCCATTAGGAATATAACCACGCATATAACTACCTCATTAGGAGTACAAACCACCTATATAACTACCCACGTCACTAACAATCTACTAAAGAATCAGTACTAAACAAAATACCCGCAGCTGAGTCCTAAGACGATATATCAGGATCCCAAACCGATATATCTACCGATATACCATACCTAGCGATACAGACTGATCGATATACGTGCACCTAACAGGTATAAATTAGCCGATATTCCAACAGGAGATGTGATTAGTAGAGTTTGAGATGAGGAAAAGTTTTGCTGCACCCAAACTCTGAAGATGAAGTCAATGTTAAAACAATTATATATCACTTGGGCACTAAGAGCCTCGAACCAGCGACCCCAGGAGCGGGAGATCCACGTGTCGACCATGCTACGAACAACCCACAATAACAGACTATCCTTGGGACATGCCACTGGTGTCCAACTGAGACTTTCAACCTCTCCTGAGCTGTCAATAGAGCATGGAGGAATTGGGTGGTCCACGCTCACTTCTGCTTGATGGGGTTCTGGGAGTTCTTCAACTCCCCAAGCCCGGCCCGAGGCCAGGCTTGACTTGTGAGAGCTTGGTCTACCAGGCTGTTGCTTGGAGCGGCCCGCAGGCCCACATATACCTGCTTGATGGGGTTCTGGGAGTTCTTCTGCTGCCCAAGCCCGGCCCGAGGCCAGGCTTGACTTGTGAGAACTTGGTCCACCAGGCTGTTGCTTGGAGCGGCCCGCAGGCCCACATATACCTGCTTGATGGGGTTCTGGGAGTTCTTCTACTCCCCAAGCCCGGCCCGAGGCCAGGCTTGACTTGTGAGAGTTTGGTCCACCAGGCTGTTGCTTGGAGCGGCCCGCAGGCCCACATATACCTGCTTGATGGGGTTCTGGGAGTTCTTCTACTCCCCAAGCCCGGCCCGAGGCCAGGCTTGACTTGTGAGAGTTTGGTCCACCAGGCTGTTGCTTGGAGCGGCCCGTAGGCCCACATATACCTGCTTGATGGGGTTCTGGGAGTTCTTCTACTCCCCAAGCCCGGCCCGAGGCCAGGCTTGACTTGTGAGAGTTTGGTCCACCAGGCTGTTGCTTGGAGCGGCCCACAGGCCCACATATACCTGCTTGATGGGGTTCTGGGAGTTCTTCTACTCCCCAAGTCCGGCCCGAGACCAGGCTTGACTTCACACCAATTGTATCTCCCAATTTTAACTGTGTCTTTAAGCCACAGCTTAAAGCTGTCATTGTCACACATTCAGAGGACGCAGCCTAAAGCTTGGGCGAGATATCGTGAAGGTTGGTCACAAGATAATATTGATATCTTCCTTTTTTTGTGTGTTGTTATATCAGCGGAAGTGTTTTCACGCTAAAGCTTTCCTGACCCCAATGGCCTTGCCGTCCTGTGCGTGTGCATGCGTGCATGTTGAGGGGTAGAGCGCCAAGAACACCAGTCACACTCTGCATTAAGAGCAAGCACGCCTGAAGCCTGGTTACAGGTGTGCAAGCACGTTTGGATCCTGGTCCCAGGTGTACAAGCACGCTTGGAGCCTGGTCCCAAGAGTGCAAGCACGTCTGGAGCCTGGTCCCAGGTGTGCAAGCACACCTGAAACCTGGTCCCAGGTGTACAAGCACGCTTCGAGCCTGGTCACAGGTGTTTAAGCGCACTCGAGCGCACGCATGTCCGCTATCACTCACAGGCGTTAATACTTAATATCAAACTCAGCCATTATGTCCTCATGAAGGCGAATGCTGCTCCACATGTGTCGTCACTCACGCAGGAAATATCAACTTTTAAACGCTCTTAATAGCAATAATTTACTGATCAAGAGTGCAATCCATTTTCATGTTTACATTAACAAATATGCAAATGTTGTCGTACTGCGTGAAACTCTCGGTTATTAAGCATAAATAACTGAGTATCGGATTCCAAAGTGCTTGCTCGGTGCTGCTGGCCATTGCAAACTATTGCCGGCAAGTAACTGCAAGGTTGTGGTGGTAATTTGTCCTCAACTGCTGTTACTTGGGTTGTGGTGGTGTGGTGGACAGTGGTCGTGGGACAGGCACACAGAGAGAGGGAGACAGACAGACAGACAGACAGACAGACAGACAGACAGACAGACAGACAGACAGACAGACAGAAGGGAGGTGTCCAGTAGACTCCTGTTGCCTTATTCTGTCTTAATCCTGCTAATAATTTTTGTAGCATTAACAACATTGTGTGTGTACTCAGCTAGTTGTGCTTGCGGGGGTTGAGATCTGGCTCTTTGGTCCCGCCACTCAACTGTCAATCAACTTGTTACTAAATACTAACAATTTTTTTTTACACACACACACACACACACACACACACACACACACACACACACCACACACACACACACACACCACACACACACCCACACACACACGCGCACACACCACACACACACACCACACACACACAACACACACACACCCACACACACACACACCACACACACACACAGGAAGCAGCCCGTAGCAGCTGTCTAACTCCCAGGTACCTATTTACTGCTAGGTAACATTGGCATCAGCACCACACAACACACACACACACACAACACACACACACACACACACACACACACACAACAACAACACACACCAACGCACGCAGACATGCATATCTCCAAGACATGGCTCAAACTCCTCTGTTTTATGCTAA
>WNGS01164447.1:3991453-3994778 GCA_020271785.1 Procambarus virginalis | reverse complement strand
GTTTGGGTACACTGGTGATCGTAACTCATTCAGATCTTGGTTTCGACTTGTGACTCCCAACACCTTCAACCTCTTACGTTGTGGGGGGAAGGGGGTAGACCGCCCCAGAAGACAGTTGAGCGAGACTTGAGAAGCTGCTCTTTTGATCAAGATATAGAACACAAGTCTGAGAAGGTCTCGTCTTTAGGGATAGTCCGAGAGGCCTTATTGGGAGTGGGGATTATCCGCGCCTTTTTAAGCCTTCCTGTTGGGGCATCGAGTCGGGATTGTAAATATAACCCAAAGAAGTTTAGATGAATGTTTATAGCTCGTCAGTGGAGGCATATACAAATAAATAAATCCAACTATCTGGGCTTCTTTTGCCCTATAGTTTTTAGACGTCACTCAGTTTCTTGTTGGTTTCTTGAGGCGACTGTGAGGGTCTCAGCGTTCTCATAGTCTCCTGGCCGACACGGGGGCTGGTCGGCCGAGCGGACTTGTGATTCTGTGGTCCTGGGTTCGATCCCAGGTGCCGGCGAGAAACAATGAGCAGAGTTTCTTTCACCCTATGCCCCTGTTACCTAGCAGTAAAATAGGTACCTGGTGTTAGTCAGCTGTCACGGACTGCTTCCTGGGGTGGAGGCCTGGTCGAGGACCGGGCCGCGGGGACACTAAAGCCTCGAAATCATCTCAAGATAACCTCAAGATGGGCATCTCCAGCGGTGTCTCATCCATGTGGGGGAGCATAATAGATCCTGTAGCACAGTGGTCTACGCCCTTAACTCACAACCAATGAACCAGGGTTCAATCTTCGAGCTGGACGAACAAGATTCCCTTTTCCTCATTCCTCTATTCACCTAGCAGAAAAAAAGTATCCGGGAGTTAGGTAAAACTGTTGTGGTTGGTGAAATACTTGGCCTAGGGGGGGTGGGGGGTATTTCGATAAGCGTACAGGCTTCCTGTCCCTGACAACGGGGATTAATTATGTTGTCTGTTGTGGCATGATGAAGCCTGGGGCCCAGGACAGTGAGGAGCCTGGATGGGTCAGCCTCACAGTGTCACGAGATGGGATTGCTTTATAGTCTTTTTATATGTTACAACTGTGTGTGTGTGTGTGTGTGTGTGTGTGTGTGTGTGTGGTGGTGTGTGTACATGCGTGCGCGCGTGTGCGCTTGAGAGAGTGTTTTTAAAAGTTTAAAAGAACATTCCCTTTCTTTACGTTAACTGCTCCTGAACTTCGTTTGCAGCCTAAATATATTGAAGAAATTGTTTTATTTGTAAAGTTTGTAAACCCAGATGAAAAAAGTTATTCATTGCCTATGAAGAACAATGTCATATAAAAAGTTGCAGAGCCTTGCAAGAACAGTCAGTCCTTCGCAGCATCCATTTAGTCACATCCGGCAACATGTGAGATAAGAGCATCATGTGGGAGATGAGAATGGCGAAGGATCAGCATCCAGTAGCCGCGTTTTCCTTCACAACTTTCCCGCGCGAATCTGACCCATTTTCCCTGATTTACTAGAGCTTAACCCCGGCGGCAGCAGCCTTGCCCGGGATAGCTCTTGGATCGTCCAGACTGTTATGGCTGCCACGGAGAAGCGACCAGGAAGAGGAACATAGATCCCAATAATCTCTGCCTTGGCTACCAGTATTGTGCATGTATGATTGTGTTTAAAATGTCTCTCCCTGGCTCCGAAATCATCTCAAGATAACCTCAAGATAACCTCAAGATAACCTCCCCTAACCTCTGTTACATCCGGTTGGAAGACCGTCGGAAAACCTACTAAATGTTTGTACCTGGCTTATATTAATATTTTTAGTTCACGGATTAGTTATGAACTTGTATTGAGGTGGCGGATCTTCATGAGTAGGATTCTGTTCCCAGGTCACGTTTTGTTCACTTAAAGTCGCATTATTCTCTTATGGTTGAAGATTTTTAGTGAAAAATAATCGAAAAGATTGAATGAGCTGTGATTAGTTCCTCGAGGTGTTGGTTTTTAATTTATTTTTATGTACTTTAGAAGACAGTAGAATACAGCGGGTGTGGGACGTTAGCCACTTCACGGACACAGATGTGTGACGTGGGAGCTGGCACGGCACACCTGCTACAGGTGTGGAGTGTGGAGTTGGTGTTTTACACCTGGCAACGTTCTCCTATACCTAGGCATCAGCTACAATCTCTAGGGCATCTGCTACAATCTCTAGGGCATCTGCTACCATCTCTTGATAGCCAAGGCTACCTTGTGAGAGATAATAACGACTCAAATGAAGCAATAATCCTCTGCTTCACTGCGGAAAGTCTTACCCTTGTGAGGCTACTGTGAGGCTACCAAGACAGGTATCTAGCCCTCATCTTAACCCACAGATCTCCTCATTTCCCTTAGCCTTATTCCACATCTCAGTCCCAAAACTTAATAATATATGTGATACAAGGAGGTGTCGTAGCTTGTGTACCAGAACTACGGGTCGTGGAAGGAGAAAATATTCCATCGTCGACATTTCTTGGTGTGGCCGCCGGCTGTGTACCCTTATCGATTACCCTCGCTCTAGAAAAGGCTAGTCTTCCCTCGGCCAGCTGAGAGGGGAGACGGAGAAAAAGAAGGGAGACGGGAGAGAGGGATGGGGAGACAGAAGGGGAAAAAAAGAATTGGTACAGAAAGGGAGGATAAAGACAGGAGATGAAGAGAGAGTGAAGGTAGTGTGATGGATGTTTGTGTGTGTGTGTGTGTGTGTGTGTGTGGTGTGTGGGTGTGTGTATTTGTTGTTTGTATCTGTATAATCAAGCTGTTAGCTCTTGGACTCCGCCTTTCTAACCAATATATTTTTATCTGTTTATACATATATTTCTCTTACACACACACACGCGCACACACACACACACACACACACACACACACACACACACACACACACACACACACACACCCACACACACACACACGCGCGCACACATACACACACACACGCGCCACACATACACACACACACGCGCGCACACATACACACACACGCGCGCACACATACACACACACAACACACAACACACACACACACACACACACACAACACACACACACACACACGCGCGCGCGCGCACACACACCGCGCGCGTGTGAGCGCGCGCGCGCGTGTGTGTGTGTGTGTGTGTGTGTGTGTGTGCGCGCGTGTGTGTGCGCGCGCGCCCCACACACACACGCGCGCGCACACACACACACACACACACACACGCGCACACACACACACACACACGCGCGCGCGCGCACACACACACACACACGCGCGCGCGCACACGCGCGCACACACACACACACACACACACACACACACACACGCACACACGCACACG
>WNGS01164447.1:3981453-3988953 GCA_020271785.1 Procambarus virginalis | reverse complement strand
ACATCACTGGTGAAGAACATCACTGGTGAAGAACATCACTGGTGAAGAACATCACTGGTGAAGAACATCACTGATGTAGAACATCACTAGTGAAGAACATCACTGGTGTAGAACATCACTGGTGAAGAACATCACTGGTGAAGAACATCACTGGTGTAGAACATCACTGGTGAAGAACATCACTGGTGAAGAACATCACTGGTGTAGAACATCACTAGTGAAGAACATCATTGGTGAAGAACATCACTGGTGAAGAACATCACTGGTGTAGAACATCACTGGTGTAGAACATCACTGGTGTAGAACATCACTGGTGAAGAACATCACTGGTGTAGAACATCACTGGTGTAGAACATCACTGGTGTAGAACATCACTGGTGAAGAACATCACTGGTGAAGAACATCACTGGTGAAGAACATCACTGGTGTAGAACATCACTGGTGAAGAACATCACTGGTGAAGAACATCACTGGTGTAGAACATCACTGGTGAAGAACATCACTAGTGTAGAACATCACTGAAGAACATCAGTGGTGAAGAACATCACTGGTGAAGAACATCACTGAAGAACATCACTGGTGAAGAACATCACTGGTGAAGAACATCAGTGATGCAGTAAGCGCTTCGCATCACATAATATTTATGTCATATAACACCTCTGAGCGCATTTGTATTTTCTGTTTGTGAAGATACGCATTGTGTTATTAATGCGCATGCTGAGGCGTCGCCAGGCGGCCTTTGGTCAGGTTAATGCTGCATGCGCCGCTGAGCTAACCAGAGTCTTACGCACAGGTAACACAAGGATCAAATTGAATCGCCTGAGGCTGGTCCAAGAGTCCGTCTGGAAGTACGAAGTCAGTCACGCACCGCTGAATAGTGTGGCTTGAAAATCCGCATTCCGGTCATACAGTAGCCGTCGTGAGGAGTGCCTGAGGCCGCATGCCCGCCCTGCCATGCTTGACGCATGCCCCGCCTGGTGCACCAGGCGTGGGGCACCAGGTCCTGGTGCCCTAGGTCCTGGTGTACCACGCCCTAGTGCCCCACGCATGGTGCCTCATGCCTGGGGCATCAGGTCCTGGTGCCCTAGGTCCTGGTGTACCACGCCCTAGTGCCCCACGCCTGGTGCCTCACGCCTGGGGCATCAGGTCCTGGTGCCCTAGGTCCTGGTGTACCACGCCCTAGTGCCCCACGCATGGTGCCTCATGCCCCGGCCTTGCAGGCATCCCCAATTGTGTTCCCGACCACACCAAGTTGGGTATGGTCTCGACCAGGCCGACCGGCATGGTCGTAGAGATCAAATTTGCGTTGTATCTCAATGATACATCGTCTCCTTGCGCTCTTTTCCCCTACCATTGCGTCTCATGCGCAGCCGTCACGTGTTGGAGGGAAAAAAAAATAACAGCGTGCTGCTGATATAAGGCCTGTTGGTTGTCCAGCTTCATCTTCAGTCTGAATAATCCGGTGAATAGCTGTGATTTTCATGAGACAAGGAAACAAACCGCGCTGATATATGAAGTGTTTAGGAAATGGTAAAGGTTATTGTCATCACTGCAACACAATTGGGATCTTCAGCGAACCGTGTTGGACCGAGTTTCTTGTCTAGTGGTTCCTGTTATTAAAAAAAAGGCCGTCTTCAGCGGAGCTTGGCGGTTCATGGTCTGGTAGTTTTGAGGTAACCAGGGCACTCTTGGACTGTAGGAGCTGAGACTACAGCTGTAGTTGGTAGTCTTGGACTGTTGCAGCTGAGACTACAGCTGTAGTTGGTAGTCTTGGACTGTTGCAGCTGAGACCACAGCTGTAGTTGGTAGTCTTGGACTGTTGCTGCTGAGACTACAGCTGTAGTTGGTAGTCTTGGACTGTTGCAGCTGAGACTACAGCTGTAGTTCGTAGTCTTGGACTGTTGCAGCTGAGACTACAGCTGTAGTTGGTAGTCTTGGACTGTTGCAGCTGAGACTACAGCTGTAGTTGGTAGTCTTGGACTGTTGCAGCTGAGACTACAGCTGTAGTTGGTAGTCTTGGACTGTTGCAGCTGAGACTACAGCTGTAGTTGGTAGTCTTGGACTGTAGCAGCATAAACTACAGCTGCAGGTTCATAACCTACCTCTACAGCCACTTGTAATACATCATAAATCTCTGTTTTCAGACCTCTTAGAGCCACCGTGAGCAACATGCATTACGACTCAATAAGAATGAGACACTTTTGAAGCACGTGATGAGACATATTTAAGGCATGGTGTGACACTGTTCTCAAGAACAGTTCCCTTGTTCTTGTAGAACCCTGACACTGTCAGCTTGTTCCCCAGCTGACAGTGCCAGGCTCAAGTGTATAACTCTGGCACTAGCAAGTATACATAGTCCGGGACTAAAGTATACATAGTCCAGCAGGATATCTGCTCTCTCGTAGTCGTGCTCAGAGTATCTGGTGTATACTAATACACCTCTGTATATTGTGGCCTACCACCATGGCTATCTTTAGGTTATCTTGAGATGATTTCGGGGCTTAGTGTCCCCGCGGCCCGGTCCTCGACCAGGCCTCCACCCCCAGGAAGCAGCCCGTGACAGCTGGCTAACTCCCAGGTACCTATTTACTGCTAGGTAACAGGGGCATCAGGGTGAAATAAACTCTGCCCATTGTTTCTCGCCGGCGCCCGGGATCGAACCCGGGACCACAGGATCACGCGTCCAGTGTTCTGTCCGCTCAGCCAACGGCTCGAATCGGCTTCCTCTTTTATTCGTTATATTATTGTAATTTTATTAAATAGAATTTTTATAGTAAGATTAATGTGCCGTATTTTTATTAATTATTCTTCATACAATTAACTTGCAAGTAAAGCCATCATTATAATATGGGCTGAATAGATCAGGGAGGGGAGCCGGTCGGCCGAGCGGACAGCACGCTGGACTTGTGATCCTGTGGTCCTGGGTTCGGTCCCAGGCGCCGGCGAGAAACAATGGGCAGAGTTTATTTCACCCTATGCCCCTGTTACCCAGCAGTAAAATAGGTACCTGGGTGTTAGTCAGCTGTCACGGACTGCTTCCTGGGGGTGGAGGCCTGGTCGAGGGCCGGGCCGCGGGGACACTAAAAGCCCCGAAATCATCTCAAGATAACCTCAAGATCACTTTATAAAATATTTTACCGCATTATTTTAACTTTAATACAGTATCAATAATTTATCTTGAAGATTATTAAGAAAAATTAAAAACCTAAGAATTTAGGAAATTGCAGAAGGCATATTGGCATATATATGAGGCAGCTCCTATGTATATTTACTCATACATATGTATGCCTTATCTACGAACCAATCCAATGGTCCCATGAGTGTTTTGTCACCTGATAATTGTTTTATAATCCTGTTTCCAAACCAGTATTTACCCAGGTCTTTCCTGAATTTAAACCTAACCCATTGATTTGTGTTGATATATTTCAAATGTTACATATATCCCGGTGAGAAACTCAGTAAGGGTTATGAGTAGGATTCGAACTCACTTGGTAATCCCTAGGTAGCACCCTAGACCACCACGCCACTCTAAAGCTAGGGCGGGAGCTTGGGAAAAGCAAGTGAGAGAGTTCGAATCCTTCTAACCGCTCCTACTGATTAATGTGATTTCATTGTTCATATATCCTAATGTTCTGGAACTTATATGTTTCTTATATCAGTCCTACCTGTTAATTGTTTGTTCATTTTCATTTTTTTTCCATGTTTTTCATTCGATATTATGTTCGTTATTACTATTTTTGTATTTTCTTATTTCATAAATATATGTTTTCATTGTTCTATATCTTTCATTGTGAAGAACATTATAATTACAAACTGTCTTTCTCTTTGGCTTCTCCATTATCTCCACAACTACCTCACTTCCCTCCTATATCT
Organism: Procambarus virginalis; assembly: GCA_020271785.1. Classification (NCBI taxonomy): domain Eukaryota; kingdom Metazoa; phylum Arthropoda; class Malacostraca; order Decapoda; family Cambaridae; genus Procambarus; species Procambarus virginalis. The sequence goes on along the minus strand of WNGS01164447.1, from coordinate 3,985,080 downwards.
GACTCCTCCTATATCTGACTCCTCCTATATCTGACTCCACAACTTCGCCCTCCTTCACATCTACATCCTCTTCCACCTCTATATCTACCTCCCTCTCAATATCTACTCCCCCATATCTACTCTCCCCATATCTACTCCCCCATATCTACTCCCCCCATATCTACTCCCCCATATCTACTCCCCCCATATCTACTCCCCTCCACATCTACATCCTAAGCCTTCAAAGAGTACCTACAGGACTGGAGTTCGTGACAATTAGCTCAACATATTTCCCTTCCAGGTATGTGCTTCTGAAATGGTCTCCGGTTGGTTGCCGCGGCTCAAATTGGTAAGTAATTGCTAACCAAAAAAAAATCCAGCATCTGATATTCATATATTCATAGTTTTTGGTATAGACAAGTTAAACGTCCCATTAAAGTCCTTAACAGTAAGGGGAAAAAGGTATTTTGCAGTTAAGTGGAGGTTTGACCCGTAGCTGACAGGTGGGTTTGACCCGTAGCTGACAGGTGGGTTTGACCCGTAGCTGACAGGTGGGTTTGACCCGTAGCTGACAGCTGGGGTTTGACCCGTAGCTGACAGGTGGGTTTGACCTGTAGCTGACAGGTGGGTTTGACCTGTAGCTGACAGGTGGGTTTAACCTGTAGCTGACAGGTGGGTTTGACCCGTAGCTGACAGCTGGGGTTTGACCCGTAGCTGACAGCTGGGGTTTGACCTGTAGCTGACAGGTGGGTTTGACCTGTAGCTGACAGGTGGGTTTAACCTGTAGCTGACAGGTGGGTTTGACCTGTAGCTGACAGGTGGGTTTGACCTGTAGCTGACAGGTGGGTTTGACCTGTAGCTGACAGGTGGGTTTGACCTGTAGCTGACAGGTGGGTTTGACCCTTAGCTGACAGGTGGGTTTGACCCGTAGCTGACAGCTGGGGTTTGACCCGTAGCTGACAGCTAGGGTTTGACCCGTAGCTGACAGCTGGGGTTTGACCCGTAGCTGACAGGTGGGTTTGACCTGTAGCTGACAGGTGGGTTTGACCTGTAGCTGACAGGTGGGTTTGACCTGTAGCTGACAGGTGGGTTTGACCCTTAGATGACAGGTGGGTTTGACCCTTAGCTGACAGGTGGGTTTGACCCGTAGCTGACAGGTGGGTTTGACCCGTAGCTGACAGGTGGGATTTGACCCGTAACTGACAGGTGGAGTTTGACCAGTAGCCGACAGGACACTTGGGCACTGACGACTGTGACCTTGACACGGTCAAATGACGTAATATAACAATAACAACAACAACGAGATCAATAGAAATGTATCTACCGTTATTAATAATATTTTAACAGGAATTTAAACTTTCGATTTTGACTTTTGTTAAAGTGTTTGTGGCGTGTTTGTAATTTGTCATTATATAGGGACACTGTTCAACGACGCACCGTACAACGAAGCACCGTATAACGTAGCACCGTACAACGTAGCACCGTATAACGTAGCACCGTACAACGTAGCACCGTATAACGTAGCACCGTACAACGTAGCACCGTATAACGTAGCACCGTACAACGTAGCACCGTATAACGTAGCACCGTACAACGTAGCACCGTATAACGAAGCACCGTACAACGAAGCACCGTACAACGAAGCACCGTACAACGTAGCACCGTATAACGAAGCACCGTATAACGGGAGATAAGAGCACAAAGAGATCACTTAAAAGAGTCCGCGCTGGATACCGCGCTGCGTGATTGCAGACTGAACAAAATGTTGACTATGCAACTATGCAAGACTGTAAGCAGAGAGAAGCGACAGATAAAGTCTTATCTCTACACCGCGCAAAAATAGTTCTTACAAGGTCCAGAAGAGGAAGGTGTTGCATACTTGGTCAGGTATAAAAGAAAAGGCAAGATGTAAGATCCTTTCTAACGATCAAGATCCCAAGTCTGCACCTTTTATGTAAATTAAAAGAAAGGGTCTTGATACCAGGTGAAGCTACGCACCAGTTGGGGCGTTCCACACAGTCACTTGGGCACAGTAAACTACCCACCAGTTGGGGCGTTCCACACAGTCACTTGGGCACTTAAAAAAATAAAAAAAATACAACGACTGCTGATACAACAATACAATAGGCCATAGCATGTATTCACAACATTGCGACTGTCCGCACACAATGTGCATACATATTTACATGTATTGGCAACAGTAATTAGCCATGTAGTCATCTAATTGGAGAGTTTGATAGGGAAAATGTTGTAATGTGAACGGGGAGCGCGGGCGGCCGCAGCTCGTTCCAGACTATTACTTCTGCAGGTAAAAACTTGCACACTGGAAAATGTAGCGATGCTCGCTGGCGGAACGGCCGGGACCTTCATTTTGGGAAACCGCGGATGTACTTAGCGGAATGAGAGGTTAAATAAAATTCCGATAATTGTGGCGATGGATCGAGATACGGGCGGTGAGAGGCTGTAGTGGTGAGAGAGAGAGAGAGAGAGAGAGAGAGAGAGAGAGAGAGAGAGAGAGAGAGAGAGAGAAGAGAAAGAGAGGGAAAGCTCCACCATACAGAGGATGTTGGAGCTCTCTCTCTCTCTCTCTATCTCTCTCTCTCTCTCTCTCTCTCTCTCTCTCTCAAATTATAACTAAATTTAAATAGAAATAATAATATTCCAAAATCAATGCTGCGAACTCTTATCCTGCATTGGTTGTGTGTGGGCGCGCGCGCGCGTGTGTGCGCCCGCTATTGAATATGAAAAACTTGGGTAAATAAATCACACACAAAGCTTCTTGACATTTCTCATGTTCTTCACTTGGATTGAAGTTAAGAGAGTTTGTTGTGCACCTTTACTTGTCTTGATGCGTTTTGCTAAGTTCATTTTGGCATGCTCAGCGTCAGAGGAAAGTTAATTTCCAATAGGAACACACTAATATGTCCCATGTGACTGTGCTGAGAGGAGAGTTAACCTGTAGGTAATACAGGTTAATTACTTCCTGAGTTATGATTGGTCGGATGAGCAAGGAAGGAGGGGAACTAGGGGTCTTGATAAGGGCAGTATTAGTCTGCAACTAGATTAATGCCACAGCTCAGACGGTTAAGCTTTGACGATAGTCTATCTGCTATCTAGGCGCCTGACAGCTGAGTGGACAGCGCTTCGGATTCATAGTCCTGAGGTTCCGGGTTCGATCCCAGGTAGAGGTGGAATTAAATGGGCAGAGTTTCTTTTCCCTGATGGCCCTGTTACCTACCTGTAATAGGTACCTGGAAGTTAGACAGCTGCTATGGGCTGCTTCCTGGGCTGAACAGTGGGATATGACCCAGACATACAAGATAACGAGAAGCTAGGCCTGGTCAGCTAGGCATGGACAGCTAGGCCTTCTTGAGATGTCATCTTGAGATGATTTCGGGGCTTTTAGTGTCCCCGCGGGCCCGTCCTCGACCAGGCCTCCACCCCAGGAAGCAGCCCGTGACAGCTGACTAACACCCAGGTACCTATTTTACTGCTAGGTAACAGGGGCATAGGGTGAAAGAAAACTCTGCCCATTGTTTCTCGCCGGCGTCTGCGATCGAACCCAAGACCACAGGATCACAAGTCCAGCGTGCTGTCCGCTCGGCCGACCGGCTCCCTGCATGGTTTCCTTAAAGTCACTAATAGGTA
>WNGS01164447.1:3945319-3956726 GCA_020271785.1 Procambarus virginalis | reverse complement strand
TTAACATGATATCTACATTATATCTACTTTTTAACATCTACTCCAAAACTCGAATGGAGTTAGCTTCTACAGCCTGCTCCTTTTGTTCACTCCATTTTCCCACTACTCTAATGCTAAATCAAAACACACACACATAATACAATTGCGTGATGCATCAAATGTCGTAGTCTCAGTCGATTAACGGCAGCGTCTGCGGATGCTCTCGGACGCAGTTCGAATCCTCGTCACGGCCCTTGTGGATTGTTCGCTAAATCAAAACTTTCTAACATCTTTGTGACTCATTGAGTCACAAATTTCCATCTTCAAAATGCCCAAAACAAAATACCTGTTCTTTACGAAAAAATAAAACCCAAGATGTTATCCACAACACAAACTGACTTACCTTTTCATAACCATAGAAAAACTTTTCCTTATATATATATATATATATATATATATATCTATATATATATATATATATATAAACAAAAGCTGTGTGCACACTGCAGCATTTTAACACCTCTCTCCGCAAGAGCATTAAAAAACAGTACTTAGGTTTTTCTGTTGCTGTTCTTTTTATGTTTTATACTTTTATTTTTGTCTATTGCTTGTTGTAAAACTGTAGCAACGTTTTACATGCGCCTCTCACTAACTATAAGAAGTCCAATATGATCAATCGACTTGAGAATGGTCTCAGGACGGACCGAAGCGTCCGTCGTCCCTTCACCTTCTAGTGTGTGGTCTGGTCAACCCAATATGATCAGTTTCTGCCTCTTCCTCGTAACGAATGAAGAAAATTAATATATTTTTTAAATTTGTCGCTAATTGTATGTATTCTTATTCTTCGCTAATTATAGTTTTTTGTTTCATATAATAAATCTAATTTGGTTTCACTATGCCGAAAGCGATGTCAAGCCTAACCTGCGCGCCAGAACGCGCGCACGCAAGCATACACGCACGCTCGCATACACGCACGCACGCATACACGCGCGCACTCATACACTCACGCTCGCATACACGCACGCTCGCATACACGCACGCACTCATACACGCGCGCTCGCATACACGCACGCACTCATACACGCACGCACTCATACAGCGCACGCACTCATACACGCATGCTCGCATACACGCACGCACTCATACACGCACGCACTCATACACGCATGCTCGCATACACGCTACGCACTCATACACGCATGCTCGCATACACGCACGCTCGCATACACGCACGCACTCATACACGCACGCTCGCATACACGCACGCACGCATACACGCACGCAAGCAAACACGCAGCGCACGCATACTCTACACAAGCAAAGACAGAACACCATTCAGGACCTCTAAACCAGAAGAGGCATTTAAATCGTTGTACACCTACATGAGACCCGTTGTTGAGATGTGACAAATGAGGACTGTATAATTCTCCAAGATGACTTAAATAACCTGCATAGTCCGAAAAATGGCTACTGGAGTTCAACTCCAGCAAAATGTAACGTAATGAAAATGTAAACAGGAGACAGAAGTGCAAAGACACAGTATACAATGATGGGAAACACCTCCTTATTACTAGAGAAAAATTGGACACAGTGAGTGGACATAACACCAAACTTATCTCTGGAGATAAGTTTTGGTCGTAGCTCACTCGGTTAAGGCAGCGTCTGGGATGCTCTCGAACGTAGGTTCGAATCCTCGTCACGGCCCTTAGGGATTTGTTCTATCTCTGAGGCTTATATAATTAGAATAACGTTAACATCATACTCTAATTTACATAAGTTAGATCATGATTCAGGAACCTAAATAAGGACGTATTTAGATTGTTGAACAATACCTACGTGAGAACACTTTCAGATATGCAGCCTCATCGTGTGGAGCTCCCATCTAAAAACACACATTAGGAAACTCTAAAAGATTCAGAAGTTTGAAACAAGGCTCCTCCCAGAATTGCCAGTGACGAGTTATGAAGAAAGACTGAAGGAACTAAACCTGACGACGCTACAAAAGAGAATATAGAGGGGAGACATGATATAAATCATATAAATACTTAAGGGATTGGCAGAGTGGAAGATGAGGAAATGTGTACAATGAATATCAATACAACAAGAAGACATGCAATGAGAAGTTTCAAGGCATCACGGAGTCTCTGAGACAATGAGAAAGGTTACCTTGAGATGGTTTCGGGGCTTAGTGTCCCCGCGGCACCGTTCCTCGACCAGGCCCTCCTCTGGGATGAGGAGGTGAGGGTAGGGGGGGGGGGAGTTAGGGCCAGGAGAGGGGGGGTATACACAGCACATAACTTGAGTCCCTCGACAAATAAAAACTACAAAAACTTTGTGGTTGTTGCCCACGAAGAATTTAAATACACGCACGCACGCACGCACGCACACACACCTTACGCACTTACTGCCTGTGACAAAAACAAAGAACAATATATTATATATATATATATATATATATATGATATAATATATACTATATAATATTATATACATATAATATTGATATTATATATATATATAATATATATATATACTATATATATATATAATATATATAGGGGATACCACCTCTGGTGCAGTTATAGGGACCCACAGTCTCAGAGAAGGAAACACAGAGCATTCAGGGAAAAACTTGAATATATAATATATATATCTATATATTATATATATAATTATATAATATATATATAATATATATATATATATATAATATATCCAGCTCTCTTGCGAGTACATAAAAACATTTCTCTAAATGCATTTCAAAGCACGCCTTAAAAAAATAAAAGAAAAAAAATGTCCCCCCCGTTAAAATGCGAAAGCTTTAGGAGGAATTCTGGACAGTGTTAGAGAAGAACGGGGAGGGGGGGAGGGAGGTGGAGAGAGGGAGGGGTGGAGAGGGAGGTGGTGAGAGGGAGGTGGAGAGGGAGGTGGGAGAGGGAGGTGGGAGAGGGAGGTGGGAGAGGGAGGTGAGAGAGGGAGGTGGAGAGAGGGAGGTGGGAAGAGGGAGGTGAGAGAGGATGGTGGAGAGAGAGGTGGAGAGGGGAAGGTGGGAGAGGGAGATGGGTGGGAAGGGAGGTGGAGAGAGGGAGGTGAGAGAGGGAGGTGGGAGAGGGAGGTGAGAGGGAGGGGTGGAGAGGGAGGTGAGAGAGGGAAGGGTGGGAGAGGGAGGTGGGAGAGGGGAAGGGGGAGGTGGGAGAGGAGGTGGGAGAGGAGATGGTGAGAGGAGGGAGGTGGGAGAGGGAGGTGGGAGAGCGGGAAGGTGGGAGAGAGGAAGAGGAGAAAGAGGGATATGGAAAGGAAAGTGAGAAAAAAGAGAAGGAATGGAAATTGAAAAGGTAAGTGGATAGGATCTGATGGACAGACTGGAAACATTGCCAGGACTATCGTAAAAATTATAATATAAAGATAACATTCTACGGTGAGGTCGCAAGTCTCTACGATGTCTCAACTCTACGACGAGGTCGCAACATTCTACAGTGAGGTCGCAAGTCTCTACGATGTCTCAACTCTACGACGAGGTCGCAACCATTCTACAGTGAGGTCGCAAGTCTCTACGATGTCCTCAAGAGCTACGACGAGTGGTCGCAACATTACTACAGTGAGTCGCAAGTCTCTACGATGTCTCAACTCTACGACGAGGTCGCAACTTCTACAGTGAGGTCGCAAGTCTCTACGATGTCTCAACTCTACGACGAGGTCGCAACATTCTACAGTGAGGTCGCAAGTCTCTACGATGTCTCAACTCTACGACGAGGTCGCAACATTCTACGGTGAGGTCGCAAGTCTCTACGATGTCTCAACTCTACAGTGAGGTCGCAACATTCTACAGTGAGGTCGCAAGTCTCTACGATGTCTCAACTCTACAGTGAGGTCGCAAGTCTCTACGATGTCTCAACTCTACAGTGAGGTCGCAACATTCTACAGTGAGGTCGCAAGTCTCTACGATGTCTCAACTCTACGACGAGGTCGCAACATTCTACAGTGAGGTCGCAAGTCTCTACGATGTCTCAACTCTACGACGAGGTCGCAACATTCTACAGTGAGGTCGCAAGTCTCTACGATGTCTCAACTCTACGACGAGGTCGCAACATTCTATAGTGAGGTCGCAAGTCTCTACGATGTCTCAACTCTACGACGAGGTCGTAACACACAAAACAGGATGATGGTTTACGGACCAAAAAATCGCCAAGTCTTTTATTTTCAGATTTGTGGGTTCGATGTCTAATTTGCAGCATCATTACTGTTAACTACTGCCTGCACTAGTGAAGCCAGAACTCTGCATGGTGTGGCTCCAATGCACTATGTGATTGTTGATACTCTGGATTGCAACCGGAATTCCCGGTTACAATTCTTTTGACCATGTCGTGGCTTAGTTGAGTTCGAACCCTTTCACGGCCCTTATGTATTTGTTTATTGATTGTTGAGCCTGCAACACATTAGAACAGTGACTCCCAAACAGGTTCTGGCAACAACGGTGTACTGTGAACCATGTTCTGGTTTACATGAAAATTTGCAAAAGCTTGAGACAAAGTGCCCAACCACTTTGGTTGGACAGTAGAGCGACGGTCTCGCTTGATGCAGGTCGGCGTTCAATCCCCGACCGTCCACAAGTGGTTGGGCACCATTCCTTTCCCGCCGTCCCATCCCAAATCCTTATCCTGACCCTTTTCAAGGGCTATAGTTGTAGTGGCTTGGCGCTTTCCCCTGATAGTTCCTTCCCTTCCTTTGAGACAAAAGCAATACTTGCCACCTTTTATATAATTGCACAAACAAAATTTATAATTCTTTAGGTTTTAACTTATTACTAAAACAATGGACCATTTTGCAAGGTTTTGCCTGGTTAGATATTCACCTGTTGTTATTGTTCTTGTTTAAGATTCAGCTACTGGGAACAAAAAGTTCCAAGTAGCACGGGCTATGGTGAGCCCGTAGTGGACTTACCTGGCACAGGAGCGGGGCAAGTAGCACGGGCTATGGTGAGCCCGTAGTGGACTTACCTGGCACAGGAGCGGGGCAAGTAGCACGGGCTATGGTGAGCCCGTAGTGGACTTACCTGGCACAGGAGCGGGGCTGTAACTTGTGTTATATTCACCTGATAGTTATAATTTAAGCAGTGAAAATTTTATTTGGGGGAGAAATTCTGCCGAGGCGGAGAATTTTTGTAGTAAGAAATTCATTTAGTTGTAATGACCGTGGCAACACTGCGCCTGCTACACACTGCTGCTGGTGTTGTTCTGTCAGAACAGTTATAATTTACAGGTTAAGCAGGCGAAGAGTCACAATAACGTGGCTGAAGTATGTTGACCAGACCACACACTAGAATTTGAAGGGACGACGAAGGGTCGTCGTCCCTTCAAATTCTAGTGTGTGGTCTGGTCAACATTTACAAGTTAACTTTACACTACGCGAGACTACTATCAGGGGGAAAGCGCCAAGCCATTACGACTATATAGCCCTTGAAAAGGGTCAGGATAAGGATTTGGGATGGGACGGAGGGAAGGGAATGGTTCCCAGCCACTAGTGGACGGTCGGGGATTGAACGCCGACCTGCATAAAGCGAAACCGTTGCTCTACCGTCCAGCCCAAGTGGTTACACAGTACACGAGAACAATATTAATTTATTGCTATAGTGCGGGAGCATCCCAGACGCTACCTTAATCGACTGAGCTACGACATGGTCAAAAGAGTTGAAACCGAAGTTTGTTCATTTGATGCATCACGTTATTGTAATTTCTGTGTGTAGTGAGGTGAATAGAATGCAACCTGCATAAGACGACCCCCATACGAACCAGGCCAGATACAACATACAGCTGCTCTTGTGTAGCGTAAGAACAAATTCATTTAACATCTTGTTCAACAGAACAACCAACCGCTTGGGCTGGACGGTAGAGCGACGGTCTCGTTTCATGCAGGTCGGCGTTCAATCCCCGACCGTCCAAATAGTTGGGCACCATTTCTTCCCTGCGTCCCATCCCAAAACCTTATCCTGATCCCTTCCCAGTGCTATATAGTCGTAATGTCTTGGTGCTTTCCCCCGATAATTCACTTCAACAGAACAAATAACAACAAATAACTTGCAACAACAACAACCGGACTCACTCTCAATAATCTCAAACCAGAAACAAAAAAAAAAAATGGCCTTAAAACAGAAACAAGAACAGTTAATTATACACAAGAACAAAAAACGGAATGTTGTCACCACGTTCTTCAAAACTAGAACACAAGAACCTGTCCTCTTAAAAAGAACGTCGCTTTTGGCCGTTTACCGTATTGACCGAATTTGGACGTAATTTGAAAATGAAAAAAATATGAAAATAAATTTGGGATTTTTTTTTTCAACAACAGTAAGTTAAGGGTCCTCTGATAGGTTAGGTGGGCAGGAAATTCTCATAAAGTTTCAAATTTGTATGAAAAACGTTAATGGAAAGTTGCCTTTTCTAAGCTGGCCGAGTAAGCCGGACGACTCAAACAGAAAACGGAACAGAACGTCACTTTTGTGAGTCGATTTCATTTCAAATTACGTCCAAATTTGGCCATATCGCGCATACCAGCCAAAAGTGACGTTATTGTAAAAGGTCGGGTTAGGAACACAAGACCTTCATTTACTTCACAGAGCCCTCAACAATCCCCCCCCCCCTCCTCCCCCCTCCCCCCCCAAGGGGCAACAAAAAACGGAGTGGTGGCAGCGCTTCAATGAATAACATAATATCAAATTACTCGTCTGGCGTAAAAGGCCGCCGTATCTTTTTAGCACCAACAGTAAAAAAGGACATGACCCTCCGTTTTCTATGCCTCGGGTTTATACTCTCATAAAAATGTGCAACTGATGCCGATTTATGAGGCTGAAGGAGCATAAAAATGCTCCAGTTAGGATCTTGCAGGAGCAACAAAATTACTCGGATCCATCTCCCTGTTTCCCAGAGTACGTCAAGGTCCAGGAGCAAAAATAATCGGGAGGGAGGGAATTATCAGGGGGAAAGCGGCAAGCCATTACGACTATATACGCACTGGGAAGGATAGGATTTGGGTGTGGGACCGGGGGAAAGGAATGGTACCACACCACTATGTAGGACGGTCGGGTGATTGAACTCCGACCGTGCAGGAAGCGAGACAATTGGGAATGAATTGAGGTTTGTGTGTTAGTGGGGATGGCCTCCTCGACAGCTGACCGTGAGACATAATCGTTCTGGATTCGTAGGCCTGAGATTCCGGGTTCGATCCCGATTGATGGCAGGAAAAAATGTGGGACAGTTCTTCCCCCTGGAAGCACCTGTCCACCTAACCGTAAATAAGTACCTGGGACTGTTAGCACAGCTCTACGGGCCCTGGACCTCCTGGGGATGTGTGTGTGTGAAAAAAAAATTAGTTGGAAGTTAGTAACAGTTTGGACTTGCTATTGACAGTTATATAGAGGGCGGGGCCCGAAGAAGCTCCATCCCTGCAAACACAACTAGGTGGAATACACCACACACATACACACACACACACACACCCACACACCCACACACCATCACACACACACACACCCACTACACACCACACACACACCACAAGGTATCATTTGGAGATGATGAAAAATTTCAAGCAGTCAGAGGCAGAGAGAAAGATCACGGAGGGTTGATCATCACACCAGACCCTGTCCCCTTGAAGCCATATCAAGAGGATAACATCAGCTGCAGATGCCAGGTTGGCTAAAATAAGACCGGCCTTAAAATTCTTGTGTAAGGAATCTTTCAGAACATTTTATACCAATATGTCAGCTCAATCCTGGAGTAGTAGCGTCCGGCTCCAGCACGTGAAGTCCTATCTAGTCAAGCATAAAGACTAAACTGGAAAAAAGGTTCAAAGGTTTGCCAGCACAGCTAGTACCAGACGCTGAGAGGTATGAGCTACGAGAGCGACTGCAGGAATTAACCTACACTAGTTGGAAGACAGAAGAGTTGGGGGGATTCCATGATCACCACATTCAAAGATTCTCCGGGGAAATCGACAGGGTTGATAAAGACAGGCTCGTTAACACAAGGGGCACACGTCACTATGGGACACAGGTCGAAAATGAGTTGCCCAAATGAGCCACAGAGATATTAGAAAGAACTTTTTTAGTGTCAGAGTGGTTGACAAATTGGAAAGGCATTAGGAAGCGACGTGGTGGAGGCTGCCTCCTTACACAGTTTCAAGTGTAGATCTTGATATGATAGGGCCGATTAGGCTCAGGAAACTGTACCCCTGTTGATGACGGTTGAGAGGCGGGACCAAGAGCCAGAGACTCAACCCCCGCAAGCCAAACTAGGTGAGTACCCACACACACACACACCAACACCACTACACACACAATCTTTACACACACAACCCCCATACGCACATAAGTCTAGTAAACTGCATTAAACATAAGCCAAATTAATTTCCATAGCATGTATAATTGTGTTTATTTTTAATTAATTCACTCAAGACGTCTATTACGAGCCCCGCATAAACTTGAATATAACTAAAGTAATTAAAAACACGATTCATTGGCAATCTTTTCATGATGAATGAAAAAAGGGTTTAAAACTATATCACCTTTTTTCACCAAGACAGCAAAATTGTAAAGATTTAGAAATAACCCATATTATGGATAATATTATTGAAGTAAATCTTCCAAACTGTTTATTTACCTACACGGGTAAATCGATCCGGCCATTTTCTCACACTTCTGGTATATCGAACGATTACGAAATTTTGTCTTGATGAAAGCTAACCTGTTTAACAGGCCCGCTTAATTTACTACCCTCTTGGTTCAGGTTATGTTAACGTCTAGCTATATTGGAAGGTATTGTATGGGTCCTCTGCAGGTGCTGTGTTTCGTGTGTGTGTGTCGTGTGTGTATACTCACACTAAATTGTACTCACCTAATTGTGACTTGCAAGGGATGAGCTCTGGCTCTCTTGGTCCCCGCTCTCAACTGTCATCAATGGTTTGTTACAGAATCCTGAGCCTACTGGGCTCTACCTCATACTACATTTGTCAACTTTTTTGTGACTGGAGTTTCAAATGTAGAATTTTCACAAATTCACTGTGTGTGTGTTTTTTGTGTGTGTGTGGGGGTGTGCTTTGCTGTCGTCTTTTTGGTTTTTTTCCTGTGTGTTGTTATCAGTTTTTTTGTGTGTGCCCTGTAGTGGAAAGAGGAGCGAAATTTGAGCTATTAGGAGTGAGTGATTGCATTCATTTTTTTTTAATTAACCAGTAATGTATTTTCAATAGATTATTATGTCAACTTTTATTTTTTCAGCCCTCATTCACTCTCTCATTCTCTCACATTCTCTTCTCTCTCTCCTCTAATCATGTCTCTCCAACTCCCTCTCTCTCTCTAAAACATACAAACCGTTGAAAAGAAAAAGATCTGTTGTAACATGAAAAACACATGGAATAACAACCTTTAACCATAGGACCCCGGAGTTTTCAGAGGCACATTCTGTATGAGCGTCGCTTAAAGTCACAAACTGTACAAATACCGTTGTTGCCACGAATGTGTAGAAAAGCTGAAACAAGGCACAAAATACATTATATAATATATACACAGCTCCTGCCTAGTGACCATCCTTACTTTTATCAAATGGCGAATTTTTTTTCACGTTTTTATTTTAATATCGGATAAGAAAAAGTAGTGTGTACAGGACATATTTTAGTCATATTAGTTTTTACCACTTTGTATAGTGAGTGCTTTCTATGTCTAATGTCCAGCCTCGCACAAAAAGTATTAATATTTAAAAGGCCCGTTTGATTTTCATTATACATTGTTTTTACAGGTTGATTTGCGGTTTTGGCAAATAATGTGAAACTTTACCGTTTGGGCGTTTGTCAGTGTTTTTCTGCATAATTTTAAAATATTTTTTAAACCCAAAAAGTTACCGCGCTTCGCGAACACTCGCTTGAGAAAGTAAATTATATATTATTTTAATATACCTATATATTACTTATTATTATATTATTCTATATAACACTATATATTTACTATTTACCCCTCATACTAATACTTATATATATCATATAGTCGTACTGTGTAGCCAGAAACGCAATCTCGTGCCTATATGCGTAAGGCCCTGCCCGCGATTTGCCTCAACCAGCCAAGTTTCCCTGAATGTTTTTACTATTTTTCTGTTTAGTTTCTTATGATCTGATTGTAAAAGCGTGATAGATTACCCAATTTCATTATGTTTTGAGGGTAAACTGTTTTTTTTTATGGAGTTAAAATTAACGTAAAACTATGACCAAACCTTAACCTACCCTAACCAATCCTAACCTACATTATTCTTAGTAGGCTTGAGGTTAGGTTTATTGGAGTAGCCGAAAAAGTTAGGTGCGGTTAGGTAGGGTTAGGTACGTTGGTCGAAACAATTAATCATCCCCTGTTTGCAAAACTCTCGGCCTTTTTGGTACTTAGGCAACTAGTCCTCCGGTCCATTGCATGGTTAGTAGGCTCTGCTATGTAAGTTTGTAGTGGGTACTGGCCCTCCATTAAGGGTACGACCTATATAATATACCTAGTTATATAATAATGTATTGTCAGGTGCGTTAGTATCTAATACTAGTTATATATTATCAATTTATATCTATGGTATTGCACTAGATGTAGGTATACCATCATAGACACGGATAGTTTCCCGTGATGGTATAAATAGCAAGGTTCCGTGGGCTTTTTGATGCCCCAACTTTTTGTGTTTAATATATACTACAACGATGTAACTATCATTAAGATCTGAACGCTAGTCCTCTCTGCCAGTCTGAACTGCTGTTACGGCTATAGCCCGACAAAGGATCAGATCCTTCAAGCTGGGATCAACAACTTCTAGGGGTGGTCTACTCGCACCAGTCGACGAGACATAGCCAGCGGAGCCCGAGGTGTAGTCCTCCTGTAGACTGATGGATGTACCCTACCTAGCTGTATTGCTCGGTGGCTATAGAGCTACAGACAGCTATGGTCAGGCGCCTCCATGGTACCTGGATGATAACTCTGTGCACTATTTGTTTTTCTGAGATGTTAGTAGCAGTGTATGGAAAGTACATGTTTTTTTACATGAACTACTGTAACTGCACACAAATTTAACGTCCATCTAAGAACCATGAATTTCTATCCTTTACTAACCTTCTCTGTGTCTTTTTTTTGCATTAATCACGTTATTTTAGGAGAATTTGCGATTAAACGAGCCGTGTCTGCGCGTGGGGACAAGCTGTTACAGCCTGCTTTTGCATTGGGTTTCCTAAAAGATTCTTCCCCCACATATCAAACCTACACAGGCCCAACTCCCATAGTCCTGATATTTTCCTGATGGATTGCCCTACGACTGATAAATACAACAAACAATAACACACACCATTTTGCCCATAACATCGACCCCCATGATGAGCAGATCTTGGTAGGAACCAATCTAAACTTAGACGAGCGATCTGT
>WNGS01164447.1:3931747-3939417 GCA_020271785.1 Procambarus virginalis | reverse complement strand
GTTGGTGAAAGACGTCATTCACTTGGCGTCAAATGAATTATGAATGATTTTATTGTTTACAAATATTTCTTTGATCTTGCTAACATCTACAATGTTATGAATGTCCCAGCCGCTGGTGTAAATTACTGTACCATCTGCGTAGCTTTTATGCAGTCGCTTTGTACACCAAACCAATGGAGTTTACACGAGTATATTCTTGCAGTGTCTTGTACTCATGTTAAATATGCAAATTATGTTGCAGCCAGGCAGCCTCGGGGTGACGAACCTTGCGTGAGATATGTGGCATTGAGCCATGCAATGGTGTGTCATGTGAGAACAAGTGAGGAGACATTAAGTCGTGGTGGAGTTTAATGTCAGATTAACTTGTATCACAAGTTCTGCTGGTCCTTAAGGTTATAATGACGTGAAATCTAGAGAGGACTCATCCCCCCTCACTCAAAGCTTCACAACCCTCCCACTCAAACCTTCGCCACCCTCATTCATACCTCCACAACCCTTCACTAACCTCCCCAACCCTTCACTAACCTCCCCAACCCTTCACTAACCTCCCCAACCTTCACTAACCTCCCAACCCTTCACTAACCTCCCCAACCTTCACTAACCTCCCCTACCGCCCAAGGCTCGTCCCCATCCCACAGAATCAAGAATTCAGCACGTCACTCCTTCGTAATTAGATGGATCAAACCTGATCTTTTTGCCTCCATCTAGTTCAGACAATAGGCTCATAACTGGCCTGGAATTTATATATTAAACATCGAATATGTCTCCCTTGGACCATGGAGCATAGCTGACTAAATTCTTGCTTGTTTCACTGTCTAGTGGGCTGTGTGTGTGTGTATGTGTATGTGTGTGTGTGTGTGTGTGTGTGTGTGTGTGTGTGTGTGTGTGTGTGTGTGTGTGTGTGTGTGTGTGTTTTTATTATTATTATTTCCTACCACAGACGTGGCCAGACATTTACAATGCTAACCAATATATATACATTTTCTTCTGTTCTCCATGGACAGGGTTAGAGATCCGTTAAACATATAGTTCAGTGATTTATTGAACAGTCAACCACAGAAGGTGATTGTAGTGCTTATAAAATACTAATCTATCCTACATACAGAAATACATAAATACACAGATTTACCTCTGCCCTACATAAACAGTGTTCGATGTATTGTCTTAAGTCTATATGTAAATTGTAGACAAACATCACAGCTTCCTTGGTTAAGTCGTTACCATATATCAATCACCATGGGTTCCAGTATAGATCCCTGCAATTCCAGTTCCCTGTAGTTCCTCGCTTGTTGCTTCCTCTTCAGCTCAGTCTCAATATTTTCATTATTATAATCGTGTTGAATAGGTATTGTCTGACTCATCTCAGCACTTAGAGACATTCTTGGGTTCATCATTTTGACCTGACAATAATATACATGCTCCAAGTTCAGCGTTTCCTGTTCATTCTTTCCTGAATATTGGTATATGTATAGCTGTCTTCAAGCTGTTTGGTAGCTCTCACCTCTCCAGTGTGAACAAAAATGACAGTAAGAAGTTTGTTAAGTACTAAATACTTCGGCAATCTTCTCTTAGTGTCCATGACAGGATGTTGAGTATTCATCTAAGTCACATAATTATTATTAACATCTTTATTGACAAAATTAATTACAATTTTGCCTAATCTGAGGATTTCAATTAAGTCTTATTAAAGTGAGGATAATGTTCGTATTCACTGTCACGCAGGACAGAGGGTCATACACAAGACAATAGGTCTAAACTGGCACACATATATATCATGGTTACAATCAATGTTTTAATGTATGAATATGTGAAAACAACTTCCTATTGTGTACTGCCACACAAGGGCAGGGATGGGTTCATAAGTGATGCAGCTTGAAAGTAATTTAAATAAAATTGTTCTTCATTCTTTAAATTGAGTCACAGACATCATTTTCCTAATGTGACAATGTGATAATTGCCTCTTTATCCCTAGACTGTGATATTTTGGTATTGTTTATTGTTTATTCCCTCTGCATCTGGTTTTCACAAATTGTTATCTTGCTCGTTAGTGGGTGGTGTAGTTTTTCTTAAGCTTCCAAGTTCAACATGCTTTTTAATCTTGCTTCAAGCCGTTATCAAATTATTATAACCTGATGTCATTCAGTGCTCCCTTTTCCTTAGAGCTGGAGAAATATTTTTAACATCAGGGTATTTCTGGATAACATTATCTATGTCCTGTACATCCTTGTATGCTTGACCCCATTGAACAAATTCACAAGAGCCATGACGAGGATTCGAACCCTTGTGGATTTGTTCACTTGACCCGATTGTTTGACTATCAGGAATCCTCATATTCTTTAATATCACTCTTTCCACTAAGCTGATATTTGTCTTCTTTCTTCATTTTTTTTGCTTGGATTTTCAGCTCAACTATTTAGTATAAAAACGTGTAGTAGAAGCTGGCTCCTCATTTTCAATCTCATTCCAGTTGAAATTGCAGTATAAGTGGCTATCTTCAGGTTATCTTGAGATGATTTCGGGGCTTAGCGTCTCCACGGCCCGGTTCTCGACCAGGCCTCCTTTTTGTTACCCCCCCCCCCTCTCCAGGAAGCAGCCCGTAACAGCTGTCTAACTCCCAGGTACCTATTTACTGCTAGATTACAGAGCATCAGGGTGAACGAAACTGCCCATTTGTTTCCGCCTCCACTGGGGATCGAACCCGAATCTCATGACTTCGAATCGGAAGCGCTGTCCACTCAGCTATCACGCTCCTACACATGACTAGTTCCATTGCCTGTGTTTCCTTTCTGTTGTTCTACTATACGAATATTACTATGATTTTCTCCCAATCTTCCTGTTCCGGATTGAAATCTTCCATAATTAGAAAGTTTCCTGCCAATCTACGAATTGTTGCTGCTTCTGTGCTATTGGTTTTCCTTCCTGACCTTCTGGAGTTCGTCTAAATGATTACCACTCGAACCTCACAAGCAGGCGATGAGTCACAATAACGTGGCTGAAGTATGTTGACCAGACCACACACTAGAAGGTGAAGGGACGACGACGTTTCGGTCCGTCCTAGACCATTCTCAAGTCGATCGTCGTTCTTCACAAGTTATGGTTCCTATTATGAGGTCTCTGTGAGTGGATTAATGTTCAAGAATTTCCTTAAAGGTTTAGTCCTGTTTTCATTTGGACGCCAAACCCAGTTTTAACTCTTCATTTCTTTGTAATCAGTTGTGTCTGGAAAACAGTGTTAGTGATCACTTCTGAAAGCATTGTCTCTACCTTTGCTGTTAAATATCGTGTTTTTGTGGCGTCTTTATTTTAGTTTATTTACTTTATGGAGATGCAATAGGCATTTGTGTATCAGATTTTGAAGCAGCTGTTTGCCACATTATTGGGTTCTCAGGCAGGCTGGGCGTGGGGAGTGAATATGTAATTTAGGAAACATTCCTAGATGGAAAATTTATTAAAATGTTTATATGCATATAGCTTTGTGTATCTGTCCATGTGTATATGCGTGACGTATACATTTGTTCATGTGTGTATCCATGTCGTATACATTTGTTCATGTGTGTATGTATGTCGTATACATTTGTTCATGTGTGTATGTATGTCGTATACATTTGTTCATGTGTGTATGTATGTCGAACACATTGTTCATGTGTGTATGTATGTCGTACACAATTGTTCATGTGTATATGTATGTCGTATACATTTGTTCATGTGTGTATGTATGTCGAACACATTTGTTCATGTGTGTATGCGTGTCGTACACATTTGTTCATGTGTGTATGCGTGTCGTACACATTTGTTATGTGTGTATGGGTGTCGTATACATTTGTTCATGTGTGTATCCATGTCGTACACATTTGTTCATGTGTGTATGCGTGTCTCTAGGCATTTCTGTGCATGTGTATGCACGTTGGTGCATGTATTTTTCATATTTTTGTTTACTCGATTTGCATACATGTATGTATCTGATGGTTCATACAATGTGTGTATGTATGTATGTATGTGTGATTAAATATATCTTATTGCAGGGGGGTTTCCCCCCTCACAACTTGAAATAATACTCGTATAGAATTGTGTTTGATATCACGTTGTTTGTTATCGAAATATCACCAAACTAATATCAAAGAAAATGTAGGAACAACATTTTAGTGGTAATAAATTTGTAGCAGAAAATACATGCTTCGTAAAGCTTCAATACCCGCCCATGTTAAAATTTAATCTCTCTCTCTCTCTCGCTATTTTTCTCGTCCAGCCAATAAAATATACATTAATGTGATCTAAGTATAGTGTTTTGAAATTGGAATCGAGTTATTGCCTTGTATCCTTCATGCATATATAAGTATGGTATCAATTTGGGCTTGGTGGCGTATTTTTCAGTGAAATGGAAATGTGTATGAATAGCACGCATACAAGTACATACTTAACATACACAGGGATATACATTTTGTTTAGCAAAGTGTAAGTATTTTGCATAAAAAATATTATATATAGATATATTTATATATATTAGATATCGTGCAATATATATATATATATATATATATATATATATATATATATATATATATATATATATATATATATATTAGGGGTACCACCTCTGGTGCAATTGCAGGGACCCACATCCTCGAAGAAGAAAACAAAGAGCATTCAGAGAAGATCTTGTGGATTCTCACTGAATACTTAATTCTTTTCTTCTCCTACCACCCCTATTATTTTTTTGTATGTTTTGTTTTATTTTATTGCAATGCTACAGTTTACAGAGAACACACACACACACACACAAACATATATAACAATTAAACAATCAGCGTTCGAAGACCTCGTCCAGCTCCTCGGAGGTTGGGTGCGTACCCAGGATACAGCACGCATTTCCCCTCTGTACTGCGACACTGAGGCGCTGGAATAGGAAACTGGCTGCTCGTGGGTCTCTAGTTTTCCCATGAGTTCCTCACCAACCTCCTTTAAAAACTTGAGTGCACATTTACCCCAGGCGCCCAGAGTCTCTGAGCCTATCGGCACGAACCTGTAACAACGTTCTAGGTCTCTGTACTTGTGGATTTTCTGGGTCTCCCTGAAGGTGGCTGCCCCACCTCCCTCCGCTGAGCTGTAACGTAAATAGGTATCAGCCAATGTAGATGCACAGGTGTAATCCCATACGACCTGTTTACCTCTCCTCCATGGCTGCAGGTGACTCCATCTGGGCGTTTTTGGCTGTTGTCAGGTCTGCACAGCTGGGTTCCCTTTGTGCTGGACACCCAGCTGTAGCCAAACTTCTCTTGATGATGTCATTGACTGCCTCGTGTCTGGCAATCTTTCCCTGTGTCTTACGACAGATGAGACCATGGCTGCCGTATTGGTCTGCCCGTGCCTGGCCGCAAATACACCGGTGCTCGGTGGAGATAGGGGCGGCAAGGCGCAGAGCAACACCAATACTTAGGGCCCGATGATCCAGGCGGGTGCCCAAGGCGGAATTAGGGACTGCCAACAGGAAGTCCCCAGCATGGGGGCTTGCACAGCTAGGAGACGCGCTCTGTCCTTCTGAGAAGCTACGTCCAGCAATGCTTTGGCGATGTTCTCCACTATGGGGCTATCCCATTTGGCCTGTTTACCGTCGTTTGGACAAGTTGGTCGGGTGTGGAATTGGCGAGTGTGTCCCACCGACCAGCTCCTTCCCAAATTTGGGATCACGAATCCCAATGGAGTTCCTTAGGTATTCTGGTAGTATTTCCTTCACTAATTCACTTGTAGCACTGGTCGAGGATAAGAATGCCGGCAATGTTAACTGTGTCGCCTTGCGAATACCTATACCCCCGAGTCTAACTGGGAGCGTTGCTTGGTCCCACTGGTCATCTTGCAGGGAGAGGTTTAACACTTTCATAGTTATTGTCTTTAGGAGTGAATCGTATTCCGTTAATTTTGGGCTGTCAAAAGAAGGAGCACACCTGAGGAAATAGGTAAGTCTGGGCAAGGCCAGGCACCTTGTAAGAAGGTACAACGCATCATGAGCATCCAAAGCCCCTATTCGCGCCTCCATCCTCCTCAGGTCTTTAAGCTTTTCTTCGAGGACTACCTCAATGGCGTTCGAGCCCAGAGGTGCCCCTAGCAGCACACTGTCGGTGGAGCGATCACTTGGGCTCCTGGCAATAAGATTTGTACTGTTACTGTACTGATTTGTACTGTTACTGATTTGTACTGTTATATATATATATATATATATATATATAATATATATATATATATATATATATATATATATAGTTATGCGTGGTTTCCTCCGAGGCTAAGGGTCCCCCTTCTTCCAGCCAGAGGTGGTACTCCATTTCTTGTATATATGTATGCATATATATATATATATATATATATATATATATATATATATATATATGTATATATATATATATATATATATATATATATATATATATATATATATATAATCACAAAGGAAGAATGAAACAGGAAATTCCTTAAGTACTTTCGTATTTGTCAATATATCTTTAGAAGATTGGATATTACTACTGATTGATTGATAAAAATGAACCCAAGAGGTGGCACGGGCATGAATAACCCGTAAGTGGAGGGTGTTTGGAGCCAGTACCAGTAACTGATACTGTAGATCTTCATGGTCACTCACAGTTGATATCATGCAGGAGGTTTGGGTGCCTCCAGGTATTAATTGTCTACTGGGTCTGCTATCTTCCCTCTGGATCAGCGGAGGGCCATCAAACAACTGTATGCTTGAAGTTGAATTCATTTAACTGTTGATTATTGGTGTCAGCTCTTGAATAGACACATTCTCAAGTGTATGGAGCCTTCTATAATCATCGGTACTTGTGATTATTGTACTTCACTATGTCTTAGAGATTCAGGATGGTGTTGAGAATGATGCTGAATACCTCCTCCTCCTCCTCCTCCTTGCAAATGATGTGCAACATGTGTACTCAGAGTATTCGTGGTGTGTGCAATATTGCATACATATCGGAGTACACATTCTTCAGAGCTACACTTATATATGTATAAGTGTAGCTCTGTCATATATACATTACACTATGTAATGTATATATAACATTAGTACACCTCGGTTTGTTAAAGGAAGTGTAAATGCGAAAATATTATTTATCAGAATGAGGTAAACTACCTTCATCAGGCAGAAATATTATTATAATGAGGGAAGTTCACCTCATTATGTGAAATAACATTTCATAAATGAAACAAGTGCCATTTGACATGGTGCCTACCTTACCTTTTGTTTACCTATTGAAGATTTCGAGGATCAATATCCATGTTCTCGTCCTGGTTGGTCGTCTGGTCAACCAGGCTGTTTGACGTGGCTGATCACAGCCTGTTTGATCAGCAACTCAAACACGCGCTGTTAGAAACATACAAATCAGCGACTCATTCAAATATGAGCCTCACGTCATTCTCTGTAGACGATAAACAAATCATTTTGCATATTACCTCTTTAGAAGCCACAGAAATGAACAAGCAGATGTCAATAAAGTCTTCGATTGGGCAACGGAAAATGACATGATGTTTAACGTTGATAAATTCCAGATAGGTTTGGTAAAAAATGAAGTACGTAAGACTTGATACAATACAACAAACACAAGGATTCGTTGCAGTGAAAACAGCATGGTAAAGTATATGGGGTAATGATGCCAGCCGGCCTATCG
>WNGS01164447.1:3924247-3926747 GCA_020271785.1 Procambarus virginalis | reverse complement strand
CCTCGTCACGGCCCTTGTGGATTTGTTCAATGGCTCCGGCTTCTTGCATGCAAGATCACTAGGAGCACCGCGGGTATTGGGCAAGTTTACCACAATCTAAACAACACGCAGGTGTTGACTAGACCACACACTAGAAGGTGAAGGGACGACGACGTTTCTGTCCGTCCTGGATCTTCTCACAATCGACTTGAGAATGGTCCAGGACGGACCGAAACGTCGTCGTCCCTTCACCTGGGACGTCTGGTCAAACTGATTCTACCCTCACCACACACACACGAAAACAAAAGCTTACTAAATAGGGGAAGTATTAATCATTTTCAGGTGTCTTGAGCTTGCCAGTTGCAAATAGCCGAGAGACAATTGCCAAATAGTTGCAATGAGACGTATTTTTCGTGAGTGACCTTTGACCTCAGTCTCTAAATGTCACTCATTTAACTAGTCCCTACGGACTAGGTCATTCATTACGAAGCAAATAGGCAATTTCCGAACCTATTTTCCAAAAAACAACAGTACTTATTGTGACTATTTGGGTAGACTTATCAATATTGTCTTCTGGACAAACACAAAAGTATTTTTTGGACTATAATTTTATAGTCCCAGAAAAAAATTAAAAGCTAAGCTTAAACATTTTTAGGCCTAGATAGCACAAAAATATATGTAATACATTAGGCCTAAGATAACATGTATTAGAACATACATAATGACTAATTAACTGCTGAAATACTGAATTTTAGGAAGATCTTGAGGTTATCTGAGATGATTCGGGGCTTAGTGTCCCCGCGGCCCGGTCCTCGACCAGGCTTCCACCCTCCAGGAAGCAGCCCGTGACAGCTGACTAACTCCCAGGTACCTATTGACTGCTAGGTAACAGGGGCATCAGGGTGAAAGAAACTCTTCCCCATTGTTTCTCGCAGGCGCCTGGGACCACAGGATCACGCGTCCAGTGTTCTGTCCGTTCAGCCACCGGCTCTCGTTAGAATGATCAGGAGCCGGTCGGCCGAGCGGACAGCACGCTGGACTTGTGATCCTGTAGTCCTGAGTTCGAGCCCAGGCGCCGGCGAGAAACAATGGACAGTTTCTTTCACCCTGATGCCCCGGTTACCTAGCAGTAAAATAGGTACCTGGGTGTTAGTCAGCTGTCACGGGCTGCTTCCTGGGGGTGGAGGCCTGGTCGAGGACCGGGCCGCGGGGACACTAAAAAAGCCCCGAAATCATCTCAAGATAACCTCAAGAAGATGGTCAGAATTTCTTGTATCCTCTAAGGAAGTGGTTTGAAGCCTGTAACAGTGTAAGATTGATACGATTTTACAGTGACAAGCCGCAGTGCTAAGCTATACATGTTGTCAGAAAGGTACTCGTTACCCCCTGTGTCCTCCGTTACCCCTGTGTCCTTCTCCGTTAGCTATGTGTCCTTCGTTACCCATGTGTCCTCTGGGACCTATATATCGTTTGTGAATTCGTAACGTAGTCGTTACGGGCTCGCCATTGCCGGTGCTACTTGGAACATGTTCGGAGTAGCTGAATCTATACAACAAAGTAACGAAGACTTGTTTTTTCTCCTAGTCTGCACTTCCCTGAAGACTTGTACTTCCTAGAACCCGAATTACCACCTCCTTACCAGGAAACCAGGATAGCAGAAGTACCAGGATAACTACATCCTGGTACCTACCTCCTGAAGTCCCCCCCTTCCCCCCTTAAAAAAAACTTGATCCTGCGAATTTATAAATTACATGATATTAAAAATTTTCTTCTGCACCTTATAAATCATTCATTGGACATATCGTTAATTTTGATCCATAAAAGATGATTAGTATTACCTCTCCCTCGCGGCGATTACCGGAAACTCTTACCGGTAATCTCTAAGTGCCTTGTTTCGGCGTCCGTCTGCGGAACGGTCATTAGGAAGAATGTTACGATGTTAAGGTTAATTTCTTGTAATTGAAACTTTGTAAATGTTTAGCTGTGGAAAATTTGTTAAATGTGAGGAGCGGTTGGTTGATCCGTGTGTGTGTGTGTGCGTGTGTCTGTGCTTGTGCGTG
The DNA here is from genome assembly GCA_020271785.1 of Procambarus virginalis. Taxonomy (NCBI): domain Eukaryota; kingdom Metazoa; phylum Arthropoda; class Malacostraca; order Decapoda; family Cambaridae; genus Procambarus; species Procambarus virginalis. The sequence goes on along the minus strand of WNGS01164447.1, from coordinate 3,924,708 downwards.
TGTGTGTGTGTGTGCCTATGTGCGTGTGTCTGTGCGTGTGCGTGTCTGTACGCGTGTGCGTGTGTTTATACGTGTGCGTGTGTTCAAGCGTGTGCGTGGGTTTATGCGTGTGCTTGTATTTATGCGTGTGCGTGTGTTTTTGAGTGCACTGAGGTATAGTATCCCGGTATCTCTATTGCTAACATGTATGCCTTGGCTCATATTGTCTCCACTACGTCTGTTTTCGCACCTTTTAGAACGTTACTATTTCATTTCTCATAATAAGAAAGTTATTGCAAGGACAAAACAAGAACCTGCAACATCATGGGTTTGCAAATATATGAATATATGTATTTGCAAAGGTATACATATATTTATGTATATATAGATATATGTATTAATCTACATGCAAAGTGTATACGCTCTGTGTAGTAAGGTAGACTTTGGGAGACATATTTTGTGTGTATGTAGGCTGGGGTCTA
>WNGS01164447.1:3884083-3903157 GCA_020271785.1 Procambarus virginalis | reverse complement strand
GTAAACTAAATTTCACCCGATTTAACAGCGCACTAAAAAAAAATAATAATCTATAACACAACCAACGACCAATTATTGAAACCGACCATTATCAAATAATTTTCAGTATTCAGATCCCTTAAATCACCGTAACTATCGGTATAGGTTACATAGTGATTATCAAATCATTCTCCAGCGTGTAGGAGAAGGAGGCTACACCCATTACAGCGAGGATAGGGGCTAGAGGGGGACCGCCATACACAAATTACATGGGGATAGTACATATTTCAGAGGATAGGATGTGCACATTACAGAGGTAACAGGAGTGTCCAAGGTTAACAGGATACAGCTAATTATCCAAGACAGAAAAAAACAGAGACGATGCGTGAGTGAATTCGTGCGTGCGTGCGTGGTGTGGCAGAGTAATAAAACAGGTAGAATAAACGCATAATAAAATATATAAATGAACTCGAATGATAACCATGATAAAATAACGCCTCTGTGCAGAGAACAAGCCACAACAATGTAACTGAACACAAATAATCTGCCCCACGCATATGAAACGACTCATTAATCCTTATTGCACATTAATCCTTATTAAACGTTATTATTCCTTATTAAACGTTATTAATCCTCATTTAAATATCATTATCCTTATTAAACGTTATTAATCCTTATTTAAACGTCATTAATCCTTATTAAACGTTATTATTTCTTATTAAAAGTCATTAATCCTTATTAAACGTCATTAATCCTTTTGTAAACGTTATTAATCATTATTAAACGTTATTAATCCTTATTAAACGTTATTAATCCTTATTTAAACGTTATTACTCCTTATTAATCCTTATTTAAACGTTATTACTCCTTATTAATCCTTATTTAAACGTCATTAATCCTTATTACACATTATTAATCATCATTAAACGTTATTAATCCTTATTTAAACGTTATTTAATCCTTATTAAAACGTCCCTTGATCTTATTAAACGTCATTAATCCAATTAACGTTATTAATCCTCATTAAAACGTCAATTAAATCCTTATTAAACGTAAGTAATCCTTATTAAAACATTACTAAAACCTTATTAAACGTTATTAATCCCATATTAAAAACGTCATTAATTCTTATTAAAACATTACTAAACCTTATTAAACGTTATTAATCCTTATTTAAACTTATCTTAATTCTTATTAAACGTTATTAATCCTTATTTAAACGTTATTACTCCTTATTAACGTTATTAATCCTTATTAAACGTCATTATTTCTGATTAAACGTTATTAATGCTTATTAAACATCATTAATCCTAATTAAACGTCATTATTTCTGATTAAACGTTATTAATCCTTATTTAAACGTTATTTAGTCCTTATTAAACGTAATCAATCCTTATTAAACATCATTAATCCTTACTAAACGTCATCATTTCTGATTAAAGCGTCATTAATCCTCATTAAACGTCATTAATTCCATTTTTAAACGGCATTAATCCTTATTAAACGTTATCAATCCTTCCCGCGTGTGTAGGGAACAGGTCACTGCTGTAAGTTTGTTAAAAGGTTCGTTTAATTCAGCGACGAAACAGAGCAGATGAGAATAAAGAGTTCACAAAACAGCCACCGGAGGGCAGCACTGTTCAGCGTACACATAGTGCAACCCGTTCTCGCACCTTGCTTATAGTCAATATCTGTGCTTATGAATAAGTGCATATGTGACATACTAATTCATTATGAATATTTGAGTTTACCTTGAAATGCCGAATAGAAACCACAACCCAACCTAACCTTCTTAGTATGTGAAGATATTACAATTAGTACTGACACCTATACCTATAATGACATTACAGTTTTATAAGAAATACATAAAACAACAACTAAAATACTTAAACAAATTGTAAAGTAACTCAGGATATTGTCAATTTTTATAAAATCTTTATTGTTTAATAAAACTGAGAGGAAAAGTTAGTGCCTTGAAAAAAATATGGCTGGCAATATGTCACATAGTTATTTATTTATAAGCAAAATAGTGACTTTAATCAATAAGTCATATATGTGCTGTCTTGTGCGAAAGCAGGTTGCATAGCAGATTCCCCCCTTAAAAAACACAAATAAGGAGCCGTTCTCACAGCTAATCCATAACCGTGAGAACACCCCCCCCCCACTCTCTAACCACCTGGATAGTTATCTTGATATCTGTGATGGTCTGAAGTTGGTTAACTAGCCATTCGGTCATCCAACCAGCCAGTTATAGCCGGCCACAACCAGTCAACCAGCATGGTATGTGGGCCCCAGGGTAGGGCCCCAAGGGTAGGGCCCCAAGGGTAAGGCCCCAGGGTAAGGCCCCAAGAGAAGGGCCCAGGGGCCCGCCTGGGAACCTTGACTTAGGGCGACATTTATCCTCGTTAGGGGTGTTTCACGGTTCCTGTCAAACGCCAATATCGACCTATTTGTCTCAGACCCGCCCCACAAAAAAGGGGAGAAAGGGGGGGGGGCACAAAAAAAGGGGGGCCCAAAAGGTTCATGAAATCCATTATCTTACGGAACGCCAAGTGCATCAGGGCAGTTTGACCCATTCTGTTGGATTAAATCCCTTGCTGTGGCGGCTCAAGGAATGTTCTTGCCGTATCTGATCCTGGTCGAGGACCGGGCCGAGGGGAGACTGATCCCCGAAATGATAGCAAGATAACCGCAAGACATCCTATATGCAAGGCTATCGGGACGCAATTACGTGATATTTGATTATTTTGCGTTTAAGAGAAACGTACAATTCCTTTCCATAAGCATGTGATCAATACCAATCAATAGGCACTACGGGCTCGCCATAGCCCGTGCTACTTTGAATTTTTTATTCCAAGTAGCGAATCTTTAACAACAGCAACATAGCAATACATGTATTATATAAAAACAACACTCACAATCTGTACCAACAAACGTTAACTGTTGTAAAAAGATTGTAATGTACCGCTACACAATGCTTCACTAATAGTTCTCTAATTAACAGAGTTTCTGTACCAGGGAAGGAAATATGATGCATTCAACTAGGTTAAGTAAATCAGGAATTAATGATATGGCGATAGAATATTGCTATGTGCGTGTGTGTGTGTGTGTGTGTGTGTGTGTATGTGTGTGTGTGTGTGTGTGTGTGTGTGTTGTGTGTGTGTGTGTGTGTACGTGTGTAATTTGAAGATAAATCACCTTCTATACTCAGTACTTAACAACACACTAAACTATATGTAGAACTGATGTGTAACCCTGTCCATGTAGGACAGACGAACATGTATGTACGATAGTTCACATTACAAAAAAACACTACAATCACCAGTGGTTGAGTACTCAATAACTATGTAACCCTCTAGATCACTATCCATGGTTGATACCTGCTTGATGGTCCACCAGGCTGTTGCTTGGAGCGGCCCGCAGGCCCACACATACCTGCTTGATGGGTTCTGGGAGTTCTTCTACTCCCCAAGCCCGGCCCGCAGGCCAGGCTTGACTTGTGAGAGTTTGGTCCACCAGGCTGTTGCTTGGAGCGGCCCGCAGGCCCACATATACCTGCTTGATGGGGTTCTGGGAGTTCTTCTACTCCCCAAGCCCGGCCCGAGGCCAGGCTTGACTTGTGATAGATGTATGCTAATTAGCAATGTATAAATGATCAAAAACTGAAGAAAAAATCAATTTCGGGATTGTCAGGAGTACTCGCTGACAGGCCGTGTCAAGTCTGACACATTAATTACATCTATTTGTAAAACATTGAACAGGTTAGTGCGGTCTTCCGCACACAGCACCTGCTCATTTGCCCCTTTTCTTGACCTGTCAGACGTTTCCTGGCAAGGTACAAAGGGGGTAAAAGGGTGAAGGAGTCTCCCTGCTCCGGGCTATCATTGATCTCCACTCTCTTAATTACACCTTCAGTTGGAAAACGGAGATGATGTTGGGTTTGTGCAGTTAATGTAACGAATGTTATATCGTTTTGTTGGTATTTACACACGAAATTGTAATATTTTCGTGCCACGAGCCATGTACAACTGGTTTCGTGGCACGAATCTTATACAACTTATTTCAGAATTAAATACTAATATATAATACATTTGGAAGAAGTAACGGGTTTAAATTAACCATTTTTATTTACGTATCTCATACAGCATACAGGTAAACTATACATACACATTTACAGTATACTGGTAATGTCATAGTTATAAATATACGTTTTATAACCCAAGAAGATCAGCGTTTATCAGAGAGATTTATTTCGTGTCAAATAAATTGTAAATGGTCCCCAAGCCATTTCTTTCCATCACATATGTAAATACAGTGCGAGCATTCACCAGGATTTGATGAAAAACTATGCCTAAATTTCACCACATGTGTAGCCGGGGATTGGTTAGTCATGGAACACAGTTAATGAGCTCTGGGTCAGACCAAACCTAATAGGCACTCGTTGGTGAAGTGTTTATGGTACTATGTAATACACAGGTTCGAACCCTGGTCGGGTCATAAAGTTGTTAGTGATTTATGACCAAATATCATCGATAGAACGTTACCTTCAATTATTCCCCCCCCCCCCTCGGAGCAGCCTATGTCCTTCCCATACCCCAGAATGTTCCCCCTGCAAATTTGGGTGTGACTGACTACAAACATCTGGCCTCCAATTTTGAACTCTCAGATGTTTTCTCTTATTGATGTCATATTCCATTTTAAAAGACTTCATGCGGGGGTCGCATTGGGAGTCGAACCAACGTAAAATGTGGCAATGGGGCCGACCCACGCCGATCCTAGGAGCAGATGTGGCAGCTGGAATCAGGTGTAGGAATGACCGATGGAGCCAAGTGATTATAATATGTGTGTGAACCTGTAGCAATACTAACAACCCAATTGCCGTTCGAAATATGCAAACGCAAACAACACAAAAAACTGCAATGTCAAACAAACTAAACACAAATCGTTCGGGGTGAAGGTGACAGCCTCGCTAGTGCCGCCNATAAAATGCTAAATATACGCTAAATTCTATATTTAATTCGTGTATTTTTGACCAGGTGAGGTAGTAGGCTTAGCTAGTGGTTTAAACTAGTCGACTTTAGCCGACATTACTTAGTTAGTGTTCAACTAAAGCTGGAAATCTGGCGCGAAAGCCAATCCACAGATCTGGGGCCAGATTCACGAAGCAGTTACGCAAGCACTTACGAACCTGGGGCCAGATTCACGAAGCAGTTACGCAAGCACTTATTACGAACGTGTACATCTTTCCTCAATCTTCGACGGCTTTGGTTACTTTATTAACAGTTTACAAGCATGAAAACTTGCCATCAACTGTTGTTATTGTTATAAACAGCCTCCTGGTGTTTCGGAGCTCATTAACTTTTTATAATTGTAAACAAAGCCGCCAAAGACTGAGAAAAGATGGCAGGTTCGTAAGTGCTTGCGTAACTGCTTCGTGAATCTGATCCCAGGTTCGTAAGTGCTTGCGTAACTGCTTCGTGAATCTGGCCCCAGGTTCGTAGTGCTTTGCGTAACTGCTTCGTGAATCTGGCCCCGGTTCGTAAGTGCTTGCGTAACTGCTTCGTGAATCTGGCCCCAGGAGCCTAGGAAGCAGGAGACCAGGAAGGTTGTGGAGGAGAGAGACAGAGGGCGGCAGCTTGTGTAATATCCTGGTGGGTGACATTAGCCTGGCCTTGTTCATGAGTCTGAGGACATCTTAACTACTCATCACGCCTACTTAAGCCTTTCCGCCTTCGTCACTGTCGCCGCTGGACGCAAGAATATCCCTCAACGTTGTAGGGAAGTTGTACACAGCTTCAACAACTGTGTACATGATTAGTACATGTTCTCTCCGTCTCTGCCCAACCACTTGGGCTGATGGGTAGAGCGACGGTAGAGCGTCATGCAGGTCGGCGTTCAATCCCCGATCGTCCAAGTGGTTGGGCACTATTCCTTTCCCCTCGTCCCATCCCATCTCTCCGTCTTTCTTCGCGCGAGTATGAGAGTACTCCTCTATTTGTGTAATTTATGTCATTTTGTTTCATTTTCATTGCTAACTCTAGTCTTCTTCCACTCCGTCAATCCCACTAAGTATTTTGTATGTCTCTATTGTGTCTCCTCTCTCTTCGTTTCTAACGGAGTAAGGTCTAGCTCGACCTTAGACCTTGCAGTGCCTCACAAGACCAGCACTCTACAACCAGTTAACACATAACTACATTCTACCCACTTCAAGACCCCGAGCCAACACAGAGACAGTAGCAGCAAGAGCATAGACTGCTTATTACACACACAAATAACAACAGCGTGATGCATCAAATGAACAGCTTAAGGCAGCGTCTGGGATGCTCTCAGACGTAGGTTCGAATCCTCGTCACGGCCCTTGTGGATTTGTTCATAGACTGCTTATGTTTATTCGTGTAATAGCCTATTAATACCCATTTTTGTTTCACCCCCTTATTCATCTCAATTATGTCCTGTACCACCTCACTCCAAGAGAATATAAGCCTTTGCAAATACAAATTTGTCTTTGACATGTAAGGAGTACCTTGCGAACGCGTGCCTAGGCGTCAGACCATAATAGTGAGAAAATGAACTTTGGAGAGTAATTTTTCAACTTCCCTCGACAGTGAAGGAAAACAGGAAATATTGAGAATTCGTGTTAGAATCATTATTCTTACCCTTTCGGTTATATTCAACAACATATATAGAGATATATGTTGTTGAATATAACACACACACACACAACAACACACACACACACACACACCACACACACACCACACACACACACATATATATATAATATATATATATATATAAATATATATATATATATCTATATTATATATTATATATATATATTATATATATATATATATGTGTGTGGTGTGTGTATGTGTAATCACGAAAATTAACGTGATATTTATATATATATTTCCGGAAAACATTATAGATAATACATTACACTGTACCACAACTTATCTAAGTCATTATTGCCCAGGTTCTCAAGTTTATAGGATCATTATAACATGAATTTTTTAACGTTAGGATAGAGTTTGTGTTTCTATTGTTATCACTCTTGGTGTTATTGTGTGTTGATGTTGGTGTGTATTCTGTGTTGATGTTGGTGTGTATTGTGTGTTGATGTTGGTGTGTATTCTGTGTTGATGTTGGTGTGTATTCTGTGTTGATGTTGGTGTGTATTGTGTGTTGATGGGGTGTATTGGTGTTGATGTTGGTGTATATTGTGTGTTGATGTTGGTGTGTATTGTGTGTTGATGTTGGTGTGTATTGTGTGTTGATGTTGGTGTGTATTGTGTGTTGATGTTGGTGTGTATTCTGTGTTGATGTTGGTGTTTTGTGTGTTGATTTGGTGTGTGTATTGTGTGTTGATGTGTAGTGTATTGGTGTTGATGTGTGTAGTGTTTGTGTGTGATGTTGTAGTGTATTGTGTGTTGATGTTGTAGTGTATTGTGTGTTGATGGTTGTAGTGTTTCTGTGTTGATGTTGTAGTGTATTGATGTTGATGTTGTGGTATTCTGTGTTGATGTTGTAGTGTATTCTGTGTTGATGTTGTAGTGTATTCTGTGTTGATGTTGGTGTATTCTGTGTTGATGTTGTAGTGTATTCTGTGTGATGTTGTAGTGTATCTGTGTTGATGTTGTAGTGTATTCTATGGTGATGTTGGTGTGTATTCTGTGTTGATGTGTAGTGTATTCTGTGTTGATGTTGTAGTGTATTCTGTGTTGATGTTGGTGTGTATTCTGTGTTGATGTGTAGTGTATTCTATGTTGATGTTGTAGTGTATTCTGTGTTGATGTTGTAGTGTATTCTATGTTGATGTTGTAGTGTATTCTGTGTTGATGTTGTAGTGTATTCTGTGTTGATGTTGTAGTGTATTCTGTGTTGATGTTGTAGTGTATTCTATGTTGATGTTGTGTGTATTCTATGTTGATGTTGTAGTGTATTCTGTGGACTGAACATTGTGGATCTCCAGTAGCAACAGCTCAGTCACTCTGAGACCTCACCCCTCACAGTGACTCGCTGTCTTCTATTGCTTAGGTACTCCCTTATCCATTAGAGTACCTTCCTTTTTATTCCTGCCTCCAGCAACAACTTATGTACTTAAGTCTCCTATGGGGGGGTACTGTGTCAAAGACTTTCCGGCAATCCATAAACATGCTGTCAACCCACCATTCTTTTACTTACCTAATTTTTGCCGCCTGGTCATAGAATTCCATTCATTCTGAGAAGCAAGATTTGTCATCCCTGAACCCGTGCTGGTGATGTGTTACAAAGTCGCTTCTCTCCAGATGTTTTACTAGTTTTTCTTACAATCTTTTCCATCACCACCTCCAGTTGGTTGATATTCTTAAATATCGGGATTATATTGGCCGTCTTCCAAATTGCTGGCAGGTTTTGACCAACAGTCTTCGCTATATCCAATTCAAGCCAATGCTTCCTTGCCTCCCCACTGGTAATCTCCTCCAGTGGTGCCTGGTTAGATATTCACTCTCGTAGGTCAGGAACTACTTGCTCTATTGTGAAGACCACCCGGGAATTTCTTATTGAATTCCTCACACACCCATTTGTCACTTGTAGTGAACCTGTTTGCTCCTATCCTCAGTTTCATTACCTGTTCCTTCTCTGTTGTTTTCCTTCTGTTGTGGCTGTGCAGCGGTTTAGGGTTGGGGGTCTTTCCTTTATTTTGCTATGTCATAATCGTACTGTCTTCCTCTCTTCTCACCTTGAGGTACTCATTCCTGGCCTTCTGGTATCTTTCCAGAGCACTTTCAAGTAAGTGCTTGCGTAACTGCTTCGCGAATCTGGCCCGTGAACTCTGGAAGACTCGAACCGTGAACCCCTCGTGTGTGAGACAGAAGGTCTATCCACCGAGCTAATTATAGTTGCTTAATTTGACACGAAACCAAAGCTCGGCCGACTTATGCAGCGATATTGGTATTATATATTATGACTTATATATGACTTATGGTATTATATTATTATATAATATATTTAGTGATAATATAACGACAGTCGTAGGTAATATTGATAGCAGAAACACTAACAATTCCAGACACGATTGTTGCTACATTCTTAATGATGGTCAAAATAACTTACTACAATTAGTATGGTTGGTAAACGAGGCTGTTAGCCCAAGAGGTGATTCCGAGGATCAATATTCCAGCGATCTGGTCTTCAAGGAGGCTTCCTGGTCAACAATTAGATATATCAGTGTTGACCTCTGTGACACACCGTCTTAAGAATTAAAGACTGTATTTCACACATTACACATATGTATGCTTCACATTCACACATATGTATGATTCACACATTCACACATATGTATGCTTCACACATTCACACATATGTATGCTTCACACATATGTATGCTTCACACATTCACACATATGTATGCTTCACACATTCACACATATGTATGCTTCACACATTCACACATATGTATGCTTCACACATTCACACATATGTATGCTTCACACATTCACACATATGTATGCTTCATACATCAGGGTTGTAAGATCCACAGCTCTGTTAATCATGCAGCAGATTAATCATATAATCATGTAGGTCATTACGTATTTTTACTAATATATGAAACAAAATATGTCCTATCTTGACTATAGAAACATTTTCCTATACATTTGTGATATATAAAACCAACTCTAATTCACTCATGTTTACATAAAAGAAATAATCGTCATGTATTTAGCATTATTTAAAACACTTTGAAAAACTTCTACACTCATAAAATAGCTTGAGTTTTAATGATGTGTTTTATACACTCTTTTGTTTTTTACTAAACAAAGTTTGTTATATTATTTACCTGTTATTATAGAAGTAGTTCGGCGTATTAACAACAATTATTCAAAACAACTTTTCTAAACTTTGGTAATTATCATGTCAAAATTATAACCTTGAGTTTATCTTAAAAAAATTTATTATACGATCAAGCTTGAAGAGGCAAGATTAACTAAACTTTGATATGAAAGAAGTTCAATATACAGAAGTTATAAAAAACTTAAACTTTCTATATTAAAGAGACCTTGATCCGCTTCATGAAAGATCAATTGAGTAAAGAGAATGTTAGTAAATGTTATATTTAAATCTTATTTATATTTCCTTATAATATTAGTATATTTGGTAGCAGTCTTTCCTGTAGACATATGTTATTAAATATGACCGAAAAAGTAAGATTAATAATTCTAACACGAATTTTCTCAATTTTCCTTATGTTTGTTTTTACTGATGACGGTAAATGAAAAATCAATTCTCCAGAATGATTTTTCATTTACCGCCATCAGTAAAAACAAACATAAGGAAAATTGAGAAAATTCGTGTTAGAATTATTAATCTTACTTTTTCGGTCATATTTAATAACATATTTCCTTATAATGTAAATCAGTTTCAATTAGTGGTAGGCATCCACCAGTCTCTGGAGACTATGAGAGTGCGCTCTCTCATTATAATGTTAATAATGTTAGATTCAAATGTTAGTAATGTTTTAGTAATGTTTGAGCGTGGACAGAAACGTCTCGGACCAGCGATAAGTTATAACACAACTTGAAAAATAAATTTTAAGACAACTTATAATCAAGATAATATTTATAACTCAGATTGTGAATTCTGTGTTCTACGTTATGACAATTTATAATTCAATCCTTATTCTTCGTCTTTCAAACAAGAATTATTCGTTAATGGTTATTATTAACGAATTCGTTAATACTAATTACACATGAACTCGTTAAGGGTCATTATAAACGGGTTGGATAGTGATTACTGAAAGCGTGTTCATTATACTTCTTGGTTATTAAGAGATATAACTACATCTTATGGTAATTAAGACGTTTTCTAAACTGTAATTAATAAAAAGTAGCAATGCTTAAAAATAAAGAGTGCGTTAGGCTACATTTTTCAAACTATAACAAATTCGCTGTAATTTTGTTTAATGTATATCATTAAGGTGTTCCTTACTCTCTATATCAATCTCAATGTTATATTCTTCAAGATTTTCCTATATACTTCAAGAACGCGTTCCTTAGAATTAGGACAAATTCTAAGGAACTAATTCAAAACACAGCCGTGGGCCAGGCCTTGGGAACCTGGAATTAGAACTTTGATATTTTGGTATACTAAACTACCACATTAATATAGTATACTTTGGTATACTATATGAAAGTGGTATACTTTAAGTTCTTTATCAAATGCTATAAGAAAAGCTTATTGCACACATTTATATAGTGATAAATGCAATTTTTTACACAATGTGGAGGAAATTTTACCAAAAGTGAGTTGCCTGAAAAAAGCTGATCATCGTGGCCAGAATATTCTCGGCCAGATTCCCTAAGCAGTTACGCAAGCACTTACGAACGTGTACATCTGTCCTCAATCTATGACGGCTTTGGTTACATTTATTAAACAGTTTACAAGCATGAAAACTTGCCAATCAACTGTTGTTATTGTTATAAACAGCCTCTTGGTGCTTCGGAGCTCATTAACTGTTTAATAATTGTAAACAAAGCCGCCAAACATTGAGAAAAGATGCACAGGTTCGTAAGTGCTTGCGTAACTGCTTCGTGAATCTGGCCCCTGTCCATCTTTTCTCAATCTTTGGCGGCTTTGTTTACAATTATTAAACAGTTAATGAGCTCCGAAGCACCAGGAGGCTGTTTATAACAATAACAACAGTTGATTGGCAAGTTTTCATGCTTGTAAACTGTTTAATAAATGTAACCAAAGCCGGCAAAGATTGAGGAAAGATGTACACGTTCGTAAGTGCTTGGGTAACTGCATCCTGAATCCAGTTTATGAAATTCACGTGTGACATTAATGTAGTAATGAAAATTACCAAAATACAATCACAATTATTGAACTTGTAACAGGTGCCACGTTACCTACGTGACAAGGTAGCCCTAATTTCCTGTAGCGGCCGTTACCACGTGCTTGCCACAGGGACTTTAAAACGAGGTTTCGTTACCTGTTATTGAACATTTATCAGAATAATGCGAGGAAATTTATCCAAGTCAGACACACAAAATTACTTTATAACGCAAGATATTTTTACAAATAAACCTGTTCTTTGGTGGACGAGAAAAAAAAAAAGGTTTTACAGAAGAATATTCCCAATATGATGACATAATAATGTCTAGTGAATTGAATTACCAGTGAGAGTTGAGCAGAGTTGAGCCATGTGGTCAAAGTCTCCTGCGTGAAGAGTTGGGTAAAAGGAGAGTCTTTGGTTGTGTGTGAGTTTGTGTGAATTTCCTTCCTGTGTTTGACAATGGGTGGGTCACACCTGAGACCAGCATCGCCACCTTAGAAGGACTAACTGCCCCTCTTTCATCTCCAGAGAGACGAAGGGGCATCACCTACGACAGGAAAAATGCTTTCCATTTTCGGCCCGTCTCTTGAAGTGCATTTATAGGATGCTATCTCACGCATTTCCGCTATATCTCACGCTATCTCACGCAGTTTCTATGCTCCAATATCGCTGTTTCCTCCCCGAGAGAAGCGAGAGAGGGTTGTGTAGTGGAATGATTGGCAGCACTGGCCGGGTACTGACCAACGCAAGCCATTTTCACCCTAAACTCTACATATCGTAAGGGCTCCAGTATCGGGTTCCAAGTTAGTTGGGTGATATATCGATCGAGAAGCAAGTTTTGTCCCTATGAACTGGTGTTCCAAGGGTGACATGAGACTTGGGCTGGACGTGTGTGCTCAACACAGACGCTTATAAAAGAGTATCTCATGCTTTGAGTGTCCTCAACGGCCATTAAAAACCACCTTTTTTTTAACCTTTTTTTCTGAAGAAATATTTTATTATAACAGCGAACTGTTAACTTCAAAATTTCGAACATACGAAACGCTCCCAATGAGTTTCATACGTTCGTAATTTTGCGTGACAGACGACTACGAACCTCGTAGCATAGGCCACATACCAAGTCGCTGATGAAGCGGGAGAGGATCTTGCGATAAAGAATGGACAGTAAGCAACCGCTGAATCTGGCTTGAAGCGTTGAGGTTGCCCCCATGGGCCCTTCCTGCCTCCCATATCCTTCCTTCCTCCCAGGCAACCCTCCCTGGGACCTGTGACACCGCCCAGGGCAAACGTACCCTAACCCCCCTCCCACCACCACGCGACATTAACCCTACAAGCAGAGGCCAATAAGGGTGAACAGAAGCGTAGGTGCGGCTGGTATTCCACTGAGAAGTGTGTACCATCGTATTGCATTACTTGACCGATTGGAAGAATGGTCAAATGGCCTTCCTGGTGGATACCTGAGGGATGGCCATTTAGTCCCTAGGTAGCTTGGAAATAGGGCTCCATTTACCGTCCGCCGCGGGTTAAGGATAATCCCCCGTGTTTCGGAGAGGCGTTGTCCAAGAACGGGCAGCAGATTCACACATACATTAACAATAAAAAGGTCAGCTCAGGCGGGCATAAGGTTGTTTCGGTATTAAGGGGTAAAGAACCGAGTACGGTGGGTACCCTTTGGGGTCTGTGGCCACCTGCCCTCTGCCCCGCGCCAGGACGCAGAATGCCCTGAAAGAAAAGCCGAAAGAAAAGAGGGGAACAGAATAAATCAAACCTGTCCAGATGCAACCTGCTCTTAAAATCTGTTACAAAAAGCTCTCGTATGGGCGAGAGGTTGGCTAGCGATGGCTGGGGGCTATGGGAGCGGACCAACGGGGAAGGGGGGCAATACCACGCCCTTAACACACACACAGACAGTAGCAATGGTAGCTCTTGATGCCTTGGGGGTCTCACGGGCACACTGCCTCGCTTCTAGCCCCCCCAGCCAGCCCCTACAGGGTCTAATGGCCAGGTTTATCAAGCTGTCCTGCACAACCAGTATAGGCTTTGATCCCATACACCACAGAGACCAGAGGGCAAGGAGAATTACGAGAAAAAATTCCAGTCACACTTGCTGTACCTGCTCGCGCGACACTCACGCGAATGTCATGGGTCGAGTGAGCTCTCTCAGAGCACATGCTGCCCTAGGGGAAGCTTCAGGTCTATAGGACATGCTGCCCTAGGGGAAGCCTCAGACCTATAGCACATGCTGCCCTTGGGGAAGCCTCAGACCTATAGCACATGCTGACCTTGGGGAAGCTTCAGACCTATAGCACATGCTGCCCTTGGGGAAGCTTCAGACCTATAGCACATGCTGCCCTTGGGGAAGCTTCAGACCTATAGCACATGCTGCCCTTGGGGAAGCCTCAGACCTATAGCACATGCTGACCTTGGGGAAGCCTCAGACCTATAGCACATGCTGCCCTTGGGGAAGCTTCAGACCTTCATCATATTCTCCCAAAAGTTGATACCAAATTGAGACCAACATTAAATTATAGACTGAAAATAGAGAACACTCTGATACTAATATTTAATACACATAATATTCGAAAGCGGCGAATTACACATTCCTAGGACCAATTTCTACATTTTAATATTATATAATAGGGTAGAGAGTTCATGTTTGGAGTCAGTGAATGATAACCTGCTTGATGGGGTTCTGGGAGTTCTTCTACACCCCAAGCCCGGCCCGAGGCCAGGCTTGACTTGTGAGAGCTTGGTCCACCAGGCTGTTACCTGCTTGATGGGGTTCTGGGAGTTGTTCTACTCCCTGTGGGGTGTTTGAAGCGGAAGCCGAAGCTATGGGCAGGTTTACCAGCACGTCTACCTGTTCGTGTGGGGGTCACGCGTTGGCTGCATATTCAAATAAGGTCCACACACCCACTTGACGGCCTACAATGCACCTAGGCCTACCACCGCTTGTATGCAAATGGGGTTCAGTGTATGCAGATTGGTCTGTATGCTAATGCAGTAAGCCTATAATATTATGACTTGAGCGCACGCGACTCTCTCTCTAAAACGTGTTTATACAGATTTTTTATATATGTATATTTTTTATTTAGGAGTAGGCGATACGAGGTTATATGTAAAGCACAAGCGCCACTTGACGTGGTCGAGGTACTCGACTTAGTTCAACCTTCGGAGTGTTTAAATTAACTTTCAGGAGTCGATTGACAACTGTAGACGGACGCTGTGTGGTGGTCTGCTCTCCGAACTCAGCCTCTTTTGGTAGATTTTCGAATTCGCTTTTGAAAAGAAGCTTTCCTGCTCTCTCTCTCATAATATTATATATATATATATATATTATATATATATATATAATATATATATATATATATATGACAGTGTCAGACCACGGGGAAGAATTGAAACAGAATTTCCTTATGTACTTCCGTATATAAATACATCTTCAGAAGGAATGAAGGAATTCAGAAGGATTCCTTCTGAAGATGTATTAATATACGAAAGTACTTAAGGAAATTCCGGTTTCAATTGTTCCTCCGTGGTCTGACACTGTCACATTTTTCATCACGTGTAAATTTTCGTGATTTACACACACACCCATATATATATATATATATATATATATATATATATATATATATATATATATATATATATATATTAAAGATGAGGAAGAGGATGAGCAGGATGAGAGAGAGGTGGGAGAGCCTCCCCGCTGAGAAGCTAGCCCTTGTGTGTAGCTTAGTGTAGTCAGGAATTCAATTAGAAGCATTTTCCCATCAGGAAGGATGGGCGAGAGAGTTCCCACCCCTTTGGTACCTTTGGTACCTGTGATGGCTGTAAGCCTATTGCCAGCTTGCGGAAGGGCTATGGCTTAGGGTTTTTTTTTTTGGGGGGGGGGGAAAGAGATTAGTTTTTTTTTTTTTTTTTTACTTTTTTAGCAATGTAGGTTATTCTGATTGTTATATATAAGATTTTTGTGTTTTGGGCATTTGATATGTTTGTTATTGAGAGATAATGAACATATCAGTAAAGTTCATCGTGAGCATTATTGTGGGTTTGTGTATATATATATATATTATATATATATATATATATATATATATATATATATATATATATATATATATATATATACGGTCTCTCACACCAGCAAGAGAAGCCCTTTTTGAAATAATGTGTGTGTGTGTGTGTGTGTAGTGTGTGTGTGTGTGTGTGTGTGTGTGTGTGTGTGTGTGTGTGTGTGTGTGTGTGTGTGTGTAGTAATAGTTGTGTTGCGGGTTGATTGGTATTTGGTCCGCTCTCAACACAAGACTGTGTACAGATGTTTTTGTGTGTGTGTGTGTGTGTGTGTGTGGTGTGTGTGTGTGTGGTGTGTGTGTGTGTGTGTGTGTGTGTGTACGCGCGCGCGTGAGAGCGAGCGCGCACGCCGCCTCTCTCACACCCCCCTCCCCTGCCTGCCCAACCACAGAGCACCACCTGGAACTTGAAAGGGCTCAGTTTCACTCATTTTTTGTTGGTCAATAAGTTCCCTAGCCAAGCACAGAGCTGGCTGATAATGCTTCTGCCGGCCCGCAGTGCTGACGGATTGGTAACACCGGGAACCTGAGGCTCTGAATAACCCAGAGGGTAAAAATTGAATAAAGCATTGTTCAGTTCTACATCCAATATTAAAATATAACGGAAATAACAGCCAATGGAATGAAATGAATCAATTTAATTAAATGAAGTGGATCACTAAAACTCTAGCTTATCCCGTGTAGATTAAAAAAAGGGGTTTGTATGTTAATTAAACAAATGGATTGCAGTGAAAACGAAATGATATATTAACTTTTAGATATCAAAGTTATCTAGCGCTTATTATATCAAATTGCAAATGCAATATTAAAAACAGAGAAGCAAAAGCTAATTAGACATAAATAATCACCTGTGAACACACAAATTATAAAATGGTGCTTGATAACGGAATACAAAAAATCAAATGTGCTAAATTAATATAATTTTTAATAGTCATTGTATTTTTTTTATAAATGTTAATTTCTTGTGTATTATGCAATCTGATATTCTTTAATCCTGCTTTACCGAAGGGCACATCTAGTTTTATTAATCATCAATAATATTTTTATTATATGTATAATGACGATTTTCACAGGTACACAACTCATTAATATATATATATATATATATATATATATATATATATATATATATATATATATATATATATATATGCTAGTTCTTAGAGTGTTCGTTTGGTTTAATTAAACTTTTTTGTCACCAAAACAGTTTAATTAAACTGGTTTAAAATTAATAAAAATATTAAATTTTAATTAGTTTAAAAAAACAATTACAAGTGCAAAAGTGAACTTTTGGCTGGTCCATCACTGCAAATTGGTAGTTTCGATCAAAAGATCACTAATTTAACCATTTCTAAAGAGTGGGTTGTATATGTAATTGGATAAATTAGTTGGCAAGCTGTTTGTTAGTTAACCATAGTTCAGCTTCCGGTTTAAAAGCTGTCTGTAGTTTAGGCTTCACGTTTATCCTAGAATAAATATTTACATTATTTTATTTATCATTAATAGGTTGTTCATCTTTGAACGTACGTAAAATGTTGAACGTGTCATTTGCGTCGTAAACCTTTGGGTTGAAATCTTGTTCAGGCGCTCAAGGCTCGTCTGAACCAGTCCGTGTGTCAGTGGTATCATGTTGTAAATGTTCACTTTAACATAGTTCTGTTCTGTTCCTGAACTTAGCGCCTGTCTGTTGTGGTTGGCAGTAATTATTGGTGTATACATCTCTGCTGACAAATAGTTGTGTTCAGTATTTGTTCAATCGCAGTGAATCCTTGGGATCTTGTTGCATATTCACTGCCACACAGGACAGTGAGCATGCTGCTCATATTCACTGCCACACAGGACAGTGAGAATGCTGCTCATATTCACTGCCACAACAGACAGTGAGGATGCTGCTCATATTCACTGCCACACAGGACAGTGAGGTTGCTGCCATATTCACTGCCACACAGGACAGTGAGCATGCTGCTCATATTTACTGCCAACAGGACAGTGAGCATGCTGCTCATATTCACTGCCACACAGGACAGTCAGGTTGCTGCTCATATTCTCTGCCACACAGGACAGTGAGAATACTGCTCATATTCACTGCCACACAGGGACAGTGAGGATGCTGCTCATATTCACTGCCACACAGGACAGTGAGCATGCTGCTCATATTCACTGCCACACAGGACAGTGTGCATGCTGCTCATATTCACTGCCACACAGGACAGTGAGCATGCTGCTCATATTCACTGCCACACAGGACAGTGAGGTTGCTGCTCATATTCACTGCCACAAGACAGTGAGGATGCTGCTCATATTCACTGCCACAAAGACAGTGAGGATGCTGCTCATATTCACTGCAACAGGACAGTGAGGTTGCTGCTCATATTCACTGCCACACAGGACAGTGAAGATGCTGCTCATATTCTCTGCCACACAGGACAGAGGATCATACATAAAAAGTATATGATCTAGATATAGATTTTACCAGTATAAATCTGTTGTCCAGCCTACTGCCGGCCGGACTTGGCATGCAGTATGCATATGCATATGCATATATATATATATATATATATATATATATATATATATATATATATATATATATTATTTCAAAATATGAATACAATTGTGGGTGTCAGCAAGATCGTGTGGGTTGAGCAGTTATGTAGGAGGGTAAGATGAGGAGATATTGCCCCTCATTCTGTCTCACCCATCATTCTGTCTCACCCTCATTCTGTCTCACCCTCATTCTGTCTCACCCCTCATTCCGCCACTCCCTCATTCTGTCACTCCCTCATTCTGTCTCACCCTCATTCTGTCTCACCCTCATTCCGCCACTCCCTCATTCTGTCTCACCCTCATCTTCTATATCTCTTCCCCTCCCTCCCTCCATCTTCCCCTCCCTCCCTCCATCTTCCCCTCCCTTCCGCTAATGTATTCAGGTCACGCTAATTACCCAACAAGCCCAGGACCACTCAGGTGTGGATAACGAGCCTACTCTTCCTCCATCTCACCCCCTTTCAATACCCTTCCACGGCTTCGACAGCACCCGTTCCGCCTCTTTTATTTGGAGCCTACCAGTAGGGTTCTGCGTACCATGAGCTTGGTTGAAGCTTATAGTGCACGGAATATGCGGCATTTTCCTACTTCATCCGCAGGACCGAAGCTTGATCTGGCTTCATTTCTCTCTTCACGATGTTTATATATATATAT
>WNGS01164447.1:3850554-3866736 GCA_020271785.1 Procambarus virginalis | reverse complement strand
TCTAACCACTTCTTCCAACGAATTTGCAACAGCAACAACCCCAGCTCTCGATAGATGCACCCCATCCCGAGCATACATTCATTTCTTCCATAGAAGTGTTCCCAGTTGTCTATATAAGATATTGCATTAGACCACCACCCCTATACGACCACCACAACAACACGACCACCACCCCTATACGACCACCACTACAACACGACCACCACCCCTATACGACCACCACTACAACACAACCACCACTACAACACGACCACCACTACAACACGACCACCACCCCTATACGACCACCACTACAACACGACCACCACTACAACACGACCACCACCCCTATACGACTACCACTACAACACGACCACCACTACAACACGACCACCACCCCTATACGACCACCACTACAACACAACACCACTACAACACGACCCCCACCCCTATACGACCACCACTACAACACGACCCCCACCCCTATACGACCACCACTACAACACAACCACCACTACAACACGACCACCACCCCTATACGACCACCACTACAACACGACCACCACCCCTATACGACCACCACTACAACACGACCACCACCCCTATACGACCACCACTACAACACGACCACCACCCCTATACAACCACCACTACAACACGACCACCACCCCTATACGACCACCACTACAACACGACCACCACCCCTATACGACCACCACTACAACACGACCACCACCCCTATACGACCACCACTACAACACGACCACCACCCCTATACAACCACCACTACAACACGACCACCACCCCTATACGACCACCACTACAACACGACCACCACCCCTATACGACCACCACTACAACACGACCACCACCCCTATACAACCACCACTACAACACGACCACCACCCCTATACGACCACCACTACAACACGACCACCACCCCTATACGACCACCACTACAACACGACCACCACCCCTATACGACCACCACTACAACACGACCACCACCCCTATACAACCACCACTACAACACGACCACCACCCCTATACAACCACCACGACAACACGACCACCAAACCACAACCTCCCCTACAAGCCCCAGCAGTTAACAAGTTATCACCTTCCGTCCACAACAACATACACAACTGTGCAATTAGCTGATAACCCAACCAGCAGAGCGTCTCAGAGGGCAATAGGAAACCATCCATCCTCCCCACACGCATTATGGACGCTGCAGACACACTACCCGCAAGTGAATACCACCTGAAACGACCCGAGGGCGTGGAGCACTATCATGCCCCCACAACGGCCCAGTAACTTACAATCAGAGGGTAAGAGTGAGCAGCCGAGGCCAATAACTGTGATCTCAATAATAGGGAAAGTAGAGATGATGGAAGGAGAGAGAAGTGAAGGAGAGAGAGAGAGAGAGAGAGAGAGAGAGAGAGAGAGAGAGAGAGAGAGAGAGAGAGAGAGAGAGAGAGAGAGAGAGAGAGAGGTGTAGTCTTTCACCCCCAGCTCCTTGGGCCTTATTAAGACAGAGTTCTGGGGCCAGATTCACGATGCAGTTACGCAAGCACTTACGAACCTTTCCATCTTTTCTCAATCTTTGGCAGCTTTGTTTACAATTATTAAACAGTTAATGAGCTCCGAAGCACCAGGAGGCTGTTTACAACAATAACAACAGTTGATTGGCAAGTTTTCATGCTTGTAAACTGTTTAATAAATGTAAACAAAGCCGCCAAAGATTGAGAAAAGATGTACAAGTTCGTAAGTACTTGCGTATCAGCTTCGTGAATCTGGCCCCTGGGCTCCGGTAAAGTCGCTACAGCGGCCACATCATATCATTACAGCCAGTTTCGTCAACCCAATTGGTTGAGGCTCAAGAAGCAACGCGTGTTTCAATTTGCATTCTCCTCATCATTCTCCTCATCATCAGATATTACTGCGCGGGTACTGGCCCGCGGATATGATAGGGGGGGAGGGATGATGATGGGGTGGAAGGATGATGAGTTTGATGGGGGGGGGGGGAGTAATGAGTGAGGAGTTGATGAGTGTGTGGAGGGAAGAGCAACATACACAAGAAAATGTATGAATGTGTGATAACAAATTCGTTTTGTGATGAGTTTGATGATGTGCGTTGGTGATATTTGTGGCAGCGTTGGACGTCGTTCTGCTGTTGCTCTGTTGGTTCGAACAAATCCACAAGGGCCGTGACGAGGATTCGAACCTGCGTCTGGGAGCATCCCAGACACTGCCTAAATCCTCGGCACGCCCCTTGTGGATTGTTCATTTGATGCATCACATTAGTGTAATCTCTGTTGGTTCCTGTGTTGGTGGATCTTGCTATACTCCTATGCTATTATTGCAGCTCCTGGTTGCTAAAGTCACTGGTTTTCTCTCGCTGTATCGTGTCACTGTATTCAAAATCCTGTCGGACCCTCAAAAATCATACAAATACATAAACATATGTATACCTCAAGTTCAAACATTCTTCATACGACAAATCAAGTATGATATTAGTGGGACAAATATCGTTATATCCCGTTGGACGCTAGAGGGTGACCTCTAAATGCACCTAACGGCAGAAACGGGAACAAAGGGTATATATATATTCTACAATTATAAATTTATATAAGATCAAACCCTTCGCACCCTTGAAGGAAATTGGGGCAATAAGATGCGATACATTTCACCCTTATCAACCTCACTCATTGTAATATTTCATTCAATGACAAAGGCCATTTAAGGCATCTTCTGTGTCCTTCTCCCATTTCGTCCAGCAAGACACACTGCCGTCCTGATATGAAATTGGAATTGCATCCTCAGAATTTATGACTTCGTTTGGGCGATGGGACCAAGAGTCCGGGTGGATGGCCTCCGCCGGCTCGTTTATGATGTATGTGGTTGTAAGCGGGGTGTGGTGGTGGTGTGGTTGGCTTGTATGGTGAGGAGATAGTGGTGTGTTGGTTGTGGTGGTGATGGAATGATGGTGGTTTGTTGGTGTGGTGTGGTGGTAGTGTTATAGAGGTGGAATGGTGGTTGTATAATTATGAGCCAATAGTTGTAAGGATATGCTGTCCACTCAGCTTCGGCGCCTGACAGCTGAGTGGATAGCGCTTCGGATTCGTAGTCTTGATGTTCCGGGTTCGATCCCCGGTAAAGGCGGAGACAAATGGCCAAAATGTTTCTTTCACCCGATGTTCCTGTTACCTAGCAGTAAATATACACCTGATGTAAATAGATGTCATGATGCCTGAAAATCTTGTTTCTGTGAGTCATTTACTTCTGAGTTTTCTGGCTGTGACCTGTCCCCAAGTTCGCTTCCTTTATTGCTTATCCAATCTTTATTGGTAATTCAATTTTTAATGTATTCTGCACATTCTAGTATGAAATATATTACTTTATATTAAAGTAAAAGTCAATTTTGAATACGCAGTCCTAGGGTACAGCCGCCGCTTGGACGAGCCTAGCCTGAGGAGAGGTACCACTTCGGGAGGGCCCTTAACACCTCAACTTGACGTCAAACCATTCACTCTTCTGGAAGATAGGGAAATGGAGTGAATTATCAGGGAAAAGCGCAAAGACATTTAACACTACAGCACTGGGAAGGGGTCAGGATAAGTATTTGGGATGGGACGGGGGGAAAGGAATGGTGCCCAACCACTTGGACGATCGGGAATTGAACGCCGACCTGCATGAAACGAGACCGTCGCTCTACCGTCCAGCCCTAAGTGGCTGAGCTTTCAATTGTTGAATGAACTGAAATGAAAACCAAAATGCAGACTGTTCAGTGTTCGAACCTTTAAAATGGCAGCATTAAAATAATAACATATAATTTCCTCCAGACAATTTCTTTGCCTCCAACAGTTAACACGACACAAAACACCAGCCACAACAGGCGACGCATTCAAGAGGCAAATGGACTAGTTCCTGAAGGACGATTTTCACTACATTTTTAACCCCAAATGTGATCATTAATTAACAATGGTAACCAGATACATTCATTCCCGACTGTCTCACATAGACAGGGTTAGACAGGGTGTTCCAACACAGTGTAAAGTGGGTGACTGAGAACGCAAAAACAGACGTTGATTGCAGTAGGAAGTGACAAACCACACATCCTCTTCAACCGGAGGATATGTGTGTATGTAAAACACATATATTCCTGCGGAGAATATATGTGGGCCTGCGTGGCGCTATAAGCAACAGCCTTCTAGACCAAGTTATCACAAGACAGTAGGGTAGAAAAAGAGGTAGAAAGGTGTAGAAGAAGAGGTAGAAGGGGGGGTAGAAGAAAAGGTAGAATAGAAGAACTCTCGGAATCGACTCCGGGTGTGTATGTTGTTGTTATAGATTCAGCTACTCGGAACAAGTTCCAAGTAGCACGGGCTATAGTGAGCCCGTAACTTACCTGGCACAGGAGCGGGGCAAGAAGCACGGGCTATGGTGAGCCTCCGGGTGTGTAACATTCACGCTAATATATAGATGGTGGGAGGTATGAGGGGGAAGTGTGAGGGAGGGAGATATATGAGGGGATGGTGTGAGGGAGGAGGTGATATGAGGTGTGAGTGGGTAATAGGAGGCGTGGAACACCAAGCCACACACGGGCTCACCATAGCCCGTGCTACATGGACACTGGACCAAGCCACACTCACACAACCCCCATCCCAAGGGACCATGCACTACAAAGTTAACTCAATATATAACACCCAGGAATGAAACAGTCAGGAAGCACCCAGGTAACAGCCAAAGAGAATCTGGGGCCAGATTCACGAAGCAGTTACGAACTTACAAACCTGGGGCCAGATTCACGAAGCAGTTACGAAAGTACTTACGAACCTGGGGCCAGATTCACGAAGCAGTTACGCAAGCACTTACGAACGTGTACATCTTTCCTCAATCTTTGACGGCTTTGGTTACATTTATTAAACAGTTTACAAGCATGACAATTTGCCAATCAACTGTTGTTATTGTTATAAACAGCCTCCTGGTGCTTCGGAGCTCATTAACTGTTTAATAACTGTAAACAAAGCCGCCAAAGATTGAGAAAAGATGGACAGGTTCGTAAGTGCTTGCGTAACAGCTTCGTGAATCTTGCCCCAGGTTCGTAAGTGCTTGCGTAACTGCTTCGTGAATCTTGCCCCAGGTTGATACAAAAGATTACTCTTTTTTTGTAGTGGAGCTTCGGCCAGTGAGGGAAGTGGTCTGCTCGTTGAGGCGGCGGCCCACAGATTACAATTTTCGGCCCACGTGTTACACCATATCCACGAGTTTCGCAGCTTATGTAAACCTTGATACCTGGTTGATGGGGTTCTGGGAGTTCTTCTACTGCCCAAGCCCGGCCCAAGGCCAGGCTTGACTTGTGAGAGTTTGGTCCACCAGGCTGTTGCTTGGAGCGGCCCGCAGGCCCACATACCCACCACAGCCCGGTTGGTCCGGCACTCCTTGGAGGAAACAATCTAGTTTCCTCTTGAAAATGTCCACGGTTGTTCCGGCAATATTTCTTATACTCACTGGGAGAATGTTGAACAACCGCGGACCTCTGATGTTTATACAGTGTTCTCTGATTGTGCCTGTGGCACCTCTGCTCCTCGCTGGTTCTATTCTACATTTTCTTCCATACCGTTCACTCCAGCATTTTGTTATTTTACTGTGTAGATTTGGGACCTGGCCCTCCAGTACCTTCCTTGTTTAGTGTATATACAAAGCTTGATACCAACACCCACGAAGTCGAATCATCAGACAGGCAAGCCATCCGTGACTCCTGCCGCAGGCAGGAAGCTCTTGTTAATCCAGACAAGTGCAGTCATGTGCTCCAGAAACTGGACAAAAAGGAGAAATTACACTTGAACTATGACCTGTACAGAGTTAATGGCAGTTGTGTCATGCCTGTAAAGAAGATTTGTGGGTTCCGAACCTGGCTTTTTACCTAACTAATAAGGTTGGATTCAATGCTCCCAAATTAGACGTGTATTCATCATAGGAAAAAAGACTGAATTAAGGGGGTAGAAATAGCCTAAGCTACTCTATCCCTTTGACACGTATTTCTTTCTTGTCTCAATAAACATACTTGAACTTGACTGAATTAAGGGTTCCTCTGCTTGCATAAATATTAAATATTATATGTATAGTGATACTCAAAGCTCAAGAAGGACTGTCACCCCCGTAGCCCCACTGAGAGCTGAGCCAGTCTACGGAGAGGGTTTTTATGGGGTTAAGAGCAGTGTAAATCGGTCTTGGTCCTCACTTGATTAATGGAGGCTGCCCTCAAAGACCGACCACCCGCACGTGCGAGGCTGTCCTGCCATCTGCCCCGTCATGTACCACGTACTCTGGGCATCACTGGGGCATGCAATATGCCATGGGTATACCAGTAGGCCTTGCAATGCGCTCTGGGTATGCCAATGGACCATGCAACGCACATCAGGTATAACAGGAGGCCTTGCAACCTCATTTCTCGGCCCTGAGATTGATTTAAACACTGATTGACTAATTGATTGATGAAGATTAAGCCGCCCAAGAGGTGGCACGGGCATGAATAGCCCGTAAATGGCAAAATTTTTTGTTCAGTAAATCTATTCAATGTGCTAAGGTCGCATTTAATCGTCAAGCTGCTATCGCGGGGGAGGATACGGCTTGACAGTATTTTTGAGGGTCTCCAAATGCTGGACAGTATTTATGAGGGTCTCCAGCTGCTGGACACCTCTTTTGATCAGAAGAGTGGCAGTGTTGATGGCTTGAGGGTGGTTACTGCAAGATTCAAGGACTCTTAAAGCTCTTCTAAGGTATTTAAACACCGACTGATTGATAAAGATTAAGCCAACCAAGAGGTGGCACGGGCATGAATAGCCCGTAATTTAAACACCGTGGAACTTCCTCTTTTATACTGTCCTCTTGATGTAGGGTGAAATAAGGCTTCTGGTCTCCTCTACGACCATTTCCCTCGCCAATAATGCCCACGACCTCCAGCCTGGCCAGTCTTCTCCCTCTCGTCTGTGAGCCTGGGTAAGGCCCCAAAAACCCCACCTTGCCTACAATTCCGAATAATTCCAGATTAGCTGACGAAGGTGGTGTGGCATCGTTTGCAACAGCAAGACAATGTAATACTTGGTGATGCAACGTTTCTCAGACATCAACCTTTGGAATACACGGACAAGACTAGAGATATCAAGATTTCAAACAGAGATAAATGTGTGATAATGTTTGACTAAGTGACTTTGACTTTGGCTTACTTTGATTTAATGTTTAGAAAGTCCCTCCAAGTAGTACAGTATGGTTCGTTCTCGAGTCACAATCGAAAGTTCCGGGTTTGAATCCCGGGCGGCACATAAATAATTGGGCGTGTTTCTTTTCACCTCATGCACCTGTCCACCTAGCAGTAAATAGGTAACCAGGAGTTGGTCAGCTTGTTGTGGGTTGCATCCTGGGGGGGGGTATGTCTCAGTATAAGCCTAATATGTACTGTATATATACCCTGGCTTCCTGTCCCCCGACATAGTGACATTTAACTATAAATTCCTACGTTTAGAAAGAGAATGAGGGCCTGACGGCTGAGTGGAAAGCGCTTTATCATAGTCCCAAGGCTCCGGGCTCGAACCCCGGCGGAGGCGGAAACAACTGGGCAGAGTTTTATTTTTCACCCTGATGCCCATTCATCAGTTGATGATTGCTGACATCAGTTGATGATTGTAGCTGAAGTATATCTCCCCCATGACCTCCCGGATGCCGTCAACCTCCATTAGTCCCCACAACGTCTCCGCAACGTCCCCACAACGTCTCCACAACGCCCCCCACAACGTCTCCACAACATCTCCACAACGCCCCCACAAAGTCTCCACAACGCCCCCACAACATCTCCACAACGTCCCCACAACGTCCCCACAACGCCCCCACAACGTCTCCACAACGTCTCCACAACGCCCCCACAATGTCTCCACAACGTCTCCACAACGCCCCCACAACGTCCAACCACAAAGTCCTCGTTAATGTGATCTGGTCTCCCCCTAATGGAGACAGCCAGCACCGGAATCTAAGGGGAACCAAGTGAATAATAACCTCCCTTTGCGAGCACTCGGTGACCATTAAGCCCAAAACATTCAACATTAACAAACAAACATTAACAACATTAACAACAAAACAAAACATTAAGCCCAAACATTCTACGAGGCCTCCCATAGAGGCCAGTCTCCCTCATTGCATTTTCTTCCACGCACCAATTAATTCTGGAAACTGGATGAAACCCCGTGAATACTTTAAATCACTGGCGGTCGACATGGATGAAAATCTCGCCGCTGGTGGAGGGAAATGCACCCCTATGACAACAGGGATTCGGTCATCGCTGTAACGTTTAGGCAGTGCTCAGTACATCTCTAGTATTCACGTAGCGTGTAGGAGGGTGCTCAGTACAAACCAGGAGCCGGTGGCTGAGCGGACAGAACACTGGACGCGTGATCCTGCGGTCCCGGGTTCGATCCCGGGCGCCGGCGAGAAACAATGGGCAGAGTTTCTTTCGCCCTGATGCCCCTGTTACCTAGCAGTAAATAGGTACCTGGGAGTTAGTCAGCTGTCACGGGCTGCTTCCTGGGGGTAGAGGCTTGGTCGAGGACCGGGCCGCGGGGACACTAAGCCCCGAAATCATCTCAAGATAACCCACATCATCTCCACATCAACACGAATTAACAATACCAAGAAGAATATACGAGAGAATATGTTAGATATAGTCCTTCACACTATTAAACCGCTTAACTAATTTTCCAAGAGTATGTTATCTTGAGATCTTGAGGTTATCTTGAGATCTTGAGGTTATCTTGAGATGATTTCGGGGCTCTTTCCCCCTTCACCTCACACAAACATCACACGTAAAACAACTTTTCTTATTAAGGGACTCAATAGCTCGGTCGAGGCCCCGCTCCTGTGCCAGGTAAGTCCACAACGGGCTCACCATATCCCGTGCTACTTTCAACTATTATTCCTCCCAGTAGTTGAATTTAACACAACAACATTGGCTCGATCGATAGAACTTCGACCTCACACACGTCAGGTCCAGGGTTCGATTCCCCTAGAATCCAGGTAAATTGAACACCACGTGTATTTATCACAACTTACCACCTGAAATACAACATTAGGAATACATTATCTCCCTATATAATAATAAAATACAACAAAACCATTGTATAACGGTGTATTTCTGACCCCTCACCTATGGGAGTCGTCAAGAGAGGATTAACTTTATTATTATTAACATCTTTATTGACAAAATTAAATACAATTTTGCCAAATCTGAGGATTTCGATTAAGTCATATTAAAGTGAGGATAATGCTAGATTAACGTGGACTGCGGGGGAGAGAGAGAGTCCACTTTGCGGCCACCCACTTTGGGGTCACACTGATGACCTTAGTCTCCGGTAATATCAAGGCAGTAAGACCACCACTGACCTTTAGGTAGCCCAGTAAGAGGTCACTAAGAGGGCCTGGACCACGCCCGCGTACAACCAAGGTACACCCAGAGAGGAGAGAGAGAGAGAGAGAGAGAGAGAGAGAGAGAGAGGAGAGAGAGAGAGAGCGAGAGAGGAGAGAGAGAGAGAGAAGAGAGAGAGAGCGAGAGGAGAGAGCAGATGAGAGAGAGAGAGAGAAGAGAGAGAGAGAGAGATAGACAGACAGAGAGAGACGGACGAAAGGCAATGACTACATAACGACGCCAGACTTGGAGTGAAAATGTATTATACACCAGAGAGGATGAATGAGGAAGGACGCACTACATTATCAGTTCCCAAGCCGTGCTGGGTCAGCGAGGCCCAGACAGTCTCAGTTCTCCAAGACGAATGACCTTCCTTCCGTGGTTGGTGCTGTCCGCCCCCACCCCCACGCCACCCCCACCACTCCACCCCCACCACGCCACCCCCACCACGTCACCCCCACCACGCCACCCCCACCACGCCACCCCCACCACGCCCACTACCCTAACCACGCCACCATGGCTAGAGGGAAGGCAAGGGAGAGAGAAGAGAGGGAGAAGTGAGAGGGATAGAAGGGACGAAGTCTCGTAGGGAGTAAACAACGAACAGAGAGGAACGAATGGAATGGATAGCAGGAAAGAAAGATAACTATAGGATAGCTAGGTGCATAGAATGTAGCAAGGAAGAATAGGAAGTAAAAGAGCATAACGGGATAGAACACATGAAGGATAAAGAACATCCTAGCCAATTAGAAAGCTAACAATCCTCCACCAATACCCTGCAATGGGCATCCTTGCCAAGCTCTCGGAGAGGGCACAGCTGCCTACCCACACCTGTAGCAAATGCAGAATAAACACATTTAAGAACAGAGGTGCCAAGGGCACAGAGAACACTTTCAAGAACATAACAGAGGTCCGGGGTTCTTTAACATCCTCCCAACAAGTCTAAGAAACCAGACAGCAATAAATAAAGACTAGATAACTTCTTGCAGGAAGTGCTGGATCAATCAGGTTGTAATGGATATATAGACCTGCGGCCCGCCTCAAGCAACAGCCTTCTAGATCAAGTAACCACAACACAGGCCTGGGGGGGGGGATGACAACTCCCAGAACCTACTTCAAATATACATAAATACCCATCAAGAAGAAATTAAGATGCCCATAATTGGGGCAGCTGACCAAAAGGTGTCACAAATCTGAATATAAGAATGAAGGTAACTGCAGAAGGCCTATTGGCCCATGCGAGGCAGCTCCTATCCACCCAAACTTAATATATACGTCTAACCTACGCTTGAAACAATCAAGGGATCTAACTTATATTAAGTTACGCGGTAATTGGTTCCACAAATCAACAACCCTGTTACTGAACCAGTATTTACCCAGGTCTTTCACACAGCCGATATAACTTCCCATTCCAGGAAGGAAAGAAGAAAGAAACAGAGAAAAGTGGTCGGAAGGAGAAGAAAGAAATGAGATAGAATTGGAGATAAAGAGCAAGGTGATTAGGGAGAAATGATCGCTTAGATAGGAAAGTGAGAATAGATAAAACTGAAAAACATTGCCAGATGTGAACTAAGTGATAGGGAAACGAAGAGAGAATTACCTGACAAGACTCGATACCCAAAAGACCTTGGCTAAAGAAAGAGGAAATGCAGATAAAGAAGAATACAAAATGTAGAAAAAAGTGTACTTAGAAACTCCTTCACTAAATTATTATGGCAGCAAAAAAACAGAAGCACGAAAATCAAATTTAAATTAAAAACAATTAAACTTGGGATAAAGAGTTTAATAAGATTAAATAAAGGTGTACAAGAACACACAGCCAGCAGAGAGTGTTCTTGAACAGGAAGAACACCTGTGTTCTTGCCCAGAAAGAACACAACAGCCAGCCAGCAGAGGGTGTTGGTGTACAAGGAGAACACACAGCCAGCAGAGAGTGTTCTTGAACAGCAATAACACCTGTGTTCTTGCCCAGAAAGAACACAGAGCCAGTGGAGGGGGGCCAGCAGAACAGCTCTGCTCTGCACCCCAGTAGAGGCAGCCAGCAGAGCAACCTTTGTGAGGGAGGCAGAAGCCTGTGTTGTGAAGTAAGCACTCTTGGAAAAAGAACAATTTCGTGTTTAGTTTTCTTGAGATAAAATACTGTGGAGTTACTGCTTTTGTCGAAGTTTCTGTGAAGAATGGAAACAGGTGTGATGGGGAAGCTGAAGGAGAAGGAAGAGGAGCAAATAGAAAATTCAAATAAAAAGATTTAGAGTTGAATAAAAAAATAAACAAAGAACAAACTAACTGAACATGTTAACTGAAAAGATCTTTTGGTGTTGGAAAAATGAGAATTGCAATCTGCCAGTCTGTGGGGGAGAAGAGGAAGAACAGAGGGAAGATAGACGAAACACCAAGAGAGGAGCAAAAGATAATAAACAAGCAAATGGAAATGAAAAGAATGCAAGAGAGAGAAAGAGACCAAGTTCTCCTTGTATTGTAAACTGTTAAACTCAAGCTCTCCCAGAGTTTGATCGCTTGGAGCACTAGATAATGAGTAGGGTCCAAGGACCAGATTCACGAAGCAGTTACGCAAGTACTTACGAACCTGGGACCAGATTCACTAAGCAGTTACGCAAGTACTTACGAACCTGGGACCAGATTCACGAAGCAGTTACGCAAGTACTTACGAACCTGGGACCAGATTCACTAAGCAGTTACGCAAGTACTTACGAACCTGGGACCAGATTCACGAAGCAGTTACGCAAGTACTTACGAACCTGGGACCAGATTCACGAAGCAGTTACGCAAGCACTTACGAACCTGGGGCCAGATTCACGAAGCAGTTACGTAAGTACTTACGAACCTGGGACCAGATTCACGAAGCAGTTACGCAAGCACTTACGAACCTGGGGCCAGATTCACGAAGCAGTTACGCAAGCACTTACGAACGTGTACATCTTTCCTCAATCTTTGACGGCTTTGGTTACATTTATTAAACAGTTTACAAGCATGAAAACTTGCCAATCAACTGTTGTTAATGTTATAAACAGCCTCCTGGTGCTTCGGAGCTCGTTAACTGTTTAATAATTGTAAACAAAGCCGCCAAAGATTGAGAAAAGATGTGCACGTTCGTAAGTGCTTGCGTAACTGCTTCGTGAATCTAGCCCAAGGTTCGTAAGTGCTTGCGTAACTGCTTCGTGAATCTGGCCCCAAGCCCTGAGAAAGATAGGTTAGATTAAGTCTAGGATCAGATAGGTTAGGTTAGGTTTAGGATATGATAGGTTAGGGTTAAGATAGGATAGGTTAGATTAATGCAAGTTTTAGACTCCATTGATGAATTATTTTCTGTACGGTGAAACCTATATCAACATAATTGAGCAGATTTGTCACTGTAAGTTCGTTTAGTTCATTTATTATGCACCCCATACCCATCTTGTGGGCGGTAGTGAAGAGGGTTACAGAGGCACATAATGGGCTCAGGGACTCAACCCCCACAATTCATTTAGCTAAGCAAGTTACAATCTTGATGAGCTAGTTACAAAATTCAGTATAAGTCGTCACATCATCAATGGGTTTGAGATCGACCACAAGTACAGTTTCTAAATTAAGCAACTGACATGCAATTTTTCTAAGGCTGTAATACATGTTCACTCAAGCTAAAACTGCAATGATTTTTACAAATCATTGATAATGCATCTAAATCTAAATTTTAAATTATCATTTTAATGATTATGTGTTACATTAATATGATTTTATTTTACGTAAATAATGTATTGTAATTCTGAATAAACTATCTCAATTATAGATCTTTCATTCATAGAGATTTGTTATTTAATTTAATTTGAATTCTTAGCTGAAAAATTTAAATCTCAAAATGTAATCTTAAATCTCTGAATTTTCTTTTAGTTTCCATCAGAGTTTGATGAAATTTTCATGGAATTCAGCATAATAGGAATGAAAAAACTTAATTACAAATATTTAATTTGCTTAAATATTAAAAAAAATCCCAAGAATTTTTTCCTGAATCATTATTTTGTAATTATTGAGAGCTATAATCAAACTCGGATAATTGGATAAATAAAAAACACATTTCAATTATCCAACAATTCCAGGATAATAATTTGGCAGCAATATTTATTCAAAATTCATTAAAAATATATTTATTTAAAGGTATTAACTGATTTAAAATTCGCTTAAAAACCATCAGAAACCTGTAAATATACAGGTCAGGGATGCCTCTCTAAGTTGTGTGTCATAGACTTACTGTACAAAAGTTGTGTGTCATAGACTTACTGTACAAAAGTTGTGTGTCATAGACTTACTGTACAAAAGTTGTGTGTCATAGACTTACTGTACAAAAGTTGTGTGTCATAGACTTACTGTACAAAAGTTGTGTGTCATAGACTTACTGTACAAAAGTTGTGTGTCATAGACTTACTGTACAAAAGTTGTGTGTCATAGACTTACTGTACAAAAGTTGTGTGTCATAGACTTACTGTACAAAAGTTGTGTGTCATAGACTTACTGTACAAAAGTTGTGTGTCATAGACTTACTGTACAAAAGTTGTGTGTCATAGACTTACTGTACAAAAGTTGTGTGTCATAGACTTACTGTACAAAAGTTGTGTGTCATAGACTTACTGTACAAAAGTTGTGTGTCATAGACTTACTGTACAAAAGTTGTGTGTCATAGACTTACTGTACAAAAGTTGTGTGTCATAGACTTACTGTACAAAAGTTGTGTGTCATAGACTTACTGTACAAAAGTTGTGTGTCATAGACTTACTGTACAAAAGTTGTGTGTCATAGACTTACTGTACAAAAGTTGTGTGTCATAGACTTACTGTACAAAAGTTGTGTGTCATAGACTAACTGTACAAAAGTTGTGTGTCATAGACTTACTGTACAAAAGTTGTGTGTCATAGACTTACTGTACAAAAGTTGTGTGTCATAGACTTACTGTACAAAAGTTGTGTGTCATAGACTTACTGTACAAAAGTTGTGTGTCATAGACTTACTGTACAAAAGTTGTGTGTCATAGACTTACTGTACAAAAGTTGTGTGTCATAGACTTACTGTACAAAAGTTGTGTGTCATAGACTTACTGTACAAAAGTTGTGTGTCATAGACTTACTGTACAAAAGTTGTGTGTCATAGACTTACTGTACAAAAGTTGTGTGTCATAGACTTACTGTACAAAAGTTGTGTGTCATAGACTTACTGTACAAAAGTTGTGTGTCATAGACTTACTGTACAAAAGTTGTGTGTCATAGACTTACTGTACAAAAGTTGTGTGTCATAGACTTACTGTACAAAAGTTGTGTGTCATAGACTTACTGTACAAAAGTTGTGTGTCATAGACTTACTGTACAAAAGTTGTGTGTCATAGACTTACTGTACAAAAGTTGTGTGTCATAGACTTACTGTACAAAAGTTGTGTGTCATAGACTTACTGTACAAAAGTTGTGTGTCATAGACTTACTGTACAAAAGTTGTGTGTCATAGACTTACTGTACAAAAGTTGTGTGTCATAGACTTACTGTACAAAAGTTGTGTGTCATAGACTTACTGTACAAAAGTTGTGTGTCATAGACTTACTGTACAAAAGTTGTGTGTCATAGACTTACTGTACAAAAGTTGTGTGTCATAGACTTACTGTACAAAAGTTGTGTGTCATAGACTTACTGTACAAAAGTTGTGTGTCATAGACTTACTGTACAAAAGTTGTGTGTCATAGACTTACTGTACAAAAGTTGTGTGTCATAGACTTACTGTACAAAAGTTGTGTGTCATAGACTTACTGTACAAAAGTTGTGTGTCATAGACTTACTGTACAAAAGTTGTGTGTCATAGACTTACTGTACAAAAGTTGTGTGTCATAGACTTACTGTACAAAAGTTGTGTGTCATAGACTTACTGTACAAAAGTTGTGTGTCATAGACTTACTGTACAAAAGTTGTGTGTCATAGACTTACTGTACAAAAGTTGTGTGTCATAGACTTACTGTACAAAAGTTGTGTGTCATAGACTTACTGTACAAAAGTTGTGTGTCATAGACTTACTGTACAAAAGTTGTGTGTCATAGACTTACTGTACAAAAGTTGTGTGTCATAGACTTACTGTACAAAAGTTGTGTGTCATAGACTTACTGTACAAAAGTTGTGTGTCATAGACTTACTGTACAAAAGTTGTGTGTCATAGACTTACTGTACAAAAGTTGTGTGTCATAGACTTACTGTACAAAAGTTGTGTGTCATAGACTTACTGTACAAAAGTTGTGTGTCATAGACTTACTGTACAAAAGTTGTGTGTCATAGACTTACTGTACAAAAGTTGTGTGTCATAGACTTACTGTACAAAAGTTGTGTGTCATAGACTTACTGTACAAAAGTTGTGTGTCATAGACTTACTGTACAAAAGTTGTGTGTCATAGACTTACTGTACAAAAGTTGTGTGTCATAGACTTACTGTACAAAAGTTGTGTGTCATAGACTTACTGTACAAAAGTTGTGTGTCATAGACTTACTGTACAAAAGTTGTGTGTCATAGACTTACTGTACAAAAGTTGTGTGTCATAGACTTACTGTACAAAAGTTGTGTGTCATAGACTTACTGTACAAAAGTTGTGTGTCATAGACTTACTGTACAAAAGTTGTGTGTCATAGACTTACTGTACAAAAGTTGTGTGTCATAGACTTACTGTACAAAAGTTGTGTGTCATAGACTTACTGTACAAAAGTTGTGTGTCATAGACTTACTGTACA
>WNGS01164447.1:3798798-3810422 GCA_020271785.1 Procambarus virginalis | reverse complement strand
GTGACCCTGATGAGAAACAAAAGATAAAATATATGAATGAATATAACGGACACTTGTTCAATAATATCCCAACTCACGAATGGTGATTTTGTCCTGTTGGTCAAAATACTGGTAACGACATGGAAGCAGCATTCAAGCAGGCATTTCTATGATAAAGTAACGAGAATAAGGCAGGACAGAGAAGTAAGGGCGGACTACATATTCCTGGATTGCCAAAAAGCCCTTTCATTCAACCAGGTTGGTTGAGAGACGGCAGACGTACCTGTTTGATTTTAATTTTCTATATTTAACACCGATTTGTGAATCCGGTCACACCGGTTGGGCTCTGGAGGCGTTAGTGGCCTTCACACACTCATCGTTTTGATCCATCAACACATCAATGTGATCAGTCACATTGATGTAACACTCAGATACTCACTGTTTTCACTTAAAATTAATGGTTGAGTAATTTATAAGGTAACTCTGTCACCTGGATCTAAGCTGGATACGGTTTCGGGAGTTCTTCCTCTCCTCTTGCCCCAGCCTGAGACCTGACTCAACTTGTGATAATTTGGTCCAACAGGCTGTTGCTTGGAGCGGCCCGCAGGCCCACTACAACCGGGTTAGTCCGGCACTTCTTGCAGGAACTTATTTAACTGTTTCTTGAAGACGTCCACCTTTGTTTCGACAATTAATCAACCCAAATATATATTTAGTCATCACACCATCAAAATAAATATTTTATGGAATTCAAAATATTTTTAACCCCTGCAAAAAAAAACATTTATAATAAACATAACACAGAACATTTAATCCTCGTCCATTTCCTAATTCCTCCCAGACCTAATTTACTCTAATTTGGCTTGAAATTCCTGGTTTGGAGAAAATTATCTTCCATGAAGATAATATCTCATCTTCACTCACAATGAGGTAGTTATGAGGACTAATTACCACATTCCAGCAAGTACAGTGACCACTACATAATAACGTAGAGAATAGAGAGTTGAAAATCAAGAGAAAAGAGTGAATAAAGGTAAATCAGCAAATCAGGAAACCAGGGGGCCAGATTCACGAAGCAGTTACGCAAGCACTTACGAACCAGGGGCCAGATTCACGAAGCAATTACGCAAGCACTTACGAACCTGGGGCCAGATTCACGAAACAGTTACGTAAGTACTTGCAAACCTGGGGCCAGATTCACGAAGCAGTTACGCAAGCACTTATGAACCTGGTGCCAGATTCACGAAGCAGTTACGCAAGCACTTCCGAACCTGTCCATCTTATCTCAATCTTTGGCGGCTTTGTTTACAATTGTTAAACAGTTGATTGGCAAGTTTTCATGCTTGTAAACTGTTTAATAAATGTAACCAAAGCCGTAAAAGATGAGGAAAGATGTATACGTTCGTGAGTACTTGCGTAACTGCTTCGTGAATCTGCCCCCAGACCTAAGTGGGGCAAATGAACGCAACATTAAATAAAACATGTGAACGCATTGCCACAGAACGAACGCTCCTTCCCCCCCCCCCCATCCCATCGGAGATCAAGAGCATCAACGCATGTCGTCGACTCATGTAGGGACATAAAAACTCACAAGCAGGAAACCATTGAGTAAGGTACTTACAAAACAAGTTACATTAACATAAATTGCGAAGCCAGCACCGGGTATTGTATGTTGGGATAAGAGCAGCAACAGAGGAACAGTGTAAGATCGCCATAACCTCTCTTTCTGTGAGGAACAGCCCAGTTAGTTCGACTCTGAGGACGAGTCCCAGTTCGACTCTAAGGACCAGCCCCAGTTCGACTCTGAGGAGCAGTGCAGTTAGTTCGACTCTGAGGACCAGCCCCAGTTCGACTCTGAGGAGCAGTGCAGTTAGTTCGACTCTGAGGACCAGCCCCAGTTCGACTCTGAGGAGCAGTGCAGTTAATTCGACTCTGAGGACCAGCCCCAGTTCGACTCTGAGGACCAGCCCCAGTTCGACTCTGAGGACCAGCCCCAGTTCGACTCTGAGGAGCAGTGCAGTTAGTTCAACTCTGAGGACCAGCACCAGTTCGACTCTGAGGACCAGCACCAGTTCGACTCTGAGGACCAGCACCAGTTCGACTCTGAGGACAGGCCCAATTAGTTCGACTGAGCCAGAGTATGGAACTCCACTGTGAGCCAATAGGTGACTCTATTAACTAACAAGGTGGGGGGGGGGGATTAATGGTAAACGATAGGCTAGTATGTGAAGAGATAGCTTCCACACTACCATAATGGTTAATATCTGAACTACCAGTCTCACCACTACTACCACTACTACTACCACCACCATAATCACAACATTTACATCACTGCCACTACCATCACCACCATTCCTCTCATCACCACAGCCAAACTACCACCATCACCCTCTAACCAGCAGTGTACTATCCAGTACCATTCTCACCACCGCTATAACCACCACCATCAACCACCACCACCACCACACATTACCATCCAAGAGACACAGGTCTTGATCAAGGAAACAATGCAGAGTGTAAAGAGCATTGTTTCTGGGGCTTACATACAGCTGGTGGACAGCTTGGCGAGTCTCCTAGGGCAGGGAAGTGGGGCAGGTGGGCACGGGCAGGGGCAGGTGGGACCCGAGGGTTTGATTGGGTAAGTGGAGCAGGTAGGAGAGAAAGTGTTGGTACTAAGATAGAAAGAACGAGAGATTACGAGAGAAAACAGAGTAAAAAGGGGAAGAAATGGGGAATAGGAGAGAAGAGAGAAAGAGAAAGAGTAAGAAAAGGGGTGGAAAAGAAAAGATTAATAAGGGACAAAGACAGAAAACAAATGAATATAAGAAAAGAGAATGAAGGAATAGGAGGAATAAGAGGAGCAATGAATGAAGCATGTGAAGAGAGGCCGAAAGATCACAGGAGAATCAGCACAGAGCGAGAACGCCAGAGATTCATCACACCGAAGGTGAGATCATCAGGATGATGATGACACACTACCGCTACGCTACTGTCACCACCACTTGTTGCAAGGGGTTACTCCTGGAGGGGGGGGGGAGATGGGGCGTTGATGGGGGGGGAGGGGGGGAGAAGTGACAGGGATATGTGGGATGGAAGAGGACTGTTGCAGTGGTGTTGGGATGGGGGGAGGGCTGAGGCTGACTTGATATGGCTCATGTTATGGGATAGGTACACTAGAGATGGGATAGGGAAGCACCGTGATTTGGGATAGGTACACTAGGGGATAGGATTAGTTTTTAGAGATTTAGAAGCAATCCCCGACCGTCCAAGTGGTTGGGCACCATTCCTTACCCTCCGTCCCATTCCAAAGCCTTATCCTGACCCTTTCCAAGTGCTATATAGTCGTAATGGCTTGGTGATTTCCCCTGATAATTCCCTTCCCTTCCCGTACTGGCTTAGTTTCTAATAGAAAGAAACATATCTGAATATTTAGATAATTGTAGCCAGTAGGCAGTGGCAAAAATTGTCGTAGGGGGTCAGAATGCAACCCTAACACTCTGTTCACTCTTGAGTTGTGGCGACCCGCGACCAACCTATGTCCATCCCGTACCCCTGACCATTCCCCCTGCAAAGTTGGGTGAAATGACGCCTCCAACCGTGGACAGACAAGCATACAAGCATATATAGATGAAAGGTAAGCCAGAGACATCTCACGTGTGGAGACAGGCGAGTTATAAACATCCTTTGAGAAAGTGACTAACCGTACCTTAAGTGGCAAGAAGCTGTCAGCTGAACACACTTACGCTCTTACACTCCCCCCCGCCCCCAGCAACACACCTTCACCCCACACTTACATAAGCCTTAACCTCATAAAACACCACAAATATCGCAACTTATCTGCAATACTGAACACTACCAGGCTAACTCTGGTCGTGCCAGGGTTGAATGTGATTTTTTTATATATATTTTTTTATGGGTCAGGGAAGTAGTGTTGACCTCTGTGATGCCATTATCAACAGTCATCACTACCTGACCTGCAACCCCGTGCAACATACTGCAAGGCAAAAAACCCACATATAAAACAAAGACCAAAAAAAATTCAAGTCTCTCTCTTGACTCTTGAGTTTCTTTTTTTTAAACCTTTGTGATCCCAGAGAGGACAAGGAGCCCAAAGCCACTCCTGGTGAAGTCTACAGGTGCACGCCTGACGAATGTAAACTCTAAAGTGAGGTATACCTCGCCCTGGTCGCCAGGGCAACCAGGTAGGGCCACCATTCTACCCTCAAGTTTAAGCTGGTCCTCAAGTTTACTTCACTAACTCCCTTATAAACGTTCGTTATCCTAAATCCTGGTAACGAGGTAAACCAGACGAGTACGGAAGTATGAGGAACGTCAGGTTTACACAGGCTTCGTGTGTCTCAAGGTCCCAGCCCATGGACTAACTTGGGGCGAAAAAAAGGTTGAAAAAATCACATAAATTACAGGTATCTGGAAAAGAGGATGTTATTTTTATGATC
Source organism: Procambarus virginalis (assembly GCA_020271785.1). Lineage (NCBI taxonomy): Eukaryota > Metazoa > Arthropoda > Malacostraca > Decapoda > Cambaridae > Procambarus > Procambarus virginalis. Next base: position 3,805,986 of record WNGS01164447.1, on the reverse strand, counting down.
ACCGTAATTATAGAGAAGTTGTCCCCGCCAGCAACGGTGTTCAGGTAGTCTACATCCAACCCAACAACACTTTACATGGTCACAATGAATGATAATAAGCTTGCCGATACTTAACCAGCGCCGTCAGCTAAGCTGAATCCTTAGCTTCAGCACTTGCCTTAAAGATTAAGAAATATCATTGCAACATGAATATTAATTGACTGAAGATCGATAACAAGAGGTAAAAAGCTGCAGGGTTTCTTAGTTAGTCGTCTTGATCTGATGCTTAATTAGTCATTTTGATCTGATCCACAAGTTGGGAACGTCAATTTACGGGGGTAAACTGAAATGACTTGCCATTTCATGCAACATGAGTTGAGATTTATCTCTAAATGGCCTAATTTAACACAATTTAAGATATGACGTTCTAGAGTATATCGATGTCTTTCTTCACACACTTTACACTTTACTTCATCTAGATCCCTATGGTAGCAGAACTGCCAGAGACACTTGTAGGGAAGTCCTACTCGAGCCATGACAACATCTGTTAGTCTGCTGATTTTTTATATTTGCTTTATTCACATGTTTTACTTGCTTGATTCACATGTTTAAGTTGCCCCATACACGTGTTTCACTTTACACTTTGGCGTCAACTAGGACTTGCTAGTTCCTGTTTGCAATATTCTATTTTCTTCAATTTCGTCTATGAGTTTTTGTCTAACGACACCTTTTAGAGACCTATTTCATAATTCAAAATTCCGTTGAATATTATTGCAGTTACCCATTCTCTTCGACTCACCTCCCAAGTTACCCTACTCCCTTTTCTACCTAGGTACTTAATGCCCCTTTCATACGACTCTCAACTTACCCATTCCTTCTTTTCCACTCGCCATACCCACCTGTTCGACACACTCTTCCATCCCTCCCAAACAGCTTACACCATTCCACATATCTCTCACCCCAATACCCTTTTCCGTTATTACAGTTCTTTCCTCTAACCACACCTTCGTCCTCCCCAGCACCCCTCTCTCCCACTACCCTCCCCCCACTATTGTTGCCATCTTCCCCCGTGGGCTACGGGGGGAGATGGGGGGCGAGATGGTGCAAGTGGGGGACCCACAGTTATGGCACCCACCTATTGTTGGCCATAGCAAGTGGCGGCGGTCTGCTCTCTCTCTCTCCCATGTTGCCACACCACTCCCATGGTGCTGGATATACTTGGTTGATACCTGCTTGATGGGGTTTTGGGAGTTCTTCTACTGCCCAAGCCCGGCCCGAGGACAGGCTTGACTTGTGAGAGTTTGGTCCACCAGGCTGTTGCTTGGAGCGACCCGCAGGCCCACATTTACCTGCTTGATGGGGTTCTGGGAGTTCTTCTACTCCCCATGCCCGGCCCGAGGCCAGGCTTGATTTGTGAGAGTTTGGTCCACCAGGCTGTTGCTTGGAGCGGCCCGCAGGCCCACATATACCTGGTTGATGGGGTTCTGGGAGTTCTTCTACTCCCCAAGCCCGGCACGAGGCCAGGCTTCACTTGTGAGAGTTTGGTCCACCAGGCTGTTGCTTGGAGCGGTTCGCAGGTCCATGGTGTATCCAGCAGGCTCAAAAATATGGGAAGCAAGCACATGGACAAAATAGTCGCCACGCCACATAACCAAATTACTTGAAACTCATAAATTTTTATTTAGTTTTAAAGACAAAACACTTTAACTTTATAGAGTTTATAGAGCCCTAAAAACCGCAAATCTGCGGTTTTCTCCTCACATCACAATGATGGAATGGAACATCTTTACAAACCCAATTGGACAGGTAATTCCTTAAATCAGAAAATAATATTTTAGCAGCTTTCTTAAATTAGAGAATTGTCGAAGATGATCCTATTCACTCTACTGCACTTAAGGCAGATATTACTGAGTATCATCTTGTAACGTTTATTCTCTATATATGAAATTACTTCTCATTATAGTCATATATATATATAATATATATATATATATATATATATATATATATATATATATATATAATATATATATATATATATATATGTTATTAAATATGACCGAAAAAGTAAGATTAATAATTCTAACACGAATTTTCTCAATTTCCTTATGTTTCTTTTTACTGATGACGGTAAATTAAAAATCAATTCTCCAAAATTCATTCTTTATTTCTACATCATAAGAAGGAAAGTAAAACGCCATGCAACCTCTGAAGAAACAACTAATACAACACCTATACCCCCTATTAGACTATTTTACAGGAACTTCTTCTCCACAGCTCATAAAACGGAGGAAAGGGTCCTGAAAGATATTGTTAATAGAAATGTTATCCCTACAGACAAAAATCAGAAGATACAACTAACGATTTACTATAAACCAAGAAAACTGCCAACCTACTCATGAGAAACTCTTCAGACACAAAGCAGAACGCTTTGAAAGAGACAAACGTCGTCTATGCCTTCAAATGTCCTCTTGGGGACTGTAAGCCCCAAAAAACTCAGTATATAGGCAAGACAACAACATCTCTTTCCAGGCTTTTAACAATGCATAAGCAACAGGGCTCCATTAAGGAACATATACTCTCTTCCCACAACCAAACCATCACCAGAGAAATCTTAACAAACAACACAGAAATCATCGATAGATACAGTGACAACAGGCGGCTTGACATCTGCGAGGCACTACACATCAAGAAGTCAACACCAGCAATCAACAGCCAATTAACGTACAACTATATTCTACCCACTTCAAGACTCCGCTCCAATATAGAAACATCAAGAAATATGGGCCAATAGGCCTTCTGCAGTTCTATTGGGACCCGACTTCTACTTCTACAAATCTATACCCCGTTTTCCATGTTCTGTGTTTCACCCCACTAATGTATTACATCACCTCACCCAAATGCAGGTATAAGAGCCAATGTTTGTTTCATAAAAGCATAAGTTGTGTAGATAAACTAAAAGTCTTTGAAATGTAATAAGTTTTACGAAACGCGCTCAAGTGTCGCGTCAGACTAGAAATAAAGAATGAATTTTGGAGAATTGATTTTTAATTTACCGTCATCAGTAAAAAGAAACATAAGGAAAATTGAGAAAATTCGTGTTAGAATTATTAATCTTACTTTTTCGGTCATATTTAATAACATATGTCTACAGGAAAGACTGCTACCAAAATATACTAATATATATATATATATATATATATATATATATATATATATTCACATGATATTTATGATATATATATGACATATTTCACAAGATATATGTGCTATGATACATATTTCACATGATATAACACAACCCTTTACGTATGCCAGAATTATATGTATCTTTATAGGTACCACATATGTTTTGACATTTGGAAATAAGTATAATTATATATTACATTATTAGAAGCACTAGGAGAGAGAGAGAGAGAGAGAGAGAGAGAGAGAGAGAGAGAGAGAGAGAGAGGAGAGAGAGAGAGAGAGAGAGAGAGAGAGAGAGAGAGAGCGCAACAAGTAACCTGGACGACAGGACGTCCAATGGGTGGGATCGGAAGGGCCGGCCTCCCCTCGTCAGTCAGTGAGGGTCTTTTTGTGACTGAGGTTCGAAGCATCTTTTAGGGAGCCAACGGGGAGTCCTCACCTGCATTGTTGTGGTGTTAATAGTTAGAAAAGGGTTGACACAGTAGGATCAGAGGGTGGTCAAGGGCCAGGGCCCCAAGGGACATGCCCACACTGCCCACATTAACCTTCCCCCACCATCACCATGGGGCCCCACGCCCCACTATACGAGGGGAAACAATATTAAAACGACAATAGGCATGAATGTCGTCGCTACGGGAGTTTGATGTAACCATCACAGCCGTCAACAGGGGCCCCCCCGGCACGCCAAAAAAGAGGCAATTAACCTTGAAGAGCGGCCAACCACGTCCCAAATTGCTTTGAATACCGTAAGCGCTGCAAGATGCTGTTCAATGGAAGTTCAGTCTTTTGTTCCCCCTCAACTAATAACCCTGAGAGGCCTCACGTCGAGGCGTGTTGTGCCCAGGGAACAGTGCAAGGCGCCCATGTAGTTCCCTGAGAAGCAACACTTCAACCTTTCACACCTTGCAAGGGGGAAAGGGGCCCCAGAACTCCCTGGGAAGTGCCCTGGAGGCCCAAGGGGAAATTCACGAAGCAGTTAGCAAGCACTTTCGAACCTGGGGCCAGATTAACGAAGTAGTACGCAAGCACTTACGAACCTGGGGCCAGATTAACGAAGTAGTTACGCAAGCACTTACGAACCTGGGCCAGATTCACGAAGCAGTTAGGCAAGCACTTATGAACTGGGGCCAGATTCACGAAGCAGTTACGCAAGCACTTACGAACCTGGGGCCAGATTCACGAAGCAGTTACGCAAGCACTTACGAACCTGGGGCCAGATTAACGAAGCAGTTACGCAAGCACTTACGAACCTGGAGCCAGATTAACGAAGTAGTTACGCAAGCACTTACGAACCTGGGGCCAGATTCACGAAGCAGTTACACAAGCACTTACGAACCTGCGGCAAGATTCACGAAGCAGTTACACAAGCACTGCGAACCTGGGGCCAGATTCACGAAGCAGTTACGCAAGCACTTAGGAACCTGGGGCAAGATTCACGAAGCAGTTACGCAAGCACTTACGAACCTGGGGCCAGATTAACGAAGCAGTTACGCAAGCACTTACGAACATGGGGCCAGATTAACGAAGCAGTTACGCAAGCACTTACGAACTTGGGGCCAGATTCACGAAGCAGTTAGGCNACGCGAGCCTTAAATGTTTGACATTTGCTGAGGACTCGCTAATGTTTATTGAAGAAAAAACAAAACAATTCTCAAACAAGAAATGAGAAATACCGATGAGAATTCCCGCTTGAAGAAGTGGGATCCCATACGGGGTATTTGTGGCATAAATGATCTGTACTTACCTAGTTGCCTAGTTGTGCTTGCGGGGGTTGAGCTCTTTGGTCCCGCCTCTCAACTGTCAATCAACTAATGTGGTTTACCTCCTGTGCATTGCAACAAGTGTGCCGGCAAGGGCAGCCCCGGAAACCCTGTGCCAGGTAAGTCCACTACGGGCTCACAATAGCCTGTGCTACTTGCCCCGCATCTAGCCCCAGGTTCGTAAGTGCTAGCGTAACTGCTTCGTGAATCTGGCCCCAGGTTCGTAAGTGCTTGCATAACTGCTTCGTGAATCTGGCCCCAGGTTCGTAAGTGCTTGCGTAATTGCTTCGTGAATCTGGCCCCCAGGTTCGTAAGTGCTTGCGTAACTGCTTCGTGAATCTGGCCCCAGGTTCGTAAGTGCTTGCGTAACTGCTTCGTGAATCTGGCCCCAGGTTCGTAAATGCTTGCGTAACTGCTTCGTGAATCTGGCCCCAGGTTCGTAAGTGCTTGCGTAACTGCTTCGTGAATCTGGCCCCAGGTTCGTAAGTGCTTGCGTAACTGCTTCGTGAATCTGGCCCCCAGGTTCGTAAGTGCTTGCGTAACTGCTTCGTGAATCTGGCCCCAGGTTCGTAAGTGCTTGCGTAACTGCTTCGTGAATCTGGCCCCCAGGTTCGTAAGTGCTTGCGTAACTGCTTCGTGAATCTGGCCCAGGTTCGTAAGTGTTTGCGTAACTGCTTCGTGAATCTGGCCCCAGGTTCGTAAGTGCTTGCGTAACTGCTTCGTGAATCTGGCCCCTGGTTCACGGTGTGACATGACCTGATATGACATAACTCGACGTTGAGTCATGATGATAAGGCTGCAATGCTCTCATTTGCATTTGCAAAAAGATGAAGACTAATTGCGGACAAGATTGTTGTTTACAAATTAATGAATGGGTATAATTAGAGATATTTTGGATAATTATTGCAGTACAAAATCTCATATGAAACTTGGAATACAAATTTATGTGTGTGTATAGCTTGAATGGTCCCCAAGCTTATGTACAACTGTAAGCTCTATGACCCCTTTTAGGATTCGAACCTGGGGTCACAGAGTTGACAGTTATAAATATGTTTTAAATTAAAACAAAAATCTATAATTTTGATTTGAAAATAGGGTTGTTGATTTATGGACCACACTGTCGGGGAGCGTAATAGATGCGAGGTGAGTGGATTGTTTCAAGTGCAGGTTAGACAAAGGTGGGATTGATTCAGCCTTAGGTATACAGCCTTAGGTATATATTAGGTAGACAAGAACTGCCTCATACGTATTAATACACCTGCAGTTGCCTTGCTGGCAACTTCAGGGCAAGTCAACTCCAGTTGCCGTCACGGGCTATTCATGCCCGTGCCACCTCCTGGCTGGCGTAATCTCAATCAATCAATCAACCAGTTGACCAGACCACACACTAGAAGGTGAAGGGACGACGACGTTTCGGTCCGTCCTGGACCATTCTCAAGTCGATTTTTGTCGACTTGAGAATGGTCCAGGACGGACCGAAACGTCGTCGTCCCTTCACTTTCTAGTGTGTGGTTTGGTCAACATACTTCAGCCACGTTATTGTGACTCATCGCCTGCAATCAACCAGTTGCTTGCAGTTGACTAAGTTGTTACTTTACCAGCTGTTCCACCTTCCTGGCAACGCCTTCAATTATTTGACTCATTAATATTCAATCCATTTGACGATAAATGCATCATTCAATCCCAGTATTCGTAGCGCACCTTTAAAATGCTTTGCACAAGTTCTACATATATGAATAATTGATAACGCTTTGTCTTTTGACTAAGGGTCCAAACTCTGATGGAATTCTACCATGAGAATTTTGTTTCGATATTATGCCTGCATGTTTAATGTATTGATGTTAAGAGAATCAGATAAATGCATTATAATGTGCAGTATAACCAAGCAGAATAATGCATCTAAATAAAACATTTTCTAAAGAACATGACCAGTATCTCTAGAATGAAAAATTATGGATATAGGGACTAAATCGACTTGAGAATGGTCCAGGACGGACCGAAACGTCGTCGTCCCTTCACTTTCTAGTGTGTGGTCTGGTCAACATTGATCAGCCACGTTATTGTGACTCCTCGTCTGCATAGGACTAAATCTTTCATTACTGGGCATCAATGCTGTAAACTCTCAGCTCTGAACGCGCTCGAGGGATTTATGCTCCGGATAAAATAATAAAAAAATGTACAAAAAGGAGTCAGGTAGGAACATGACTGAAGCTTTTAAGGATGCCAACACATGTGTCGGGGCGTGTTAAGATTTATGTTA